>OW386290.2:99884474-100358974 GCA_936432065.2 Rutpela maculata | reverse complement strand
ACTTCTTACAGATGAAAACTTTGAAAAACCGGCCATTTTATAAGCTAATAGAATATGATTATAAAAATTTCGCGTTTTATTATTATCATAACATTATTAATCCTTAGATCTCTTAGCTTATCCATCCCTTATTGTCGTCAACATCCAATAATAATAAACAAGTTCTCGGTACTCTGTATTATACTTATTATTTTGTACTTGCATTTAGTACTCGGTCAAATTTTGTGTACTCAGTATTCGAGTACTTTTTGCTTGTACTCGGAATAGTTTTGTGCTGGAGGGTCGTATAACTTCACCGTGAATGCTGGAAATATATCATCCGGTATTTCTTTTACATTATGTTTTGATGATAAATATTGGAAAGCCGAAGTTGACTCCGGGTACTCTTCCTATGTTTTCCAACATTTAACCTTTGACTTTAGGGCAAAAAAGAATATAGTGTCACACCCTGTGAACGCGTGGAATCCATGAAGGGCTTGTGACTTCTGAGGCCCCAAATTATTTGACCTTTTCTTTAAAAAACAGTGGCGTGTGGCGTGTGCATAGCAAACCAACCAAAAAAAAAAAAACAGAAAAACAGAAAACTATGAATCAAAATTTTAAAAACTAAATATTAAGTCGTATGCAATTTTTAAGGGAAAACCCTAAAAAAGTCTATTTTTTTGGTTTAATATTGATTTTCAAGGTTAGTTGAGGTCATATCAACGTGATTTTTTTGAATTTCTCATCCTCGAATTATATAGGATGGAGTATAATATTGCCTAGATTGAGAAAGACTGAAATTTGAGAAATTTTTGTCAGCCATTTTGAAAAAATTGCGGTAGCGAGCGTCATGCGGGTCGCAGAAGGTGGCTTATTGGGTCAAATACCTTATAAATTATTTTTTTACAACTATGCCAAGTTTCATGCTTGTATCACAATATGGCGTTTTTCCTTGATATTTTGCCCGAGGGAAATAGTGATTATGTTAATTCGAAGCCTGATTTTGTTTCAGGAAACCAGGCTTCGTCGGCGAAGAAAGTTTTTTCAAATGTCATGTAAATTGTTTAAAAGCCACTGTCAAAATGCCGGGCAGTCGATTTATAAAATTCTTGGATACAATACTGGAAATTTTGGAAAATATATATTTTTGAAGTCAGTTTTGACATCATGTGCTGATGCCTTTTGTGTCTGTTATACTGTTGCTTACTACATAGAGTAGTCAATATTTATTTAAATTGTTACGAAATCTAAAAAATAAAAAATCATTTGGTTTTGAAGAGCCAACGTACTTCAAAATATTATTGATGAAATACTTGATTTTCTATTAGATCGGGCGCTTAGAAGGATGTGAGTATGCAAAATGTGAGGACCGCATTTTATCAATGGATATTAGATGAGAATAGTTCAAAGATTGCCGTTCATTTTTTTGGTCCAATTTTTTTTTATCCCACCCCGCGCCCTCTTACCTACACAGGGTGGACCATTAATAATAGGCCATAGTTCAAGGGTAGATTCTTTGGATCAAAATATGAGGATATAACCAAACACGCTTTAGTAAATTATTGCTATGGAAAAAGATACAGGGTGTCAAAATTGTTTTTTTTTTCTTTCTTTTTGCAATATCTCAACTACCTCTTGTCCGATCTTTTCCCAATTTGGTAAGGAAACATTCTATCAGGCTATTCACTTCCCAGGCTACCACACATATAGGAAGGACTGGCAGGGTAGAAGGGCAATGAGAGGAGTAGCCCTGCTAGTTAAGACGAGCATCGCACACCATCCGATTCTGCTTCCGGACATGGAGAACCTGGAGGCCACAGCCGTAGTAGTGTCCACGGCACGAAATGGCGACATCAGAATGGTCTCCTGCTACCAGCCACCTCAAGTCATGCTGCGAGACGCAGACCTGGAGGCCGTCCTACCCTCAAGGACCCAGACAGTGGCCATCGGCGACTTCAACGCCAAATCCCCGGAATGGCACAGTAGGATAACAAACACTCGAGGACGAGAGCTACTGCGGTTCCTGGGACAGCACGATGGCAACCTGTTGGTCCTTGGGCCGGACGAACCGACCCATGACAATGGTAGACACAGACCGGATGTACTGGGCATCGCGATGCTGGAGGAGATGTCAAACCTCCCAGAGGATACCAGGCAGCTGATAAGGGATAGACGAAGCGCGAAGAGACGGGCCCAGAGAACCAGACTCCCAGAAGACCGAAGACACTACAACACCCTCTGCAGGAGAGTCAAGGCTGCCCTCCAGGAACACCGTCAAGAGGCAGCGCGACCTGGAGTCACTGGACATATAGGACAGAAGTATCTGGACCACCCAACGGGCCCTGCGCAACCGGAAGACACCGATGCCCCCGATCCACGGAAAGAATGGAATTGTCTACACTCGCCAGGAAAAAGCCGAGGCATTCGCCGACAGCTTGGAACTGCAGTGTAGGGAAAACCAGCTCGATGATGAGGAGTGGGTGGAGGACGTGGAGCGCAGAGTACGTCGGATGAACCGCCTGCCAGATGACGAACACATCCTTCCGACCACCCCCGAGGAGGTCAAGGAAATCCTAAGGAGCCTAAAACCCAGGAAGGCTCCAGGATGTGATGGCATATGGAACATCGCCCTCAAGAAGCTACCCAGGAAAGGAGTAGCGGCGCTGGTCAACATCATCAACGCATGTTGAGATCGAGACATTTCCCCTCCAGGTAGAAAAAGGCCGACGTCATAGTCATCCCTAAGCCAGGTAAGAACCTAATCTTTCCCTCTTCTTACAGGTCAATCAGTCTACTCCCGGTCATGAGCAAGGTAGCCGAACGAGTCATACTCAAGAGGATAGTCGAGAAGACAGAAGAACTGGACATCCTTCCGGACGAGCAGTTTGCATATAGAACAGGACACTCCACCGAACTCCAAGTGCTCCGCCTCACCGAGGAGGTCACGAAGGGGTTCAACCAAAGACAAGTCACGGCAGCGCTGTTCCTGGACGTCGCTAAAGCCGGGGTCTGGCAAGATGGTCTCCTAGCCAAAATGATGAGTATGGGTTACGCCATTGCATTCGACAAGCTGGTGAGATCATACCTACACAGAAGAAAGATGAGGGTGAAGATAGTGGACAAGGTGTCCACATACAGAACAATGGAGGCAGGAGTCTCCCAAGGCTCAGTGCTCTCCCCGCACTTGTTCTCCATCGACACCTCAGATCTACCCCGGACAGAGCGGACCTCACTGGCCCTCTACGCCGACGATGCCAGATCCTGACTGCCAGATCCTGGAACGCAAGGATCGCCACCAGAAACCTCCAGGAGGCAGCCTCCCCCCTAGAGGACTGGTGCAACAGATGGAAGGTAGCTGATAACGCCGAGAAAAGCAAGGCAGTTCTCTTCAAGAAGGTAAGAAAACAAAATCCCACAGGTCACGTTTCCATGTTTGGCGAGGACATCCAATGGCACAATACAGCCAACTACCTTGGCGTGATTATGGACAAAGGCCTAACATGGAGACTGAACACAGAAGCTATCATCAAGAAGGCCAGGAGGACGAGAGCTCTAATCTACCCCATGACGGGCAGACAGAGCAGGCTCAACCTGAGGAATAAGCTCACGTTTATCAGGTCACTCATCCGGCCCCAACTGACGTACGCCTCCGTAGCCTGGGGCTACCAAGCGAAGAGCTACCTCCAGCAGATCCAGCGAGTGGAGAACATCGCCCTCAGAACAGCGGCTGATTCTTACACAACAAAGACATCTTCAGGGACCTGGAGTACACCCCAGTCACTGAAATCATCAAGGAGAGAGCCAAGAAGATCTAGCCCTTGCCGAGGAGCATGGGAACCCACTGGTCTGGGAGACCACTGACTACGACCCAGCAGACGCTCCGAGGCACAAGCGGCCGAAGATGCTAATTCTGGATAACGGGTGAGTATGAGAACCATACCACCGCCCGATGAAGCCACCCCACGGAAGAGACATGACGATCACCCAACCACCCACCCAAGACCCTGCGGGTACCGGACAAACAACCGTCCAGTACCTGTAGTCACCCTGGCTCCGGGCAGACCAAAAATGCTACCAGAGCCATTAGGTCTGCCTTTCCTCGAGCTACACAGCTCATCCTTACCATACCGATGATCCGGATGATAGGATGTCAATTGGCATTCTGTGTATCGCCAAAAACCCAAAAACACCCAACAGACCGATGACTACCCCCCGGGGGGAACAAGCTGGCGAAGAAAAGAAAACGAAGATAGAAAAGCGCCAGAAGAGGCCTTAGCCAGCAAGGTCCAACGAGCCAGGACCCAGGGAGGTGGGCCGAAATTGTCTGCACCACTCACATTTGTGAGTGGGGCCGATGTAAAGTAAGTTCGCCCCCCTGCACGAGGCTGGTCCCCGGTCTACAGCGATGTATTGAGGTAAAGGGCAATAGTACTGCCCGGCCCCAATCATCCGAGACCGACATCTATAGCTAAGAATATTGGCGCCGGTCCTCACATTTTGCACACTCAATTACTCCAGCGCCTGCACTATATTATACTATTGTAACAATGACTGTTCCATAATATACTAAAACAAACGTTGTATACCGATTTCCAAAAAAATACAATTTAAATGACACCGACAATTACAAACATATTTCTGTTTAAGTCCTATTTAAGTTAAAAGAAAACATTGTATCTGTTAGATGACCTTTGCTGAGAAGGGCAATATATTGACAACATATCAATCAGTATGAAAGACAAGAAGATCTATCGAAACGTTATATTATTATTATTACTTAATTTCTTGAACTCTCAGGGTTCCATGTATTTGTTGCATTGTTGCATTGTAATATTATCAAAAACTAAACAAGTCAATTTAAATCCAAACTAATGAATTTTGTGTTATTATTTATATTATATTATTATATTTGTACTCATTTATTTTTTCCACGGCAATTTTCTTTATTTTCATGAAAAAACTACACCCAGAAAATAAATCAATTTCAATATCAATCAATTTTAAATCGATTTTTTAACCGATTATATAAAAAATGCAGTGAACCATAACGACAAACGAACTATTATTTTAAAAATATTTAAAAGAAACCTATAAAAACAATGAAAGACTCAATTAATACATGATGCAATTAGTCCTAAAACTTTTGTTCAGAAAATATTTTGTGTAATACCTACAAAGTTGCAGTTCTATTTTCCCACTCTGTATATATTTTATTATTCACAGTGAGTACAAGGAACTACCTCATTAGTATACTATTTTATCTACGTCTGATTGAATTGGCCGTGAGGTAAAGTGAGAATGAAAGAATTAATTTAATTGAAGAACATATTTTATTTAAGAATTACAATGCAGTTACAATATATCTATCGCCAAAATGCATAGTGCTATCGATCAAAAAATGAATGACAGTATTGAGTCTGTTTGCGAAATAAGTGCCAGTTTTGGCGGATGCGCCTGCCGTTCGCGTATAAGTGATTTTCACGCTTTTTCACTATGCGTAGCTCAAGTGGTATGGCCCAGCGAGTGTATGCAATTTTATTTTCTTCAGTCATACTGTGACCGCCGCATTGAAATAATTAGTTCACCCATTAAGATGGTAGCCAATGAACGCCCACTTTATTGCACCAATCAAATGTCATTATTAGTGGTAAAACAACTAGATTGGCTTTTGACAGCACGAGCATGCAGTTTTATCGCTGTAAAACCTTATGGGTACCTAGATGTTTATTTAGATAGATAGATAGATGTTTATTTAACTATATTATATACAGCAGAGTATATTTTTAAACAGAAACTATTCTAGTCAATATAAAAATAAAATAATAAATAATATATTTTAATAATAATATTATAAAGCAAAGTATATTTGGTAAGTGTGTGAAGAGTTAACAGTGTACATGTTATTTAGGCTCTGCAAAAGATGTTAGTTTTCTCTGAGACTATTTGCCGTAATTAGCTGAATTTCGGCATTCTTATGAAACAAGTGAAATGCTACTTTGTGTAATATAAAATGTGTATCATTTTCTCAGTGACAATAAAACAATTGTAATTCATTATCTTAACACATGTTAAGGGTTGTTTATTTTAAGTTCCTCTCTCCATGGTAGTAGATAAATAGATTTTAAAAAGGGTTTAAAATAAAATGAAATTAAACTGTGGAGTGCTATCTGTGTAAAATAATAAAACAACCCACAAAAGACACAAAAGTTTCGTGCTACCCATGCGATACGTGTAGGAATGTTATATGTGTGGAATGTTCAGACTTATCAGCATCAGAGTGGAAATGCATGCCGTTGCAAAACGTGTTGTCAAATTTTATTGCAAAAAATGCAGGAGCAATGATTTTGTGGAAAGTCTACAAAATATTATCAAGGACAAAGAAACAATAACATAGGCCCACAAAAAAAAAGTTGTCTGCGCCGCGGTATTGACCATACTTATCCCTTGTATTTTGACCCGCTGAACACGAATCTGACCTTAGGTTTTCCCCTATACGTCAGGTTTTTTTAAAGCAAAAAAGTCTAATATTTATATATTTATTTGCTATTAAAAGAAAAACCTGACGTGCTGGTGAAAAACTAATATCAGATTCGTGTTCAGCGGCTTAAAATATAAGGGATAGATGTGGTCAGTACCCCCGCGCAGATGACTTTTTTTTGTGGGATTGTGCCACACTGAGTGTGGCACAGTGGCAACCAAAAAAGTGGTCTGCGCGGGGGTACTGACCACACCTATCCCTTGTATTTTGAGCCGCTGAACACGAATCTGACCTTAGTTTTTCCCCTACACATCCGTTTTTTTTAACAGCAAGAAAAGTCGTGTTGAATCGTGATATTTATATATTTATTTGGTGTTAACAAAAAACCTGACGTATAGGGGAAAAACTGAGGTCAGATTCGTGTTCAGCGGCACAAAATACAAGGGATAGATATGGTCAGTATCTCGGCGCAGACAACTTTTTTTTTGTGGGCCTGTGTAATAAATGACAAAAATGAAATAATAAAAATGCTACAGGAAAAACTAAAAACACCCAGACAGTGAACATTTGATGATGAAGATTAGATTAGATTTGAAAAAAAAAAAGGAGCTGGCTGATTGGCTTTGACCACCGCAACCTCCGTGGAGCTCTTGTGGCATTCCTTGTCTAATTTTACTTAGAGCTCCTTATTCAGCTTTGTCTTTTGTATCAGACTCCATAAGGGCTGCTTGGTATAGCTATCTGCCCTTGGTTTCTCTTCTCCAAGTAGTTGGAACCTCAGTCTGGCTAGGCCTTCGCAATGGCACAGCACATATACTTAGGTTTCCTGTTCCTCTTGACAGAATCTGCATGTTACATCCTCTGCCAGGCCCATTAGACTCATATGTCTATTAAGCCTACAATGTCCATTTAGAAGAACTACCATTATCCTAATAGCCTTTCTATTTTGGCGTAGTAAGGTCTTCCGTGAATTTGGCCGATCGTTCTTTAATGAACTTTTTGGCTTGCCTCTGTCGTGGGAAATTCTTCCAGCACTCTAAAGATTTATTTTGTACCCATTTATTAATGGATGTTCGTATGCGTGGCTCAGCCATACCGCAAAAGGGTTCGGGTCCTACTATGCGCCTTCCGGGCCAGTTCATCAGCCTTCTCATTTCCCCTGTCCCTCGTGTCCCTGTACCCATGTCACTTTGTTCTGACTTGCTAGGCCCGTAAGGGCATTTATACAATCCCATATTAGTCTTGAATTGATCTGCATGGAATCGAGTGCCTTTAGCGCTGCTTGGCTGTTGGAAAAACTAGCAATTCACTGGTTTACAGTTCCTTGCCTCATTATTTCCTTTATACACCACTGTATAGCGGCCACTTCAGCCTGAAATATTGCGGCGTGTATTCCTAGACTTATCGGGATTTTCGTTTTCGACCTTATCCCGTAAATCCCAGCTCCGACTCTTTGTTCTGTCTTGGAGCCGTCCGTATACCAGATCGTTTGCGCCGATATTGGAGGACCGTTTTTCCAGTCCTCTCTGGTATTTTGATTTGAAAATTTTTATAGAAGTTATACTTTGGGATCATGGTGTTTTTGGGTATTCCCTTCAGCTCTGAGTATAATTCCTGGTGCTCTGTTCCGTGTTGTTGCATTATGGGCATTGTGCTTTGCATTAGCCTGTGTACCACTGAACGAGCTTCCCTTTGGATAAATATGTGTAGTGGTGTCAGGTCTAAAAGGACTTCCAATGAAGCCGTGGGAGCAGCTTTGATGATGAAGGATGATGAAGATATTTAACACTAATTTTAATAGTTGCTACCTATTGTAAGTAGATATTATTCATTATATCTGGAGTATAGGGGTGGGTGGCAGCCGTAGGGGTGAACTGCAAATACTTATTGAAGATGGCATTCAAGATAATACATGGTCGTCTTACTGAAAATATCATTCTTAAAAACAGATCAACCAGGTTTTGTGATAATTTATGTAACGGAGAAGTTGAACTTTGACGACATTTAGCTTCTCTTGCTTCTCTTTGTAGTCATAAACTTGTCATAGGCG
This sequence comes from Rutpela maculata, assembly GCA_936432065.2. Taxonomy (NCBI): domain Eukaryota; kingdom Metazoa; phylum Arthropoda; class Insecta; order Coleoptera; family Cerambycidae; genus Rutpela; species Rutpela maculata. The sequence continues at coordinate 100,350,464 of OW386290.2, read as the reverse complement.
TTTTTTGTTAGCATCGTCATAGAAAATCTTCGGTGCAACCCGGTGGGACTAAAAAGTTTTGGTAAGACTCCTACCGAAATTGCCGAATTCTTCAAAATAAGTTTGATGGTCGAACGTACATTTTCTTCATGCTGGTACACTTTAAATGTGCCAGATTGGAGACAACACCGGTATTGTTTCTTTAGAAGACTCCCGTGAGAATAAATACGTGCGTATAGACATGTGGTCTGCCAAGGTGTATGACATCAGAATGTAGAAGCGTTTGGATTATGAAGATGCAATTATAATTTAATAAATACAGTAATTAAATACTCTCGCTGTCACCGTTGATTGATTGCACTTTGCTTTTTGGCAATAGATATCTTGTAACGGCATTGCAATAATTCTTAAATAAAATATACCCTTTAATTAAATACTTTTTTTTATTCTCATTTTACTTCACGGCCAAGTCAATCTGCGATAAATAAAACTGTATACTTAATGAGAGAATTCCTTGTACGCTTTGGGTATTAAATCATCTATTGTCTTTGAAAAATATGGAAAACATACAGGGTGTTTCATGTTGTCACGACAAACTTCGAGGGACGTATCTTCTCGTCAAAAAAATCAAAAACAAGAATACTTTTTTCTTAAAATATTTTCGTACAACATTAAATATATTTTTTAAAATAATTACTCAGTGATGCCTGACAGGAAAAAGTGTTTTCATTATAGCTACACGAAAAGTTTCATCATTTTCTGCACACCTAAATAAAACATTAAAAAAAATCCAAACTTGAATTATTTTTCTACAGAAGTACTTTTACTAGAGTATAATAATATCTCTAAAATTTATTTTGATGTCAAATTAATTAACACTAACGTGGGTACCTTTCAGGTATCCGTCTGGTCAATATTCAAATAACTTATTAAGTTATAAATCCCGTAATCTCATAACGGTTTCGATTATGACATAACATTATGTTTAACTTGACCTTAATTATAATTATTGTAAATATTTTGGTGCTCTGAAATCGGAAATATAAGAGCTAAATAAACGAATGCATATTTATTCAAAAATATAATACTTATTTTTCTACTTGTGTTTGAAACAGTTATACAGGGTGTTTGGTACATCGATAGAAAGTTTTCACTGAGTGATAGTTGGGTTAGTTTGGAACCTATATGATCATGTTTACCCTTATGCAAAGTCTCGCCGTTTTTGAGATATCGGCATTTTTAGATATTTTTGGGAAATAGTTGAACTGTCACTAATACATGTTATTTTTTATGATACTAAATACTTTCAGCTTTCTTAAATATTTTTTTTAGATATTCTTTATATGCACTTTGTCGAAACAGCACAAAAGGAAATGTTAGTATTAGTATAAAAATTATGTAGGACAATTTATGCGTTGAAATAAATTAGTTCGATTTTTTTTCTATTTTAAGCAAAATTTTCTCAAAAGCGGCGCCTACTTCAAGAGATTCAAATAGTTTTAAAAACTTCTCTATTGCATACTCTTTCCAATGGTATACCACGTTATGACAGGATTATGGTTCATTAAACTAAAAGGAAACATATTTGCAGACATTACATTTTTAATAAGGAATAAAATTAAATAAGTATTGGTCATTTTATTACTTTTATTTCCAGTTCTAACTAAGATGAATGTAACTAAAACTAATAATTCATTCATTTCGTTTTCAAAATGAGAACGTCCACTTCTAACGCATTTACATGCCCTCTTTCGTGTTTGGGTAGTGGTGACTCCTAACCTCATTTCTTCTCTTAATCTGGCACCTGCTTCATTAATTCTCCGTACAAGGTGGTCACAGTCGGTTATTTCAATCTCAAAAACTAGTCTTTCATTCGACTCCAGACATGAGAATTAAGGGGCGGCAAGTCTGGAGACCTCGCTGGCTACAATATTGGTCCATTTCTCCCAATCCAACGATTAGGAAATTCCCTCACAGTAATTCGGTAATGAGCAAGGCATCCGACGCGTCGTTTTGAAATATCAAAATGTCTCTTACATATAGGGCGAGTTGTACCAACTAAGTTCAGCCAAGTTCAGCTTGATCCAAGATCAAAAGTCAAGGTTACGATTGTTACAAGAATCGTAATAATGGATTTTGATCTTGGATCAAGCTGAACTTGGCTTGAACTTAGTTGGTACAACTCGCCCTTAGAGGTCTAAGATAACTGGCAAATTATACTGCAAAAATAACTTTCTCCATTTAAATTTCCTTGAAGATAATACGGACCAATGAAAGTGCTGCCAATTACCGCTGCCCATACGTTCACACTGAACTTATATTGAAAAGATGTTTTTTCATGTGCGGGTTTTGGTTAGCATCAGCTCAGTAATGAAGATTGCGAAAATTTTTTATTCCTTCTCGAGAGAACTTCGACTCGTCTATCCACAAAATACTTTTAAGAAAACCTTCATCTTCCAGATCAGCATATAACAGATCAGCATATAACGGCAAAAAGCAGTTCTCCGTATTGGGTCACCTTCTTCGAGTCCCTGAACAGGTGTGTAGTGGAATGGATGTTTTCCTTCAATCCTAAGAGGTGTCCAAACTTTCCATATGACAAATTCAGTTGACGAGCCACTTTTCCAATACTGCTGGTAGGACCTGCTTGGAAAGCCTCCAAAATTTGCTCATCTACTTCAGGACCATGTTGCACATTATGCACCCGTTCCTTATAATGAAGGTTCCCTGTTTCACGTATACGTCGATATGTGTTACAAAACACCTGGACATTGGGAATTCTTGTTGGAAATCATTTCCCATAGGAATCTTTAGCTATCTTTATCTTTATCTTAATCTTTATCTGCTGTTGTGTCACTGGTATCCAAACAAAACAATTTTTTGCCTCTGGTTGCCTGATATTTACCCGTTGTTTATTTCTTTTATTGTTCACTGTACGTGTAAATACGTTTGATTTTATTTCCGTATGTCACAGATAGAAAATTGCCTTTAAATATTAGGAAATAAAATCACCGATTTGCGTAAAAGAATTTATTATGATTTTATTTAATAGATATTCCTTCCTTATTAAAAATGTAATGTCTACAAATATGTTTCTTTTTTAGTTTAATGAACTATAATTCTGTCATAACGTGGTATACCATTGGAAAGAGTATGCAATAGAGACGTTTTTAAAATTATTTGAATCTCCTGAAGTAGTGCCGCTTTTGAGAAAATTTTGCTTAAAATAGAAAAAAAAAATTGAACCAATGTATTTCAACACATAAATTGTCCTACATAATTCTTATACCAATACTCCGGGATTTCTTTTTGTGCATGTTAAGAATATCTAAAAAAAAATTTAAGAAAGCTGAAAGTATTTAGTATCATAAAAAATAACATGTATTAATAAAAACTCAACTATTTCGCAAAAATATCTAAAAATGCCGATATCTCAGAAACGGTGAGACTTTGCATAAGGGTAAATACGATCATATAGATTCTAAACGACCCCAACTATCACCCAGTGAAAACTTTCTATCGATGTACCAAACACCCTGTTTACCTAACGACTAATTTGAGTTAGAAAAAGTTCAACTTCCCCTAGTGCTGGATAATTATAGAAAATAAAAAGTGTTAGTTGATGTATCAACCTCCTATTTTTGGCCCAATATTTTGGATGCTACCCGCAGTTTATAAATGCAAAAAAGTAATATATAGATGTCATATGTAAAAAATATAAAAAATTCAAGGCTTAAATAAAAAAATAATAATTTTCATATCTTGTACAAATAGCTATTATGCAACAAGTTTTAGGCACGCAACGTGAATTGTTCGAGACAAAGTCGAGAGGGACGATAATACGTCAAGTGTCTAAAACACGGTTTTCGCAACGTGTTCCATTCAAGATTTTTTTACAGCCATTCTGAAATAGATTTTCATAATTTTTAAACCATTTGTCAAAATGGCATTATTTCAAATTATTAATACATTTAAAAGTAGATAAGTGACTAAATTGATATATTGATTTCTTAATTAATTATTTTTTTAGTGACTATCCTATAATTTTTATTAAAGTTACATCAGGTTTCCTCCTCGTAAATAGTGTCAACTACATTCCAAATATTATTTTCCAACATCGTCATTGTTTCTTAATTACTCTTTAGTGTGATCATCCTGTATAATGTTTATTGAAAGTAACAGGTTTCTTTCTTGATAGTTGGGTTAACTATTTGCCAAATATTCGTGATAGTGTTTGCATGATGCACAAGTTCCTCCATCGTTGATAGTGGAGTCAAATTAGGACTAGAAAATTCGCCATGTGAATTGTCTGGTCAGGGTAATTTTTTTATTTTAACGTGTTCAAGGATCAACTTAAGTTCATAGTATAGTACAGTTTTGTAGTTTCTGCTAGGTCGGCGTATTGTTTATTTAAATAATTTAATTTTTTAGACCGTGTTCTTCATCGGTTTTCTTTGAATATCTCCAAATCTATAAGTTCTATGGAAAAAAAGAAAATGAAGAAAAATGTTCGTTATGAGCTACAATAAAAGTACATATAATTCATTCCAATTGTTATTATTAAAAAAAAAATTAATATTACAAAATTATGCGTCTCAAAACAAAACACTGTTCTTTCAAAAATAAATGAAATTTTAGAAAAATATAGCTCTTATAAAGTACAATCACCACTTAAAATTTCAAATCAAAATGATCATTAAAACGGCTCAAATATACAATTGTTGCTAAAATTTTGCACCCTTGTGAAATCCTGCCATCAAAACCAAGCAGTGTGTACGCTGGCTCAAATTGTAGCTCTTCATAGGTACTTTAATATCACGAAGAAAGAATTTTTTTTTTTCAAAATTTAAACCCTTTTGATTGCAGTTGTTTATAATTTTCGAAATTGTAGTTATAAACAAATTCAAATAACCCCTGTTTTTTTTTATGAAATCAAAACACGGTAAAGGAGTAATGAAAGTAGATTAAAAAAGCTAACTTCAAAAAAAAAGATTAAGGCTTTACTTGCATTTGGAGCTGATATACGTCAGTTTTTACGTTTAAGTCACTTATAAATAAACAAATCGATATTTCTTATTGAAATTTGGACTGGTAATTCTCCAATGTCTATTATTTTGTTTCTGCTACAAAGCTATAACTGTTAAAATATACTGTATAGAGACCCGAAAGTGGCGATTTTATTGGAGATCAAAAAATCACTAAATATATCTAAATGTCATATTATGTTTTTACAAACCGGTTTTTAGTCGCTAGTGGGTAAGTGGGTAAGACGACTAGCACTTTTTATTCACGATGCGGACGTCTCGGGTTCAAATCCTGCTCCCGAAATATATTTTTTATTGTATCAGTGATATTAAAAGTTTTACAAAGCTGTACACATGAACATAAGGGTAGTTGTTCAAGTTAGGTGACAAAAATTAAAAAAGTTTTATCTTCAAATAATAGAAGCAAAATAATAAGCATTGGAGAATAACCAGTCCAAATTTCAAAAACAAATATCGATTCGTTTATTTATAAGTGACCTAGACGTAAAAACTAACGTATCTCAGCTCCAAATTCAAGTAGAGCGTTATTTTTTTTCAAAAGTTGGCTCTTTTAATCTACTTTCATTACTCGTTTACCGTTTTTGATTTCATAAAAAAAACAGAGATTTACTTGAATTTGTTTATAACTAAAATTTCGAAAACTATAAACAACTGCAATAAAATGGGTTTACATTTTGAAAAAAAATATATTTTTCTCTGTGATCTTAAAATACTTATAGAATGCTACAATTTGAGCCATCGAACACATTTCTTGGTTTTGATGGCAGGATTTCACAAGGGTCCAAAGTTTTAGCAACAATTGTATATTTGAGCCGATTTAGTAATCATATTGATTTGAAGTCTTAAGTGGTGATTGTACTTCATAAGAGCTATATTTCTCCAAAATTTCATTGAATATTATCCATTATTTTTGAATAAAACAGTGATTTGCTTAAAAACGCATAGTTTTGCTATGTTAAATTTTTTTAAAATAATAATAACAATTGGAATGAATTATAATTTATGTATTTTTGAGAGTTTCTGGAACGAAGTTATGATAAAAATGAGAGATGGGTGAAGGAAACTTTTCATATGAAAGTTTCCAGAACGAAATTTTGATGAAAATGAAAGTTTTCAATAAAATATTTGAATATTCCGAAATTTCCCAAAGGAAACTTTCCCGAAATTTTGAAAACTCTCAAATATTCAAATGTTTGAATATCTGAATATTATATTTTATTGCCAACGCATTTTCACAAAGAAACCAAATCAAATACTTAATAACTAAGTTACCTAGTTACCAATATTTTACGTGTTTTTAGGTCGATCAGTTGGTGGAAAGTAACACACGACCTAACGAAACTATTCAGTACATATACTAGTTTATCTTACCACCCTTAGGCTCGGTACGCCGATTAAATATCAGAGATGGTGATATTTAATCTGCAAAATAAGGAGGTATGAAGGAAATCGGTATTTTCACCTACAAATAGTGATATCCACCAGATAATAGTATATTATTCAACGAGCGGTAATGTAGGTAATAACTCACGCAGATGAAAGTTTACAGCACGAGCCGTAGGCGAGTGCTGTAATTCATCAAGTGAGTTATTACCATTACCACAAGTTGAATACTATACTTTATCTACGATTATAACAATAAATATTAAATTGAGAAAGTTTTGTTTAAATTACTCAGTTTGTTTATTAATAAAATTAACTGTAAAATTTAATTTTTGTTCACCCTTTTATATTTGTTGTCTTCAAAGATTTAGCCACCTTTAAGGTAGAATGTGATTTTTAATCGAAATGGTGCCTAAACTGCTTGTAGACAAAAAAATTAGCTTTGTAGATTAATATTACGCGGCGGAAAATGCAAAACTTCTCCGCGAACTGCAATAGCCCGGAGCGCATATTCAGTCAAAAGTCTTGTTTTTTATGTTAGAGAAAACATTAATAAAGCGTCGGAAAGCTCAATCAATTCTCTTTACATAAGCTGTTTACCAATTTTTCGAAAAAAACGATAGTTATCGAGATATTCGAGGAAATGTAAGAAATTATACGTTTTCCTATGGAGCGAATGCAAATCTTAAAAAAATATTTTTTCTCAGAAACCTTTGTTTCGAAGTGCCAAGATTAACGGAGCGTCAAAGTAGTACATGATATTAAGTGAACATCGTATATGAGATCGATTTCAGTTAATTACCGATTAAATACGGTGGCAAAATGGAGAAATTTTACCAAAAAAAAAAAGTCCCAAATCCCGCCCCCTCTAATTCCTTCATTTTTGTCGGAATTGAGAAAATAAAAAAAAAAATTTAGCAAACTTAATCCTATTTAAGTTAACTAAAGTAGTCTTTTGGCGTAGGAGCCAAGATTAAAAAGTTGCCAACTGTAGAAGTACATGGCCAACATTTCAGTAGTTATCTCCGAAACGAAAAAAAATATCAAAATTCTGATAGTAGCAAAAGATTCGTAATGGAATATACTCATTTGACCGTTTTTCATTTCGAGCTAACTCCCACCGTTTCGGAGATATCTGCGAAAAATAACAAAAAACAGCTTACATTTTAGAGTCGAAAAAATTGCAAAAACATGCAATTTTGACACGTTCATATTTTTCGAAAAACACCATTGAGGCGGCCGTACGATGTCGCGACGTAAAGAGGAAGTCTTCCAGATAAACCTGATCGTAAATTGCACGGCGAAATTCGAAAATTCGACTCGGCACGAACGAATCAAAAGTACCATTTTGTGACATTTCAGAAAATCTTTATAGATATTAACGCGAATAATCTGTCACTACTTCTCTGGCTCCACCTTCGTGTGTTGCGCGTTACGTCGATTGGACAGGCTAGGCATGAAGATAAAGGTGATTGGCTTTGTACCTAGTGCGTTATAATAACTCACGCATTATAACTCACGCTGTTTATTTATGGATACTATTAATTGATCAAAAGCAGTTCATTAATTAGTATATAACCTAATAAGAATAGATAAATATGCTTATCCCTAGGATCCGGCACCTAGACCTTCTGATAACGGTTTAATCTAACGAATAAAAATAGCACGCCCACGGGGTTCCGCTGTGACTGACAAAATTACTATTATCTTCTAACCTAACTTTTTAAAAATTTGGTTTGTTTTGTGTTGTGTTTTAACTTTAAATTTATCATTAGATACAAATAATCATAATTAATAAGAAAACATTTGTAAAATGATATCATAGGCTACTTATATTTTATTATGCATATTTTAAATACTTTGCCCTAACAAAATCAGACTATTTTTGTAGGTTAGAAATCTAACCTATAACTAGCAGTCTATCTTATTAATCATCGAAAAATTATTTGAGTGGATTTTTAAATGTTCGCCTGGAGCCAGTCATGGCAATAAATGTGATACAAATATTAAAAATGAAAATAAACTTAAAAAACTTAAAATTTCAGGTTATATTAGTTATATAATATGATAAACAATAATGATAATGACGCAGATGTCATAGATCGGCAACAAACCACAGATCTTTTCTATATCTATTTGAAGCATAAAACTTTACTTTACTTTACAGTGTCTTAAGTTGGGAACACTTACTTTGAGAGGTATATAAAGTCATATCTATCGGGTAGTTAATCGAGGGTGTATTTTGAATGAAAGTACGGATGCAAGTTATCCTGCAGATAGCAAGCATCGGTTATATTATCTGTCAGATAGTTACTCGCCGGATAAAGTCTATTTACACTTAGGTGAAAGTACCGGCCCTAAAAGTATAACCCATTTCTTTGTTGACAATAGCGTCAACTACATTCCAAATATTATTTTCGGCCATCATTTTTTAGTTAATTATTTTGTAGAGTGACAACCTTGCATATTTTTACTAAAAGTATAGCAGGTTTTTTCCTTGATAGTTATGTTAACCACATTGCCACATATCGTCTTCCATCACATTTGTTTCATTAATTATTTTTTAGGTATCCACCCGGTATATTTTTCATTAAAAGTATAGACAGGTGGGAGCTCAGATATTTATTCCCTTTCCTGTCGATAATATTTTCCCAAAATATAAAATTTTCAAAATATTTTCTATTTTTAGTACAGTCGAATTGATTTAATTTAATTTTTTTCGGCGACAACATTCCACCTGAAATGTTATTGTTGATTCTTATGTATAATAATCATAATAATAATACGGACCGACAGCCTCCACGCGGTGCTCCCTGGGCAACAGGTAGGGGTGACTCTGCCTGGCTGATGACGGACGTGGGTCCCCAGGACTAATCATCCTGAGGACTCAAGTCTCTGGTTAACGACCACAACAGGGAACGGGCCCCTCCCAATAGACCCCAATCGGATGGGGGTCGGAGACACGTGGCCATACCGGACGGTCTCAATGATGACGAGTACACCGACGACACCCTCAGGATGAGGGTTAGCCTTAACAGCAGGGTTAACCCAAAGCCACAAGACCTAGCAGGAATGGATTCGTTGCTCGATGATGAGCTTCCAGAAAATGCCAACATATGGCAGATCAACAGTGCCGTGTACGCAGCCGCTAGGCAACTCGTGCCCCAGCAATGCCTGGCAAGCGTGTTGGGTAAAGTCGAGAAGACTAAGCGCGTACAGAAAATACAAGCAAAAATTAAGTCGGCGAGACAACACACGTCTCGAATCCATTCACGCCGAAAATTCGGCGTGTAGTTGCCGGTATAAGACGACAACACCGCACTCTTAATCTGGCAGTGCTGCAAACCATCAAACGGCACTGTCTAGATAGGATTCGAGCACTCATGGTCATCAAAAAATCTTTGGTCAGACGAGCACTGTCCATGGAACAGAACCAGCTGTTCCAAATAAGTCCCTCTCGTCTGTTTCAAGACCCTCCGCGTGTTGTCGAAAATCCGCCGTGTGTTGAAAGAGTCGAGGCTTTCTGGAAGGGAATTTATGAGACTACGAGTCCATTCGACAGCGGCACTCCAGCGATAGCACGCTTCGAGGAGCTCTGCAAGACTCTGTTGGGAGAGCAAGACGAAGTGTGTCCGGCGATCAGTACCGAGGAAGTTCAACAAGCACTTGTTGGAACTAAGAACTTCGCTGCTCCGGGCCCAGATGGCATAAACAACTGGTGGTGGAAGAAATTCCCGTCCACCCACCGCCATCTGGCTCGAATTTTCAACTCATGGTTGAACGAGGGGCAGCCGATTCCGGACTGGTTTGCCAAGGGGCGCACTGTACTGATCCCCAAAAAGGGAGATCTGTCCAACCCGAAGAATTAAGACCGATCACCTGCCTCAATTCCTGCTACAAGATACACGTATCGTGTATGCCAGGACAATGAGGTCAGTTGAGTCGGTCTACCGACAGATACACGAACAGCGTGGTGGCAAGAAAGGTGTGGCAGGCTGCAAAGAGAATCTATTGATAGACCGCTGTATTACACAGAATTCTGTGCAATACAAGCGTAATCTGTCAATGGCGTGGATCGATTACCGCAAGGCATTGGAAAATTCGCTTCACTATAACATCTGGTGCTCAGCGGGTATCGACAGAGTTGGTAACTTTTAGAAGAGGAGTTTTCCCTGAGTATTTTATATGGATGACCTAAAATTTTATGCCTCCGGAGATTGCGAACTCCAAAACTCTGTAAGGGTGGTCCAAGAGTATACGCGGGCCATTGGCATGGAATTCGGGCTGGACAAGTGTGCAGTCGTCCACCTCAAGAGAGGACGAAGCGGGATATTCCTTGAAGATGCGCAGCTCGCAGATGGAAGCATCCTTCGACATCGGGATGCTGGAGAGATCTACACGTACCTGGGTGTGGAACAACATCACATCCAGGGCGTGAAACAAATTAAGGATACTCTCCGCGGCAAGTACAGACACCGGCTCCGAAAGATTTGGTTTTCCGAACAAAGTGTCTGCAACTAATATGCTTGCCGTTCCGAGTCTGCTCTACTTCTTCGGAGTAGTTAAGTGGACACTAGATGAGTTGCGCCAATTGGATTGGGGGGGGGAGGACTCTTGAGTCTGGAATCACATCCAGGACGTGAAACAAATTAAGGATACTCTCCGCGGCAAGTACAGACACTGGCTCCGAAAGATTTGGTTTTCCGAACAAAGTGTCTGCAACTAATATGCTTGCCGTTCCGATTCTGCTCTACTTCTTCGAAGTAGTTAAGTGGACACTAGAAGAGTTGCGCCAATTGGATAGGGGGGGGACTCTTGAGTCTAGAGTGTGCGCATGGTAGAGTAGCGCTGGGTGTGGCATGCAACGTCCTCAGGAGCTCGGGCTCACTCCTACAGTTTGTGAGAGATCGTGAAACTGCAGGTGTTGGCGCATTTTTATTCAAGGCAGCACGTAAGGCCGCAGATAATCTCGGTCTCATATTCGACTTCAGGCGAGGAGGCCGGCGAGGTGCTGAGCTAGAATCAGTAACTGAGCTTGCGCCAAATAGCCTGACAGCCCAAATTAAAGCTGCTGAGCAGAGAAATCTGTTCAGGCAGCACGTCGATAAATCCATGCACGGTGTATTCTATAACATAGAGACACGGGGTTTATCGACAAAGCTGACCTTCGCTTTCTTACGGTCAACAGGGCTAAAGTCGGAGACCGTGGCCTGCCAAGATGGTGTTATTAACATCTTGGTCTACCGCAGTCGCGTTATGGACATTAACTGTAGGACCTGCCGTCAGGCGCCGGAGTCGCTCATGCACTTACTATCTGCATGTCCGGTATATGCGACTTCGGCCTACATCCACAGACATAACGCGGCTCTTCGAGTGCTGTACTACCACCTTCGGCACTCGTACGAAGTAGACCAAACACCAGTGCTGCCTTATGTCCCCGGAGAGATCAAGTCCGTTGTCGAGAACGAGAAGTGCCGAATATATTGGAACTACTCGTTTCCGACGGTCAGGCAGATTGAAGCAAACAAGCCTGACATAGTCCTCCTCGACCCCAAACCAAGGTTATGTATATCATGGAATTTTCGACACCTGCCGAGACAAACATCATTTTGAAAGAGGGGAAAAAACGAACCAAATACCGAGATCTCCGGTATGAGCTCCGGACGCTATACCCAGACTACTCGGTCAAGATGGTCGTTCTGATAATAGGTGTACTCGGTGGAATAAGGCCTACGCTGTTCTTGGAATTAAAGGCCACACCAGCCTGTCAAAAGTCAGCCGAATGGTTGGCAGGCCAAATGCAGAAGGCAGTTATCCTGGGGTACCTCCGCTTGCTTAGGGCACATGAGTCTGGAATCTACAGTCACTGACCCTGCGGGATGCGGGGAGTGGCTGTGGATAATTCGCTGGCGCTTCTCTCGTGAGAATGTCGGAGAAACCGGAGAACTGTCCAGAATCGCGTGCGCGAAAAAAAAAAAAAATAATGATAATAATAAACAATTATGACCTCCTGATTACGAAAAAAATATTTGAGCCCAAAAACTCCTTGTGCGTCAAAAGCTATATGCACTTTTTGACGCGCTTGCGCGGATTTTCAACTTATCTGCTTAATGTGTCTTATACTAGAAGGGAATTTTAAAAATACTGGCTTATTTGAAATGAAATTCTTAAAAAATATAGACCTGTCCGATATGTATTGGTCAATCCGTCATCTTGGAAAAAAATAGAAAACACCAAAAATGGCCGTAAAAATCAAATTTGAATATCTTTTCTATAAAAAGGAGTAATTTCACCAAAGTTGGCAAAAATAAAACTTATCATCAATCGCGGACGCCGTATGTCAAATAGAGCGGTCAAAGATGGCGGACGAAATAAAATTTTCAATTCTTCGTAATTATCAAGGAGGCATTATACGTCACTTTTTTTTTAGATTGTACGTTATTTTATGCACTTTTAGGGGATAGAGTTAATTTTTTTTAATTTTCAAAAATGCATTTTTTTGCCTTCCTTTTTTTCATCCAATTTACTTACTATAGAAAGTCTCGTATACTTCATGACTTGAAAAATTTAATACGAAAAGAAACTTCATTAATCTGAAAAGAAAATTTATTAAGCATACGCATGGTAATAATAATAATATATGAATATATGATCAATAATAATCAGAACCAAGCAGTCATGACTAGAATAGTATTATTTTTGATGGGTATGCCGATGAACAGAATGGTACTAAGAGTAACGAGGGCATTGGTCGTTTATAAAAAAATGTTTGTGTAGATATTTCAATCATAAGTGACATGAAATCCTCGGTTAGTCAAAAAAAAAATTCTCGCTAATAGTAAAAATAAAGATAGCTTTATAAAATTGTTGCGCAAAGATTTAATAGATAATGACCTTAACGTTAAAATATGCAGAAAAGACGCTGATACTACAATCGTTAAAGCTGCTATTGATTTGAAAACCGAAGACAATCAAGTTATGATAGTTGGTGAAGATATTGACCTTTTGGTTATAGTGACTAACTAGCATATGGTATCATCATAATAATAATATAATAATAAACACCTAAAGTAATACGCCCCTTTTATCCTTGAAGGCTCTAGAGCCTTGTGCGGGAGGGTCTACACATTTAGAGACAAGGGACACACACCCAATATCCGAATATACTGGAATTAATTCCTTCTTCAAAATAAACCCCAATGCCACAGCCGGGAGTTTGCTTACCTCTCAACCTCAAACAAGCAGGGATATACAGTGTCAGAAAATTTTTTATTTGGGTCGGCAATGAGAGCAAGCGAGAGCGAAGCAACTAGGCTATTCTTTTTTTATCGTATAACACATCCTACCCGTGCCACCTGCTTTCCCCACCACATGTACGTGGGCAGCTCTGTCTGCGGGAAATGTAAAGAATTATTCGACTCGTTTTGAAAGTATAACGAGTTAAATAATTTTAGTTATTAAAGCACGTAATAATATTACCTATACTAAACAGAGCCAATTACATCCTTCCTTTTAATAAATGGTACTGAAATTTTTAATAGCAATGATGTACTTGTTTTCTTAATAGCGCGTCATTATTTGCTCCCTCTACTAGAGCACTGGTACACGCCTTTATTGTAGGCGGGTCTGTCAGGCCGTTGAAACTATGCGTGCCACCCAAATCCAACATTTTCCGAATGTGTATATATATTTACTTTCGTTTTAAGTTAACTTTTATTTTTTACCTTTACTTTAACTTTCATAATTTTTACAATTTGGATAAAAGCAAAATTTATAAAATCAAAAATTAACAATTTCTTTTTGATTTTTTACAAAAATGTAATAAAATACGAAAGACAGGTAAATGATTTGATTATTATTTTATTAATAATATTTACTAAAATATAATGCATATCAATTCACCTTCAGTTAAAGAATATGGTATCATCCATCTTTAATATTAGATAAGACTTCATAACATTGATGCAAATTAGACAACTTTTCAACTAACTTGAAAAAGAGAACGTATTATTTTAGGAATAGGGCAAACTATACATTTGTATAATTTGTATAATTTTTGAAGTTATACGAGACTTTCTATATTACATTTCATTTTGTTTCGATGAAAATTGGGTGAAAAAAGGAGTGTCAGAGAAAATACATTTTTGAAAATTGTAAAAATGCAATTTTTATGGAAATAAAAAAAACGCACTTTTTTGAAAATTAAAAAAAAATGAACTCTATCCATGAAAAGTACATAAAATAACGTACAATCGAAAAAGAAAGAAAGTGACGTATAATGTCTCCTTGATAATAGACAAAGAATTAAAAATTTTATTTCGTCCGGTATCTTGGACCGTTCTGTTTGACATACGGCGTCCGGGATTGGTGCATTATATTTGATCGTAAATGAGTTTTATTTTTGCCAACTTTGGTGAAATTACTCCTTCTTATAGAAAAGATATTCAATTTTCTTTTTTACGGCCATTTTTGGTGTATTCTATTATTTTCCCCAGATGGCGGATTGACCAATACATATCGGGCAGGTCTATATTTTTTAAGAATTTTATTTTAAATAAGTCAGTAATTTTAAAATTCCCTTCTGATTACTAGTACAAGATAAATTAAGCAGATAAGTTGAAAATCCGTGAAAGCGCGTCAAAAAGTGCATATAACTTTTGACGCACAAGGAATTTTTGCGCGCAAATATTTTCGTAATCAGGAGGTCATAATACATAAGAATCAACAATAAAATTTCAGGTGGAATGTTATCGCCGAAAAAAATCAATTTGTATGGACTATATTGGCAAATTATCTTTTCGTACAAAACAGAGCAAAATCTATTATTTAGGAAGAAGGCAGTCGGCGGAACACTTAAAAGCAAAACCATCAGACTGAATTAATTCAGGTTACTCATACAGCCATAAAATTTGCGTTTCTGCAAGTGTCATTGTCAAGGACCCATCAACGTTAATAAACATTCACGGCTGCTCCGTGAGCGAAAACGTGTGCTTCAGCTCTAATCAAGCACTTTTCAGGTATCGGTGCGTCAATTCGAACACTCCCTGAATCTGTAATGTTGTATTACTGTAATCATTTGAACTGTTAGAAGGCCTGTTCGTTAAATTAAGCACAGCTATTGTACGGATACAATAGAAGCTGTAATATGTTTTTACGAAACCAGGAAAATTGTGTTTAAAGTTAATTAAGGCATTTATTACGCACTAAAACTCGACATACATTTTATTTTTACAATGTCATGGTGTGTTAAAGCAACGTGTATATACTATATCAAAATTTATATATTGCTTGTAGCGTTTTAACCTTAACCTATATAGAGGGTTAATAATTAAAATTAAACAGTTTTTAATTTCTTGGTATTTCTGTAGAATTGTTTAAATAATTTATAATTTATTTGATGGTCTTTTATAGGCAAGGAGCAGGCGTCAAATACGCTGGCTGGAAGCGGAAACAATTAAAAGTGTAAATTTCATGGTTGTAAATGCTGCATATGAGTGTCATTAACGGAATGTTAAGTTTTCCCATCTGACTGTGATAAAATTATTAATTAATTTTAAGAAGTATTAGAGGTAAATTGTACACCTACAGTACAAAGTACAAACTAATACTCACGACCAAAGTTAATCTAAAACAAACTAGTAGAAGCATTATACTCTTCGCCGATTTACTGAGCTTTTCATATAATTGTTTCACATTCTATAGGATACTCTTCGCATTTTTCTTGTAAATAATGTTAGTTTTTCGACATTTTAAATTTTGTTATACCAACTTTTTTGTGAAAAAAAAAATACCTGAAAAAAAAATGAAAAAAAAACACCTTGTCTGGGATTCGAACACAAGACCTTTAAATTGCAATGCAAAAGGTTTCGCCATTGGGCCATCACATATTACAATAAAAATTGAATGTCTGTAATATATAACCTTCTAGAATTATATTTCAACTAATTAGATATATCATTATGAAATATATACAGTGTGTCTCATTTTTCACCACTACACCCCAATATCTCGGCCATTTGTTGATCGATTTAGATCAAATTTGGTATACTTCTTTTGCTTCAGATTGTGATTAAAAAGTTATTTAAATTTTTTTTTTCGAAATTAAATACGCGCCTATTATGATCAAAGGAAATTGGAAAAAATTGGAAATTTATGTTAGCGATTGAGATAGGGTTTTTGTTTTTACAGAATCTTGTTCGGCATGACCTAAAACCCCTGTATACTAAATTTCGTTAAAAAATATTCATTTAAAAAAAATCATATCTAAGATTTCAATAATAATCACCCTACTATTCGAGTTATTTGTTGTCGGATGTTTACATAACTTGGCAGTCGTGTAATAAAGACGCTAATTAAGCATTAGGACATTTTTTATCCAAAACACTATTATGAAATGAATATTTGAAAAATTGTAGCTATTTTTTAAAATACTTAGAACTCAGCATACTAATATCTTTGTTAACATGGAATGCTTTGGAATAGATTTGACAATTTCATCGAATGTCAAATTAAACTTAAACATGACTGCACAACAAGTAATTATTGCTGATTATTTCACTCATTAACGCTATAGCCAATGAGAGCCCGTTTTTTCAAAACATTGCACCAATCAAACGTCATTATTAGTGGTAATTCAAGCTAGATCGGCTTTTGACAGGACCAACATGCAAAATTTATCGCTCTAATTTTTTAGGTCGCTGCAGCGGCAAATATGCGAAAATTTTTTGACGTTTTTTGTCGAGCTTTTAAGTTTTATCTATAAATATCTTCTCTAGCTTATTACTAAGTAATTGTTAACGTACTTACCTTGTAAATTGTAATATTGTATTATGTAGTAGCAAACAAAAACACACCTCAATTCCAAAGCGAATCTTGTCTGAAATATATAGGCTGTAACTTCTGCCTATCTGTAACTATATCAGTTTTCCTAGTGTTCAATCAGGTAACAATTACACACAAAGATTGTACTTAATATAGCTCATAATACAGGAACAAGTCAAGCACAGCTTTCAATAGCTCAATAACGTAGTTACAAAGGTAAGCAAATCATTTATTATAAATGTCAAGTACACATTCGCTCTGGAACAAACTAAAAATGTATAGTACTTACATATTATGGTAATCTACCAAAAAGTAACTCGTTGAATCAAAGCTGTGCATCAAACATTATAATTTGTTGTATTTAAAATTCCCTTTGCTTAACAAAGCAAACCTCGACATAATTCATAAATTTCGTAAGTTAAAAGTAAGGATTAAATACGTAAATATGAGTCGATGAACATTTATTTATTACGGAATATAACTTGTAGCGCTAGATGGCGCTCTCTATGTCAATCTCGGAACCATGGGTGTACATTTTATTTGGGCGAGACATCGGTACTAAAGTAGTGCTCTCTCTATCGTTCCTCGTCGTATTGCACCTCAGAAACGCCTGAAAGGTGTTAAGCCAGTCTATATATTATAATATCTAAGGTTTAACTCGTTTTATTTACTAGTTGCCATGGAAACATCACTAGATTATTTTAAAATATAGCGAATCTCCGTTGTTTCTACTGCGTTTGTTTCAGATTTGCTGTTTTGACAATATGAGTCGGTTTGGAAATATTTCTGTATATCAAATTAGTGATGAAATTGAAAATAAAGGTCAGTAAACTCCAAAAAGTGACAAGAAAACGTCTGAAGGCAGTTAATGAGAAAACATAATATTGAAGATGTACTTAATGAATTATTTATTCGTGAAATATTCTCCTCAAATACCACTCGTGCTTTAAATTTTATCTAAAAATTTTTTCTCAAGCTAAGTCGCCCCTAGTTAATATAACTCGTGCAAATTGGCAGTTTATTATCAAAGATTAAATCCCTCCCGCTAAAGCGGTCGGGATTTAATCAGATAATAAACTGCCAATTTGCACTCTTTATATTACCAGGCAACACGCTTTCGAAAAAATTTTCGATAAAATTTTAAGCACTAGTGATATTACATACGATTATTTCACTCATTAACGCTATAGCCAATGAGAGCCCGTTTTTTCAAAACATTGCACCAATCAAACGTCATTATTAGTGGTAATTCAAGCTAGATCGGCTTTTGACAGGACCAACATGCAAAATTTATCGCTCTAATTTTTTAGGTCGCTGCAGCGGCAAATATGCGAAAATTTTTTGACGTTTTTTGTGGAGCTTTTAAGTTTTATCTATAAATATCTTCTCTAGCTTATTACTAAGTAATTGTTAACGTACTTACCTTGTAAATTGTAATATTGTATTATGTAGTAGCAAACAAAAACACACCTCAATTCCAAAGCGAATCTTGTCTGAAATATATAGGCTGTAACTTTTGCCTATCTGTAACTATGTCAGTTTTCCTAGTGTTCAATCAGGTAACAATTACACACAAAGATTGTACTTAATATAGCTCATAATACAGGAACAAGTCAAGCACAACATATGGTAATCTACCAAAAAGTAACTCGTTGAATCAAAGCTGTGCATCAAACATTATAATTTGTTGTATTTAAAATTCTCTTTGCTTAACAAAGCAAACCTCAACATAATTCATAAACTTCGTAAGTTAAAAGTAAGGATTAAATACGTAAATATGAGTCGATGAACATTTATTTATTATGGAATATAACTTGTAGCGCTAGATGGCGCTCTCTATGTCAATCTCGGAACCATGGGTGTATATTTTATTTGGGCGAGACATCGGTACTAAAGTAGTGCTCTCTCTATCGTTCCTCGTCGTATTGCACCTCAGAAACGCCTGAAAGGTGTTAAGCCAGTCTATATATTATAATATCTAAGGTTTCAACTCGTTTTATTTACTAGTTGCCATGGAAATGTCACTAGATTATTTTAAAATATAGCGAATCTCCGTTGTTTCTACTGCGTTTGTTTCAGATTTGCTGTTTTGACAATATGAGTCGGTTTGGAAATATTTCTGTATATCAAATTAATGATGAAATTGAAAATAAAGGTCAGTAAACTCCAAAAAGTGACAAGAAAACGTCTGAAGGCAATTAATGAGAAAACATAATATTGAAGATGTACTTAATGAATTATTTATTCGTGAATAATTCTCCACAAATACCACTCGTGCTTTAAATTTTATCTAAAAATTTTTTCTCAAGCTAAGTCGCCCCTAGTTAATATAACTCGTGCAAATTGGCAGTTTATTATCAAAGATTAAATCCCTCCCGCTAAAGCGGTCGGGATTTAATCAGATAATAAACTGCCAATTTGCACTCTTTATATTACCAGGCAACACGCTTTCGAAAAAATTTTCGATAAAATTTTAAGCACTAGTGATATTACATACGATAAAATTGAAATAATAAGAATTGTCAAATTCATTCCAAAGCACTCCATGTTAACAAAGATATTGGTATGCCGAGTTCTAAGTATTTTAAAAAATAGCCACCATTTTTCAAATATTCATTTCATAATAGTGTTTTGGATACAAAATGTGCCCTAATGCTTAATTAGCGTCATTATTACACCACTACCAAGTTATGTAAATATCCAACAATAAATAACTCGAATAGTAGGGTGATTATTATTGAAATCTTAGATATGATTTTTTTTTTAAAGGAATGAATATTTTTTAACGAAATTTGGTATACAGGGGTTTTAGGTCATGCCGAATAAGATTCTGTAAAAACAAAAACCCTATCTCAATCGCTAATATAAATTCCCAATTTTTGCCAATTTCTTTTGATCATAGGCGTATTTAATTTCGAAAAAAAAAATTAAAATAAATTTTTAATCACAATCTGAAGCAAAAGAAGTATACCAAATTTGATCTAAACCGATCAACAAATGGCCGAGATATTGGGGTGTAGTGATGAAAAGTGAGACACACTGTATATTAGTAAAATGTATAAACAAAAAAAACATATAGAAAATAATATTTCACAAGATTTCTATTTAAGTACAAGTGACAAAAATTAAGAAATTTTTTTTTTAATTTAAACGGCTATTTTATTTACTGATTGATTTTTTCAAAAACAATAGGGTTCTTCCTCTAGCTAACGCTAACTTACTTTCAAAAATTTCAATGCAATCGGACTTTTCTTTCTTAAGTTATCGTGCTTACAAGAAACGTGACGGACGGACAAACGGACGGACGGACAGACGGACATTTTGAAAATTTTTTTCTCTACGAGCGATATTTACTGTTTTAGAAATATGCCGATCTCAAGTGCAATATACTCTTCGTTTTTGCGAAGATATAATAAGAGTTCGGTACCGGTCCAGAAAAAAATAAGGCATCCGGCTCTCGGAAAAGAGTATTCCGGTCTAGGTTCCTATTTAATCGGAAATATGAGCTTCAATTTGAGCGTAGTTTTTGAAACCTAAGTACCTTCTAGACAGGCTGGAAAGTGTCGTATTCGATGTAAAATTTTCTGCTTAATTCGAATCCGGAGTTCGCATAAAAATTGGGGATTGCATTCAATCCTTAATCCGCGAATGTCCACTTATTTCGGATATTGTGAAATACTGAATTTTTAAAATATAATTGCCTTTTCTCCCACGAAACATAAGCTAAAAATCTATTCTTTTTTTTTTTAATTGTAGCTCACAATATATTCAGTGTAACAGTTTAGTGAAAACACATCTAATATTTATATAAACTTTAGAAAAAAATATCACGTGAACCTCCACGCGCTGTCAGTGCATTGAAAAATGTAGCCTGCGAGATTTTTTTTAATTTCTTGCTCTTGACATTGACATATTATAGTTGTCCTTATAAAATATTGAATTTCTGCATATAAAATAATAAAAAATAACGAGAAATATTATCAAAATATACAAGAAACCTCTGCTTTTGAAGATTTTTGAAATTATTAATGGTTTAGGAAGATTCTTTGGAAATTTGAAAAATGTCAAAGTCAGTGACAAATTGGGGTGAAAACGAAGATATTATAAGGGATCTAAACTTTACACAAATAAATTATAATAAAGAAAAACGAAATTACAAACAAAATGACATAAATATATCCAGCCAATTAAGAGAAGAAAATTTAGAGAAATAATCAAGGATAAAGAAATCATTTTTGACAAAGAAAGAATAAATAGACTTCTAAACCAAAAAATAGAAATGCTGCAGGAGAAATATGATAATTTAGTCAAAGAAAAATCAGAACCTTTCACAGAAAAAAATTATAAAGAAATAATGACAAATTTAAATAAAATCTATGAAAAAAATAATGTTGTGGAAAATAAAAAATCTGAGACTGTATTATCTTATTCAGCAATAACATTCAAAAAAATTATGTCTCCCCCTAAATATACTGCAGGTCAAACTCTTTTGATCAAACCAAAACGTCAGCAAGAAATTTCAGAAACAACAAAGGACCTGCAAGAAAATATAAATATATCAGAATTAGAAATTGGCATAAATTCTGTAAAAAATGTAAAGAATGGAGGAATTGAAATAAAATGTAAAAATAAAGAAGATGTACAAAAACTAGAAGAAGAAATAAAAAAGAAAACTAAAAATTATGACGTGGAAATTAAACAGTTATTAAATCCAAAAATTAAGGTGAGCGGCTTAAAATTAGAAAAGGAAATATCTAAGAAAGACCTACAAAATATGGTTCGTCAACAAAATGACATTATAGAAGAAGATGATATATTTTTAATCAATCATCTGAAACATATTGAAAAGAAAAAAAATATGTTTTATTTACTGAAATAAGTGTCAAATTCTCCGATTAAGGAACTAATATAGATACATAATGGCATTACTTTGTGTGATCCCGAAAGATTCACAATCTAAGGCACTTCTTCCCATAAGTTCTTGATTGGCTAGTCGATCTGTTCGCGACCGATTCGGGCACCATCGGTTCAGTTTGATTATCATAATCTCAGTTTGACACTTTTGACAGTATATCCGCCATTAATGTTAATAAGCGTTTTTCGTGTTTTTCGATCAAAATGTGGCGAAGAAGTCTTTTTATTTTAAGTTGTGATTTGCTCAATACCTAAATAATATTCTCTATTCATATTTACACAGTTTAGTGACAATATATTTAGTGCAAATAAATAGTGAAGTGCTGTGCCGTTTGCAGAAAGCAGTTTAGAAGAGAAGAAAATCAATCGTTCCATGGTCGTAACATGATGAAGTTCAGTTTACAGTTATAAAGTAAATAGCAATTAAATTTTAATATCCTTTCAATACATATTTATCTTACTGTTTTATCTTACTGTAATATCGTATGCCTACATCACGTTATATAAAGAGCCGGTAATGCAGGAATTGCAATAATTCATTTTAATGAAAATATTTACCATTCTACACATTTTCTACACACACAACGCCACTGTTGCCTATGGGATGTGATGTTCATCTATTCTTTTTAATGGACATATAATGTGACTATGTTAGGAGCAAACAAGGTATATAGTGAAAAGATAGCCTGTTATGTATCTAGATATAAGTTCTTTAATTGGAGGTCAAATTATATAAAAAAAATTTTGACCAAAACAACAGAAAATTATTTCTAGCATGGCAACATATAAATGTATATGATGATAATCATGTCACACGTTGCTTGAACTGTTGGGGATATAATCACAAAATAAAAAATTGTTGAAATAAAAACAGTGTGCCCATAGTTCAGAACTGTAAAAAGAGAGATCAAGAAAAAAATGTGCTAATTGTGAATTTACAAACGAAAGATATAAAATACAACATTGTATGAAACATATGGCAAACGATGATGAATACCCCACATTCAAATATTACCAAAATAGACTAATGTCACAAACTAATTATGCCTGAGGATAATAATACAAATTTGAAGACTTTTGTTTATAATTCTGTAAATGATCTCGCATATAAATACGACTCACAACATAACTTAAAAATTTTATATCTGAATGCCAGATCTATGAAGAATAAATGTGATCAATTAGAAGTCCTTTTTTCTGATCTAAAAAAAAATATTGTAATCATAACAGAAACTTGGATACAGACAAATGAAAAAATATATTATAATTTCAAAAATTACTCGTCAGTTTATTCAAGCAGAAGTAATCGCCGAGGTGGTGGTGTAGGAATTTTTATTAAAAATGGATTTAGAATACAATATACTGAAGATAGTGGAGGAAGAAAAAATGTCATATATTACAGTTAAATTCGTGAAACCAGAATTATTAATATGTGGTATTTATAGACCATCAGATCAAAATTTAGAAACTTTTTTCAATTTTTTCGACAAACAGCTTCAAGTTATCTGCAAAATGAAATGTAACAGTTTGGTTTTTGGTGATATTAATGTTGATATTCTTAAAAACAATACAGCCACAAAACAATTATGTGATATATTTGTCTCCAATGGTTTTGAAATATGCAATGATACATGTTTTACAAGAGAATGCAATAACGAGTTCTCACTTATTGATCATATTCTTAGAAATGGAAATCAGCCAATGGAACTATCTATAATAAAAATTGCACTAAGTGGCCATTATTATCAGTTAGCAATTTTAGAAACCAAACCTACTGAAATAAAAAAGAAATATACTTACAAAATTTTTAAGAAATTTGATGTGCATAGAATGAATGAATAATTAAGCACTTTAAACTATGAGGATAAATTGCCAAATGAAATAAGTATATGAATTAATTTTACAAATTTTTAACTCATGCTCCTATCAGAAGAAGATTACAATTAAAGTATTTTCAAAGCCTTGGTTTAATGAACACATTGCGAAATTAATTAAATTGAGAGATTCCTATTTTTATAAAAAGAAACAAAATATAAATTCTAATTATTACATGAATTTGTATGATAACTATAATAAATTAGTAAAGAAGACAATAAAAGAAACAAAACGAAAATACTATGAAAAAGAATTCTCAAATGCAACACCAAGAACAATATGCAAAACTATTAATAATATTTTATATAACAAATCACCCATCAGAGAAACAATCAAAAACTTAAATATTGACGACAAAAAAATTGAAAATCGAGAACAAATATGTGAATTTTTAAATAATCATTTTGTAAATGTTGGTGCAGAATTAGCCGCTAAGATCCATCAAGTGAATGAAGATAACATTCCAAATGAAAATAGAACTTCATCTATGTTTTTGTTTCCAACAACGGTCGAAGAAGTTGAAGAAATTATTTCTCAGCTAGACAGTAAAAAAGCAATTGGTTATGACGACATAAGTGTGAATATAGTGAAGATGGTTAAACCTTGTTTGGCTCCAGTATTATGTAAATTGGTAAATAAATCTTTTGAAACCGGTCTTGTTCCAACTAAAATGAAAATTGCCAAAGTCACAGCAGTATTTAAAAATGGAAAAAAAGAGAGTATGAATAACTATAGACCTCTATCAGTATTACCAGTTTTGTCTAAAATAATAGAAAAAATTATGAATGAAAGATTATTCGGAAAAAATAAATTTCTTGTATGATGGACAATATGGTTTTGGTAGATGTTGTGATACAGAATCAGCGGTTTTAGATTTAATATCTAAAATTCAATTAGAAATTGATACAAATCATAAATGTGAAATTATGTCTTTGGATTTGTGTAAAGCGTTTGATACTGTGGATTACAATATTCTTCTGAAAAAACTTTCTCAAATTGGACTTAGGGGAAACGTGTATGAATGGTTTAAAAACTTTCTTACAGAGAGAAAACAGTTTGTATGTATTGAGGAAACTATTAGTTCTGTACAGAATATAACATGTGGAGTTCCTCAAGGAGCAATATTAGCACCTGTACTTTTTCTAATATACTTAAATTCTATTGCTAAGTTGAATATACAGGGTAGTATAGTATTATATGCTGATGATACAACACTTTTATATTTTGGAAAAGATTATGATGAAATAACTAGTAATATGAAATATGACTTGAGGCAATTATCACTTTGGTTACAGATTAATAAATTAACACTCAATTTTAGAAAATCATCATTTATGTTTATGTCTAAAAGTCAAATTCCAAATTCAGTTCCATCTATTACATTTAATAATGATACAATTAAATATTCGCCTTTAACAAAATTTTTAGGACACCATATTGATGAAAAATTGTCATGGAGTCATCATATTGATGTGTTACGGAAAAAAATTGTTATTGGAATACTTTTTAGAATACGAACTTTTATATCTAGAAAATATTTAAAAAATATATATTATTGCCTCTTATATTCACACTTACAATATTTAACTTCTATTTGGGCCACAGCCAATAATTCTGTTATACAACCTTTAAAAACTTTACAAAATAAAGCTATAAAATATTTCTACAATCTTCCATACTTGGAACCTACAATTAATTTATATAAACCAAATAATCTACTTGATATTGACTCGGTATATACATTAAAAATTTGTGTTTTTATTCATGCTGTGGTTAAAAAGTACAAGCATTTAAATATAACATTAATTCAAAGTAACCATTTACATAATACTAGGCAAGCGAAAAATATAATGACAACCTCTTTTAAAACAAAATTTGGAAAAAACTCAATTTTTTACAAAGGAATAATTTTATACCATAATTTGCCAAAGAAAATTAAAAATATAGAAAATTTAAATAAATCTAAAATAAATGTAAAAAAATGTTATTAACTTGAAGCTATTTGTAATATACAAATAGCTTGCAAATTGTACTGTGTATTTTCCTTTTAAGTTATTTTATTTAAATATGTATATGTATATATACATATTTTGTTTTGTTTGTCGTTTCTTTGTTTTATCTATAAGTATTGTTTGTCATATTTATCATATACTGTTTGTTTGAATATTTATTTGTATATTATGTTAATCCCTAATCATAAACTGTATAGTTTCTTGGGAATAAAAAAATAGTTTAGTTTAAGTTTATTATTTTGGCATGTAGAATATTCTTCATGGTTGTGAATCAGCACATTTTTCACATTATAAGCTGATTCTGATTATAATAATTTCTAATTATTAATTGTAATGATTTCGCTGAGCTGATAAAAATACATTCACACCTATTAAAGACAATTTAATTTTTTCCGGGAATACTGTGGCTTTAGTGATAAAGACCATGGCAGGTTAAGATAAGTGTCCGTGCCTTTGCAACCTTTTTGCGTGTGGTTCCTTCCAGGGATGTATCTTTGTGAAAGATACTACTACAAAAAGTTTTGACCTCAAAAACTTCATAATATCTGGGAAAAAATATTTTTTTCGAAAATCCGAAAAAAATTTTTTTTTCTTAATCAAGTGAACCAATTTGTTTGTATTTCACATATATTGTAAATATACTCAAGACAATTTATTATTGATATTTTCATGAAATCTTTTCATGAAGAGAACAAAAATTGATGCTTTTGAATTTTTTGAAAAATGTATATACGTACTTACACGTTAGCGACCACCTCTATTTTTTTACTAATTATACACCATACAATAAGCTATACAATAAACTCTATCGAAGGGGTAACGTAGTCAAATTGGCAAAGATAATGTTACGTGCTTACACCCCCCCTTAGTAAACACCCTGTATCGCGGGTTCGAAAATTATAACACCAGGGTAACACTAAACAATACTGTATTTACTTACGTACCAATTACAACAAATAAAGAAAAAGAGTATACATTGGTTAGAAACTCGATATATTAATAAATATATAAATGAACAACTGCTTGGATTATACGTATTGAAAATTTTTTAGAGCAGCCTACGTATTTTTTTGAAATAACGAGATGTATTTTTCACAGTACATACATTTTCTACAAAGCTCCATCGAAATGGTAATACATACAAAATTTATGTGTTTAATAATAAGAATACATAATAAAAAAACATGTTATGCTAATGATATATGATAATATTAGTCGTCTTCATCACTGTCCTCATTTATTGTAACACTGATATCTTCTGCGAATAATTCAGACAGTTTTATTGATGATTTCGGAATATCGTCGACCTTGCATATGATAAATCCATCTCTAAGTAACAGAAAACTAATTTTTTTTTTAACTTAAACATGAATTTATCATATGCAAGGTTTCTCGACGATATTCCGAAACCATCAGTAAAACTGTTCGCAGAAGATATCAGTGATACAATAAATGAGGACAGTGATGAAGACAACTAATATTATCATATATCATTAGCATACCATGTTTTTTTATTATGTATCCTTATTATTAAACACATTTTTTTATGTATTACCGTTTTGATGGAGCTTTGTAGAAAATATATGTATTGTGAAAAATACATCTCGTTGTTTCAAAAAAATACGTGGGCTGTTCCAAAAAATTTTCAATACGTGAAATCCAAGCAGTTGTTGTTCATTTATAGATTTATTAATACCGTGCGTGTAATTTCCTATTAGGCATGTACATTCACGTAGCGCGAGAGATTTGACAACACCGTCAGCCGTAAATTCGTCCGTCGATGGAGCATTCCAGCTCTGTTATTTCATTTCAGCCAGCTGGCACGCGCGATGTTGTAATTCTTCTCCCCATGCCTAGCCCGCGACTACACACACGGTATATCGAATTTCTAACCAATTTATACTCTTTTTCTTTATTTGTTGTAATTAGTGCATACGTAAATACATTATTGTTTAGTGTTACTCTGGTGTTATAATTTCCGAACCCACGATACAGGGTGTTTACGAAGGGGGGGTGACAGCACGTAACATTATCTTTGCCAATTTGCCTTCGATAGAGTTTTGTAAAAAATATATGTTATAGCTTATTGTATGGTGTATAATTAGTAAAAAAATAGAGGTGGTCGTTAACGGGTAAGTACGTATATAAATTTTTCGAAAAATTCAAAAGCACCAATTTTTATTTTCTTCATGAAAAGATTTCATGAAAATATCAGTAATAAATTGTCTTGAGTATATTTACAATATATGTGAAATACAAACAAATTGGTTTACTTGATTAAGAAAAAAAATTTCCTAGATATTATGAAGTTTTTGATGTCAAAACTTTTTGTGGTAGTATCTTACGCAAAGATACATCACTGGAAGGAACCACACGCAAAAAGGTTACAAAGGCACGGACACTTATCTTAACCTGCCATGGCCTTTTAGGACATTTCTTGTTCATAAACACGTAGTCTATTCATCTGCATTTTTTATTTTTTCCTACCTTGACTTATTTTTAAAATTTTGAAAAATTGGATGAAAACCTTTTTTTCACTTTTTTTTCCATGTTCTGCATCCGAGCGAGATGTAAACTTTTCAGAATATTATTCTACACACTTTCACGAATTCATTAAAAAAAAATTATCAATTTTGTAAGTTTTCAAAGACTAGGCTATTACTGAGCCTTTCTTTTACCATATAGAAGCTAAATAAGAGATCACTAAGAAGAATGAAAAAGAAATATTGAACTGCCTTCAAAAAGTCACTAAATATTATGAAATTAAATTTTGATTGGCCTATTTTGTAGGCGGTTCGATAAAAAAAACGAATCATCTGCTCCACTTTATAGCTCTGCAGCTTTATTAGAATTATGAAAATATTTTCAGACAAAAGTTGTATGAAATTATGTCGTCTATAAAATTGTTAATAACTACTTTTACCTTGGTACAGGGTGGACCAAATTAGAAGGGATTTGAGGTTTTCTCTAAAATTATGGCAGATAAACAAAAACCAATATAGGTGTCCTGAGCTCGATTTTCGAGAAACAAACAATGGCGCAAATCGCGATCATCTATATTTTTCGACCACCGAGCTACAGAGCGTTTTTGGAAAATTGTCCTTTTTGGATGACCTCTATATCTCAATTACCAAGTGTCGAATCTAAAATCGAGTAACACATTTTTGAGTAGAATCCGTTACTGATAAGAAGAAAATTATGCAATGCCTCAGTTTTCGAGATATAGACATAAATTTTCGAAAAATTTAATATATTTGTGAGGAGGCATGGAAAACTATTAACAACAACACTTCTTATAATATAAACTAATTTTATCTAAATATAGGAAAAACTAAACTATAACAAATGTTTGAATTGTCTTCCATTGGGCTATGCATTTTTGGCACCTTCTTCTTATAGCATTTGTTGCATTTCCAATCATGACAGAAGTTATTGTCCCAAACGCAGCTAATGTTTTGTCTTCCAATTCTTATATGCCATTAGAACTTTCTATATATATAATATTTTTTAAATAACCCCAAAGCCAAAAGTCGGCAGGGATTATATCGGGAGATCAGCTGGTCACAAAATAGGACCATCGTTTCCTAAAAATTAAACAATAACATTAATAAACAACTTTGTCCTGAATGATATATAGATACCTATCCAGTTCTCTCCAAATCGAGCATTTAAATAATTTCGTGTAGAGGAGCGAAAAAGAGGTAAAATTGTGTCGTTTTTTTTATGATCTTAGAACAAGATCAGACACAGTGGGTATTACCAACAACATCATTTTACACATAAAAACACAAAATACGACATTTTTTAGTGGTCACAGATATTCTTATTTAAAAAAAGTGTAAAACTTAATTTTTTTTTTAAATCATGTTTTTTTGTACATTCATTGCATATCTCAAGAATGAATTGAGCTATCGATGTGAACTTTTTTTTGTTATAAAACACACACTTAAGCGCTTCTCTCTATTCATAGGATTGCTAATAAAAAAAATGTGAACATGCCAAAAACGTAGATGACCCTGAAAGTTTAGAGAATACGCCATCAAATTTTCACTAAGCGAGGAACTTTTTTGTTTTTGAAAGTTTTGTGTAACATGCTGTGAAGAAAATGAAGTCAATAGACTAAAAAAGTTTTTAGAAAAAAAATATTTTCATTATTAGCAATAGTTTGCTAGTTACGAATTTTTTAGTATGGAGGAATTGTCGAAGCGTATGCGCGCCGTACTTAAGGATAATAATGATTATGTATTGTGTGTAACTTTTCATTATTATACTCTTCGCAAAAACGAAGAGTATATTGTATTTGATCGGCACATTTCTAAATCAGTAAATATCGCTCGAGAGAAAAAAATTTTATATCGTTATGTTAGTGAACGAATTCTGAACAACTTTCAAAATGTCCGTCTGTCCGTCTGTCCGTCTGTCCGTCCGTCACGTTTCTTGTAAGCACGATAACTCAAGAAAGAAAAATCCGATTGTATTAAATTGGTTTACTTGATTAAGAAAAAAAATTTCCTAGATATTATGAAGTTTTTGATGTCAAAACTTTTTGTGGTAGTATCTTACGCAAAGATACATCACTGGAAGGAACCACACGCAAAAAGGTTACAAAGGCACGGACACTTATCTTAACCTGCCATGGCCTTTTAGGACATTTCTTGTTCATAAACACGTAGTCTATTCATCTGTATTTTTTATTTTTTCCTACCTTGACTTATTTTTAAAATTTTGAAAAATTGGATGAAAACCTTTTTTTCACTTTTTTTTCCATGTTCTGCATCCGAGCGAGATGTAAACTTTTCAGAATATTATTCTACACACTTTCACGAATTCATTAAAAAAAAATTATCAATTTTGTAAGTTTTCAAAGACTAGGCTATTACTGAGCCTTTCTTTTACCATATAGAAGCTAAATAAGAGATCACTAAGAAGAATGAAAAAGAAATATTGAACTGCCTTCAAAATGTCCGTCTGTCCGTCTGTCCGTCCGTCACGTTTCTTGTAAGCACGATAACTCAAGAAAGAAAAATCCGATTGTATTAAAATTTGGAGAGTAACTTAGTGTTAGCTAGAGGAAGAACCCTATTGTTTTTCAACAAAATAGATTGGTAAATAAAAAAGTTATTAGTAATTTAAAATTAAAAAAAATATTTTTTACATTTTTTTATGGTTTGTAATAAATAGAAACCTTGCGAAATGTTATTTCCTATCACTATTTTTTTTTAATACATTTTACTAATGTGTGTTTCCTAATAATCACAATAAATTTTCTAATGGTATATATTACACTCATTCACAATTTTAGTAATAAGAAATGGTGGTGTAGCGGCAAGAGTTTCGTCTCGCAATATTTTTTAAGTAGATAATTCACGCACAATGACCATACGTTCTACAATATAATACAAGTGGTAATAAGAGAAAGAATATCGTTACACATTTTACTTCCACATTCAGTGGAAATATAGTATGAACAAAAATATTTTTGAAAATTTTTATTGTCCAAATAGGCTTAGAATGTCATGAAACGTCGAGATTTTAAGTTTGAGCAAAAAAAATTCTGTCTGTCGGTCTGTCTGTAACTTTTTTCTGCGCACGATTACTCTGGAACTGTTTAAGATATTGACTTGAAATTTGGTACACTACCATGTATTTTAACGAGATCTGGAACTAGATTATTCCGTTAAAAGGCTGGGGGTAAATGGAGGTAAATAGGCAAATCAAGCAAGTAAGAGTCCATAAAACTGGTATTTAGTATATATAAGAGAAGCTAAGCTCTCAAAATTTTTTTTTGGCATTAACCACCCCCATTACCAACTCCCAGCCCATTATTCAAGGGGGCGAAAAAAATAAAATTGTCATTTAGTGTGTGTACAAGAACCAAAGGCCACAATTTTTTTTTACTTTATCCACCACTACTACCACCCCCCTTCCACCACCCTCAGCCTCACTACCGATGTGGCATATCGTTTTATAGGTTTTTGGGGTAGACGATTTCAAATATTATATTATTAAAGTTCCATAAAAAATGATTTCCACATTCAAATTTTTTTCGTTCTGAGAGACTTGGATAAAAGATCTGGATGTGGAAGTAGTGATTCCTTGGGCAGCGGTTTTATAATTTGACCTTCGACGAAAACGAATACGTTGATAGTACACCACCCTGAGACTAGCGGGCGTATTAGTACTCAATTTCTGCAATTCGCGCGCTCTAAAAAAAATCACTGTACCTAAACTATAAAAGACACAATAAAAATTATGCTATCAAAAACTTTTTTGGTCTTTTGGCTTTATTTTCTTCGCAGCATGTTATACAAAATTTCCAAAAACAAAAAAATTTGTAGCTTAGTGAAAATTTGACTGCGTATTTTCTGAACTTTCAAGGTTATCTAAGTTTTTAACAAACTTAAAAATGTTTTAGTTAACAATACTATACACAGATAGAAGCGCTTAAGTGTGTGTTTTATAACAAAAAAAAGTTCATGTGGATAGCTCCATTCGTTTTTGAGTTATGGCATTAGATGTTCAAAAAAAAACATGATAAAAAAAATCACACCTTTTTAAAAATAACAATGTCCGTGACCACTAAAAAATGTCGTATTTCATGATTTCTAATGAACATCGACCTACTTAACGAAATGGTATATATCTAGGTTTGTTCTAAGATAAAAAAAAAAACTCGAAAAGGAAGCGACTTTTCCCGTTTTTTACTCCACTAGTGTTTCATTTGACATTTGACCTGGGGCGTCATCGTGTTGGCAAATTAATCTTTGAAATTGTCTTACAGGCATATTGTCTACAAAGGGCCCTATTTCTTGTCGTAGAATGTTAATAAAATTTTCGGTATTCAAATTACCGTGAAAAAAAAATGAGGACCTATTATTTGGTATTCAATAAAATCACACCATACACCAAATCCAAATCGTCTTTGTCGATTAACTGTAGCGGTTACGTGCGGATTTTCATGAGTCCAATGGTCGTCATTATACCGATTCAAAATTCCGGCACTGCTTATATGGGCCTCGTCTGTCCATACAATTGTTCCTTCAAATCCTGGCACTTCATTGCACTGACACAAAAACGAGACGCCTTTGAAAGTCGTTTGGGTATAGATAGTGACTAACCCACTAACCCTAATTTTGTAGGGTTTGAATTTATTTTTGTTAAACAACGCAACGTAGTTTTTGGGATTCCTAAATTTTCCTGTATTTCGCGAGACGATATATTAGGATTTTTTCTTACAGTTTCTAAAACAATAATTTATACAGCTTCTCTACCTGCTTTATTATATATTTTTGTTCGAGGTTTTACAAATGATCCAAACTCTCTTAAATTGTGTTGTAGCCTTTTGAATATTTTTATGTGTGACTGTCTCTATCTAAGAGTATTATTTAGGCGTCACTTTTGGCATACAATTTTGCTGTCTATAACTTACCCATTAAATAAAGCTCGGGAACTAAATTTGAATCTTCTCCGCATTCTTTATAACACCTTATCATGTCATATTTTTCGCCATTACTAAATTGAACCATTTTTAACAATGCTCACTCACAATTAGCTCACAAATTAGTTTTTGACATTTATGATTATTTCGTTTTTCTTTTTTTTACCACGACCTTCTCAATAAATATTAGAAATATGATAAATATGGTAGATAGATGGAAGACAATTCGAACATTTATTGTAGTTTAGTTTTTCGCATTTTTGGCAAAATTATTTTATATTACAACAAGTGTTGTTGTTGCTGTTGTTAATAGTTTTCCATGGCCTCCTCACAAATATATTAAATTTTTCGAAAATTAACCACTTCATGAAATATCGTTGGATACTACAGTCATTTGGTGCTCGAAAAAGGAAGGGAAGTTTTCCGGGAGTTTTGAAAATCGGTGATTTTATAGATTTCGATGTGCTCTTTCCGAATTTCTACTTTGCCACCTCGTATCTTTGCCGCTCCCGCCGCCATATTGGAAAAATGGCGTCTAAAAACCGTTTTTTGACAATATCTCCTTTCCGATTCATTTTACTATAAAAACAGTTATATAATAAATTAAACTAGAGAAAAATTCCTACAATTTTTTTGATAACCTTTTTTTTTTGTAAAATGAACAGTTTTAGCGTACGAGCGCCGCAAAATCTACTCCAACATGCGTTTTGGCCAGCTCCGGAAACCTTGTTAAAACTTATTTCTTGCAAATGCAAAAAGGGATGTGAGAAAGCCTGTGGTTGCAGAAAGGCTGGATTAAAGTGCCCCATTATATGCACGAATTGTAGTGGTATCTGTTATAATTCGCAAATTCTATCACAAGATAGCGATGAAGAGGAAGAAACGGAGACTGTTTCTCGAGCAAACGTATGATGAAATCGAGGACGAAGAGGATTGCAATAAAACTGATAATCCCATCGCGGTATAGGTGGATGAAATTTCTATCTGTGACGTTTTGATCGGTACTGAAGACGAAGAACTCGCAACACCTTAGAATAATATATTTTTCCCTAATTCAAAGCCATATAAATTACGCAATTTTAGCTTGGGGAGGGGGGGAGTTAATAAGAACTACTTACACTCATTAGATGTAATGCAGAAATGGTTCCTAAAAATAATTTTGAAAAGAAAATATACGTACTCGTCTGATTTATTGTATAAAGAAGCAAAAGTGCTGGATGTGCGTCAGTTGTTTGGTTTAGCCATGTGTACTGAAATATTTAAAAACAAAAAACTTCCAAATGTTTCCGAACATCAATATAACACCAGGTCAAAAACTGCGTATATTTCTAGAAACACAAAATGCACTAAAACAGTAGGTCAAAAATGTTATATATACCTTTGCTCCAAAATGTACTCCGCATTACCGCAGGATATTAAAACGCTAAACAGTCTTCATTCATTAAAAAACAGAATTAAACAATGGATGTTTGATGCACCTAGAAATGTAGTACATGCGATAATAGACAAAACATATTATTATGCCTAGTCTTAATCAGCAACCGGCTTAGCCATTGCTGTGATATATTCTGGGAAAGTCATACATAATTTTATGTTTCGGATTGTACCACCCAAAAAAAAAAACAAAAAAAACAAAAATCAGTTTTGTTTGCGTAGTTAAGAAACTAAGTATATTTATATGAGTGAAAAAATGAATTTATTTTACCTTATATAATCGATATGTTAAAATAAAAAACAAAAATACTTACAGATAATACCTATTAAAAAAAAATGTAAAGAAAAAATATGAAAAAAAAATATGTACATATATTTAAATTTAACTAAACAATGCCATATTATAAATATATTTTGATAGGTTTTAGCTCACAAACAAGTACTCACAGTCCATGACGTGTGAGTGCCTCATGAGTCGACTACACGTTTATTTATTATGATTATTAAAATGTCATAGGCTATTGTTCTTTTTATTTATGAATAAACGTTATTATTATTATTATTATTATTATTATTATTATTATTATTATCAAGAATAGCGAAGCGAAGGAGAATGCACTAAATTTTGGAATAGTGCATTGCATGTGGATTAGGCCTACTGGGGATACCACGATAAAAAAACGCGCCTCTTACTCTACCTCATGATGGTATGGAAATGAGTTTTTTGGCCAAAACGCATGTTTGAGTAGATTTTGCGGCGCTCATACGCTAAAACTATTCATTTTACAAAAAAAAGGTTATTAAAAAAATCATGGGAAATTTTCTCTAGTTTAATTTATTATATAACTGTTTTTATCGTAAAATGAATCAGAAAGGAGATATTGTCAAAAACCGTTTTTAGGAGCCATTTTTGCAAAATGGCGGCCGGAGCGGCAAAGATACGAGGTGGCAAAGTAGAAATTCGAAAATAGAACATCGAAATCTATAAAATTACCAATTTTCAAAACTCCCGGAAAACTTCCTTGGTAAAACTACCAAATGACTGTACTAGGATAGCTAATTTAAGTTGTGATCGAATAATGAAATAATTTACAGGGTGTTCGATTTAAAAAAACACAAGTAATCTCTATATTTAGAAAACTGAGGCATGCTTAATGTTCGTCTTATCAGCAAAGGATTCTACTCAAAAAAGTAACTTAAGAATGTATTACTCGATTTTCGATTCGACACTTGGTAATTGAGATATAGAGGTCACCCAAAAATGCCAATGCCAAAGATAGACGATCGCGATTTGGGCCATTGTTAGTTTCTCGAAAATCGAGCTCAGAACATCTATATTTTTGTCTATATGCTATAGTTTTAGAGAAAACCCCAAATCCCATCTAATTTGGTCCACCCTTTATACATCGGCGAGAAGGCATTTCCAAAGAAGATTTTGCGCGCCATCTTTATAATAGGCGTTGTGAACGGAAGTGAGCTGAGATCGAAAACTTGGATTTTTTATTAGGACCCCGAAGTTTAAAGCAAACCGAAAAACTGAAACTGCCCGATCCTATGTGAGGCAATCCTGCTACTGAACTATACCGTTGACCGTTGACCCAAATTATAGGGACAGTTCTTTATGTGTTAGTAATGCTATTCATAACTTTAACCATCGATGAGTGGTTGCTTTGGTGGATAGAGCTCTTATTGTTATATACAGCATTATTTACGTCAATATGTGTCTATTTATGTTCAACAACTCTTGATTTATTGTTATTATGATGTAATGAATGCCGCGCTTATTTTTTTTATTGTCAGTGAATGCAGAAGGTTTCACCTACGTTATAACTTTCAATGCGAGGACGAAGCGTATAACCATTTCCAGTCTGAAATTTAAATATTATTTGTGGAAGCCTTTGTACGCATATTAAAATGAAGTAAAATATGAATATGATTAAAATGAAATAAATAATTTAAAACAAGTAGCGAATAAAATTAGTGAATGTAGTAGCTAATTTATTGTAAAAATAAATGAATACCACACTCTGTAAAAAATGATGTGTACTAAAATACATTACTACTGAGGCACAGAAGGAGTTAAATATATTGGAAAAACGGCTTGGACATACTTTGGACATAAGAGGGAGCAAGGCGATCAAATCAGATCAGAGGGGAGCAGAAGCAATGAGCCAATGTGAAGAGAGATCTTCGTAATAAACAAATTTTAGCTAAAAACTTTCTTCAATAGAAGTGTAGTATTCATTTGCTTACAAGAATATCTTTTTTCAGTTTAATAACGACAGCCGTTTGGCTAAAAATTGCTTTTTTCCAGTCAAGATTTTTAGTACAGTGCTTTTTAATAGATGGTGCCCCCTACAGCACTACAATGGGGTATCTGCATCATGTAACCAACATAAATTAATTTCTAAGTTTTTCAAGTTTGTTCTTATTTTTAATGTTTATATACGAATTTTTAGCTTGGAGCCGTATAGTCTAGGTGACCGCGTACATAAATGCAATTTATACATACCCTCGTATAACTTCTTGTACGGCATAATTGCGCCTAGTCTATCACTTTTTTCCTCTGCGAAAATTTTCGTAAACGCGGCGTTCTTCCTCGGCACGAAAAAGACGATTTCCACGCGTCGGACTGGAAAATCGGCAAATATATTTTGTCGGACAATTTGAGAATTGGATTCTACATAAATATATTATATATATTTCTACAAACTGTCCGACAAAAATTTTGGAACGATAAGGGTGTCTACCACCCTAAACATAACATAACACAAATTTAACACATTTATTGATAACCAGCTGATTTTTTCAAGATTGCTTAATAAAAATATGTAGAATCCAAAAAGTGATGGACTAGGCGCAATTATGCCGTACAAGAAGTTATATGAGGATATGTATAAACTGCATTTATGTACGCA
The DNA here is from genome assembly GCA_936432065.2 of Rutpela maculata. Classification (NCBI taxonomy): domain Eukaryota; kingdom Metazoa; phylum Arthropoda; class Insecta; order Coleoptera; family Cerambycidae; genus Rutpela; species Rutpela maculata. The sequence continues at coordinate 100,312,645 of OW386290.2, read as the reverse complement.
GGCACCTAGACTAGTACTGGCTCCAAGCAAATATTTAAAACTTCACGTAAATAATTTTGATAATATGTTGATTAATAAAAATAGACTGCTAATTATGGGTTAGATTTCCAACCTACAAAAAGAGTCCTATTTTATTAGGACAAAGTATTTAGAACTTCATAAACATTACACTGAACTAGATTTTAGTTGAAAATACGGGAACCAGGCAGAAATTTTAATAATAGCTGCGTAATACTCTTAAATCTTAAGAAACACATATTTTTGAGGTTAGCTGTGACGTCACATGCACATGCCCTATAATAGCCACACTGCCTACCCCCACTTCAGCTTTAGCTTTACCGATGAAACTTTGTGATTGGCGTTGTCTCCTCTTAGGGGATTTGAATAAAACTTTTTGCAATGTACTCTAAAAAATCGGCAGCTACTGGAAGCGGCTGGAACCTCCCCACACGGTGGATCCTTATCAGCTGTATTTGGATATTACATCGGAAATCAGAGCACTGAGCAAACAGATAAATTACACGTGACTTTGGAGCCATTTATTTCATCAACAAATATCGAACGAACTGAAGCGGACTACAAGCAATCTGTTAAAACATAACCTCTCATGTTTGTTTATGTTGCATGTTAATCAATTGCCGGATATTATAAGGGTATTAACAGATAACGTTTCGAAGATTTTGTAAAATATTGGATAATGAAAAAAAAATAATAACACAGAATTTAGCCCAAATGACGCTCTAACCAACAAGTCAATAACATTATGGACTGTTCAAGCAGACTACGCATGCGTCACATTAAAATCTTCCTGCTCGATCAAAAAGGTCGAGCAAGTCGAGCTTCGTCCGAGGCCTTTATTTTGTAATATTCGAACGTTTAAGATTTAGCTCAGTTAACTCGATTTGCAATGAACGATTGTGACGTGTCCCATCAATCAGACGTAATATCCGAACACGGCTATAAACAATTATTACCTTAAAAAAAAAACAACTAAAATAAGTTTTGACATTGTCAAAAATATTTGGGTTGGTAACCTTTACGAATGTTGATTTTTAGGTTATGAAATATATTTAGGGACATAACATGTTTAAGTTTTTCAAGTTTATTCACATTTTTAATGTTTGACTACGCATTTTTAGCTTGGAGCCACAGTGACTCCAAGCAGATAGTTAAAAAACTCATGCAAATAATTTTTCTATATAGACCATCTTAGGATAACGTCACGATAAGTCGACCATATTGCCTGAGGGATAACCAAACTTTTTATTCCAATGTAAACAATGAAGTAATCTCAGTTTTAAATGTGAAATAAAAATAAAACACCATCTTTTTTTGCGACAAGGTGCGATTGTGAGATAAGGTTTATTTTGAATGTAAAAAAGATTAGAAGAAAGGTAAAGAAATCACTTTCTGGCAGAGTCTATTGAATACTACATACGGATAATATAACAAGCTTATCACTGAAATCTAGCACTTAGTTATTTAAATGTAAACATGCCTTGCCCATAACAATGAATACATTTGAGTTTATCTTTCTTGCACAAACTTCTTGCACAAATCCGGCCTCATAATATTTATATGCTTGTAAAGATTTGTATGCCTTTAACTGCTGATCTGCGAAGAAGCTGTGAGTCGATACTAAGTAATTTACCATATTAATTACGGACACACAAGGTAAAATAGACAAATCTGCAGAAAGGTCTCCAGTCTCCACTCCAAGGGTGTATGGGTCAATATTGTCTATTATTTTGATTTTCTCATCGTAGCGACACTTTACATCACCCATAAGGGTTGGATAATATTCACTATATGACATTATTACGAAAACACACACAGTTTCTCAAGAAAATCAGAAAAAAATATATAAAACCACGCAAACTGCGCTTTGTTGTCCCTCAAGCAAAATGTCAAAATTGTCAAAACCATGTGACCTAAAAATGGTTGATTAATAAAAAAATATATTGCTAATTACAGGTTAGATTTCTAACCCACAAAAAGAGTCCTATTTTATTAGGACAAAGTATTTAGGACTTCATAAACATTACACTGTACTAGATTTTAGTTGAAAGTACGGGAACCAGGCAGAAATTTTAATAATAGCTACGTAATATTCTTAAATCTTAAGAAATATATATTTTTGAGGTTAGCTGTGACGTCACGTACCATAAGCTATAAATTAACATTCACAAGGGTTACCAACCCAAATATTTTTGACAGATGGCAAAATACGTTTTCCCCTAACAATAATACCAATTTTTTGGATGCTGTCATATGTGCACATATAACGAATTATTTTTAATTTTTTTAACGGAAACCAAATCGAAAGGGTGCAAGTGTGATATATCGTTGAAATTGGAATTTATACTGCTTTTTAATGGTTCAATTACAAATTCTAAGTAATCATAAAATAAACAACTTGTGCCAAAATGGCACTAAACGTAATCCGATCTCAACCAAAACCTTTTCAGATCTTCTGGAGCACTAAAGAAACCCTCATGTAAAAGTTTCATCCAAATCAGGTTAGTAGCTTCGTAGCTATCGTGCACAGGCATTAGTCACAAACCACTTTTTTGGGTTTCCGGGACCTCGAAATCGTAAAGATTTGATGTTATCTCAATTTTCGATTTTGGATTAATTGTAGTAACCTCCCACAATTATTGTGGGGAGGTTAATAAACACAACACTATAAAAACTAAGTTCGTAGGCAAGAGCACTTAATAATTTTGATTATTGATACGGGAAACAACTAAACGAAAACATCCGTTCGTTGGTAATGGGTGGTAGGGATGGCCATCTTTTGGAAAAACCATATAACTCTTGGTGGACAGCTTCCCTGCCAGATGTGGCCGGAGTAGTGTTCATGGTGGATCGTTTAAGTTTGAGTTGATATATTTTGTTTTATCTTCTGGCCTCGGCCGATTTTTCACTAAATCGGTCGGGGAAGTAAGCTGTCAAATTTTTCTGGGGGAATTTGGTTTTTGACAGTTTTCGAAAAAATATTTTAGGTTGGTACCAATGTCTTAAATTATTTTTAAGTTATGTAGCACTATTTTTAGGTTATGTTGCCGGAAGAATTTCCGGCGGGATGGCGGAAGTAGCGGAAATAGTTTTTAAAATATAATGTCACTTTTAAAGTTTTATTGGAAAAAACTCACCGATAACGTTCCGGTGAGATTGCTTATACTTGTAGGGCTTGTGAGCGGTTCACGAAGGCTTCTCACACCTTCCGTGGGCTTTATGAACGTCGAAAAAACTTGTAATATCTCGATGCACTTGGCACTCAAATTTACTCAGCATACAGTCTGCACGCTTTAACACACTAGTCTATTGAACGTTAGGTTAGACCACAGAGTACAGTAACTATACAGAGGCGAAGGCTAGCCTTCCCGCCAAAACCAAATTTGTATACTCATCGCCATTTCTTAATTGTTTAACAATCAACCTCACTTTTATCTTGACACTGTTGATGTTTATCGTGTTAAGTTTGGATTTGTGAATTTTTTTTTCCACTCATTTTGGGATATTGAAAACATTAACCGAGAATTAAAATTCTCATAAATAAAACCTAGTGTACAACTCAATTGAAAATAGGCGCCAATTATAAGCAATTCAAATCGTAATATTTTTCAATCGAACTCGAAATACACTGTCTTTTCAGTGTATCCTTAAATGGGGATCTGCACATGACGTCATAGCTAGCCTCAAAAATATATATTTCTTAAAATTTAAAAGTACTACGTAGCTATTATTAAAATTTCTGCCTGGTTCCCATACTTTCGACCAATATCTAATTTGTCACAATAAAATAAAACGCATTTTGCAGGTTAGAAATCTAACCTATTAAAAGAAATAAACAACATATCTCTCAGTGTAGACCAGGGTGTATTAAAAAGGTGATGCTACGACAACCCTCACAGTGGCTTAATAAGTGCTTACTTCGTACATATTGTAAAAGATGGCTCAACTAAGTTCTCTCATTACTTACGCATAGATAGATAATTTTATATGTTCTGTGCATACGTACATACAGTGTTGCATACATTCCCGGCTTCTTGTTTTTGACAAGAGTCCAGTGACATCTGACATTAAGTAGCTAAATTAAAACATTGAAAGAATATATGTAACACTACATGCAGTATTGCACGTGTCGTCACAGCTAACCACAAAAATATATATTTCTTAAGATTTACAGGTATTACGTAACTATTATTAAAATTTCTGCCTGGTTCCTGTACTTTCAACCAAAGTCAAGTTCAACGTAAAATGTATGAAGTTTTAAATAGTTTGTTACAATAAAATAAGACACTTTTGCAGGTTAGGAATCTAACCTATAATTAGCAGTCTATTTTTATTAATCAACAATATTAAAAAATTATTTGCGTGAATTTTTAAATATTTGCTTGGAGCCAGTATGGCTCCAAGCTAAAAATGCCTATACAAACATTAAATATGAGAATAAACGAAAACACCTTAAAATTTGAGGTTATGTTAGTTATACGATGCACATGCCCAGGTAATTGTAGGACCGTATTGCTCGCGCCATCTATTAAAGTAAATAGAAACCATGCACTTACGAAGCCATTATTATAATAGGAAAGTGCCGGACCACCTATTTAATACACCGTGGTGTAGACGCAACTGGTACGCAAGGTCACAGAAAACGAGCCATCAAAACTGAAAGGAACCGCCAAAGACTTCGCCTCTGTGCAGTTACTGTATTCTGTGGTTCCACTATAAAATATATTTTACACAAGAAGCGTGTTATTTGGTTTTTAATTTTTTTCACGGAAACCAAAGCTAAAGAGTGCAAGTGTTATATATCGTTGAAATCGGAATTTTTACTGCTTTTCAATGGTTCGATTACAAATTGTAAGTAATCATAAAATAAACAACTTGTTGTGCCAAAACAGCAACAAACGTAATCCGATCTCAACCAAAACCTTTTCAGATCTTCTGGAGCACTAAAGAAACCCTCATGCAAAGTTTCATCCAAATCCGTTTAGTGGCTTCGCCGCTATCGTGCTAACAGACATACACACACACACACACACACACACACACACATACACACACACATACACACACACAGACATTTTTCAAAAACAACTTTTTTGGGTTCCTGGGACCTCAAAACGTAAAGATTTGATGTTATCTCAATTTTCGATTTTGGACTAATTGTAGTAACCTCCCACAATTTTATTGTGGGGAGGTTAAAATGATCAGTTTAAAAATGTACCCATTGAAAAAGGGTGCAAATGAAAATTTTTTGAGGAAATTTAAAAAAAAGTATATATTTTATCGAACTTGGCTGAAGGTAGTCGTATGGAAGATAGGCATCAATGAAAATAGTTTTTTAATTTTTAAAGTAAATAGGACAGACTATGTGGCACCAATGATTGTGGGGCCTAAAAGATTAGAGGATCGAATACTGACTATTATTGGGCAGAACCCTGCTGAGAGTACAAGAAGAATGAGTTGGTGGAACATGCAAACCAGTTAATATTTGGCAAAACTTACACGAAAATTTATTGTATCCATCTGCAAAGAGATCAAAACCATTATGAAGTTGACTTTGAACCAAGATCAGAATTTTGTGTGTGGCTACAAAATGATAATATTCCTTTACTCTTATTCGGCATTGTATCCAGCGATAAATCTTGCTTCACACGATGGCATATTGTGAATTTTCATAACAATCATTTGTGGGTCGATGAAAATCCTTATGATGTTTTTGAGAGAACATATCACTAAAAATTTAGCACTTAACAATATGACTAAATTGTTAAAAGCAGACCTTTTAGGCCATATTTCCTAATTTTTGTTAAGGACCCTCAACACGATAAATAATCATAAAGTCACCAGCTATATGTTAAAGCCAATTTTACTGGCAAAAAATAGACATATTATGAGAATCAATAACTCTCTGAGATTACCAATTGCGAGCATTATAAATTAAATGGAAATCCTGGGCCATGTCACCGGCAGCTTTTGTACCTTTCACGTGCCATTTCGGTTTTAAATGGATAGATAATATGGATAATATGTAATAATACCTTTATCTAGCCCCTGGCTATACATCAAAATACATAGTATATATTTTCGTTTTATATTAGAAACATTATTAGATACACACAGAAACAACAATAAAAATATAATTTAAACAGAAAAGAAACACATACTTATATGTTTTTACAACTGATTACTTTTTATTTATTTGCATTCATCATGATTAGAGAATATTATTTAGGTATTAAGCAAATCACAAAGTACACACTTTTTTATTTATTATGAAATTACCTACTTTTTGTATATTGTCGCCCTAATCTGGGCACCCTAATATACACGCTACTTTAATACACTGATTATTGGAGAACCAATCAAAACAACTACTCTTCTAGCTAATGCTGATGAAGTATTGAATTACATGATAGGATTCCTAGGATTTTAAAACAAAAAGAATATATTGAAAATACTTTAATCATTTTTTCAAATTCAGTCATTCATAACAATTATTGATCCTTACATTCTATTTCAACTCTAGAAAAGTTGTACAAGTTTTTTCGAACTCGTTCTCATCAGTAGAGTATATATTCATTATTTATTAGCATATGGCCCTGGATTACCTCATTATAACATACGAATGTTCTGCCCATATACTGAATTGGCTTTCCAAAGATTTGGAAGTTACAATAGTAAAATCACGCGTAGTTCAAATTGTAAAATATTTTCGGTAAAAAAATACCCTGACTGATTGATGACTCACTGATCTATCAACGCACAGCTCAAACCGCTGGGTCTAGAAACTTCAAATTTTGCATAGAGGTTCCTCGAATGACGTAGGCAACCACTAAGAAGGGATTTTTCGAAATTTGACCCCCGACAGGGGCTTTCTCGGAAATGATTAGACCTAGAAGCGTGAAATTTGGTAGAAATACTCTTTATTGGAATCTATTAGGCACAAGTGAGACGAAATTTCCATTTTCACGTTTTGAAGGGGTGAAAGGGGGGGGTAGTCTAAAGGGTACCCTACCCGTATTTCTGAAATCGCGTGAGTCAGAAATGTGATATTCCAGTGACGGGCTCTTCTGAGGAAATAAGGAGATCAGTATTTGACGGTTTTCCAAAAGAGACCCCCCCGTACGGATAAAGAGGGAGATGGATGTTTTTAAGCATGAAATTTGACACATACCCGCCCATGTGCTTTATTGTCGATTAAAATAATTATTTTTTCGTTTTGCTCGCCCTGACACAAAAATAGAATAATGAATTGTTATCAAATTGCGATGCGTAATGAGTGTTGTAAGAAGCATATTACGCACGAATGGAAAAGTTACGCACGATGCTGCGTAGCGGCGAGTGCGTATTTCCATGAGTGCGTAATTGCTTTACAACTCGAATTATGTACTATACTTTACCTACGATCATATTTATTTATTTATATAATAAAATCTGGATTTAGTCTACTAGTCAACAACATTATTCAACAAATATTATGTCAGTTTTGACAGCGTTTGAAAATTACGTAGGCGCATTTGTTTTTTTAAACTCCGCGTTAACGATATAAGCCACCTATAATTGCGTGTCCCGTGCGTTTTGTTTACCGTGCGATTTGTTTACAATGCGTTTTGTTTACAATAGGTAAAATTCAACTTACATGGATGGCAGGTAGTGTGCTTTTTACTATTTACAATAGTGATCGTAGGTAAATATCCTTACAGACCTAGGAAATCAGAACAAAGTGACCATGGCATGGGTACCAGGACATGAGGGACACATGGAAAATGAGAAGGCTGATGAACTGGTCCGGGAAGGCGCATCTAAGCCCTAGTAGGACCCGAACCCTTTTGCGGTGTGGCTAAGCCACACATACGAACTTCCATCAGTGAATGGACACAAAATAAATCTCTAGAGTGGTGGAAGAATTTCCCACAACAGAGACAGGCCAAAAAGTTCATTAAGGAACGATCGGCCAAATTCACGGAAGACCTACTACGCCAAAATAGAAAGGCCATTAGGATAACGGTAGGTCTTCTAACTGTAGCTTAATGACATATGAGTCTAATGGGTCTGGCAGAGCGGCATGCAGATTCTGTCAAGAGGAAGAGGAAATCTCACTTCATGTGTTGTGCCATTGCGAAGGCCTAGCCAGACTGAGGTTCCAACTACCTGGGCATATCGCTATACTAAGGAGCCCTTATCAAGGCTATGCGAAACAATAGTTGCTAGGGCTACACAGGGTGACTACACAATAAGCCCGGGAGGCTGCAGTGCCCCCAGAGTAGTATACAAGCAAGCCCGGGAGGAGGGGGCTTTGGTCAATAAGACTCTGACGCTTCATTGGAAGCCCATGAGGGGGTTACTCCTTCTCTTAAAAAGAGGCTATGGAGTCTGATACAAAAGACAAAGGTGGATAAGGAGTTCTAAGTAGAATTAGACAAGTAGTGCCACTATTGGTCCGGTGGCCAAGGCCAATCAGCCAGCTCCTTTTTCAAACCTAATCTAATCTAATTTGATACATAAAGCGTCACTTATGAGTGCCAAAACAATAGAATTAGAGTATACATACTTACGAGGGAGGTATGACGAAAAAGTACATTATCGCTCGTTGTTATGGAAGACGAGCGATAAAGTGACGTTCTCATAGCTCCTCGGTAAACGTCAACTTTACGTTGCCAAATGTGAACAAGAAAGTCTACTTTATAGGTCAATTGGAGATAAATGTTTTTAAAGGTGTTAGCCTTGAGTCAAGGGGGTTCCGTTTTCGAATCCTGTGTAGGGTGAGGATGTTTAGTGGGGTTTTTAATGTGTTACTGATGCTGCAGCAGTGGACTAGACCCAGTGAACTCTATACATACTGGAATGAGCCAACATGGGAGGGGGCTAGCAAAAACTTTATAGAGAGAAGCTATGAGCAGGTCCCCTGTCTGTATTGCTTGAATACATAGTTTACAAGTGCGAGGGAGACAGGTATAGCAGATGTAGCTTATCTCTCTATAGTTTCTGGGAAAGGAAAGGTTCGTATTGTTCCAGCTCACTCCAGTATGTGTAGAGTTCATTGGCTAGACCACGGCTCAGTGAGACAACATAGCTAGTCACTGTTATCTCTTCTGAGTTCGAGTCTCAGCAGAGGACAGTGTCGCAAGAAATGGTTGCTGTGTTATTGTTTGCATGTATGTGTGTCCTGGTCAAGTGGTGGAATAACTATGGATAAACTTCAACAGGATGTTAATCTAAATGAAACAATAAAAATGCAGTATATAGCAATGAAACACATAAAATAATATTGAGAATATATTACATAAAAAATCGTAAATAAACGTACTGGCACCAAATTGCCATAAGGTTATTCGACGGTCGTTCAAACGAGTGGAACCACGTGGATATCACTTTATAATTTAATACACATTTAAATTGAACATTTAAATACTTCTTATGTGGTATTAAGGTCATTTAACCGGTGGAAATGTTTCTGGCGTGTCTTAATTCAGAGCGGTCTTCAAGCATGAGTGTCAACTGGTAAATTATTGTATCGGACATCCTATTGTGCAGTGCTTTTGACATTGTAAGCGTGTAATTGAATAATACATCCATTTCTCCTCCCCGAATAAAGTATTAAATAAGATAATTATCTTCTCTAGAACGATCTACGTCCTCGTACTGCGTTTGTAAACAAAGATATTTTAAAACGTGCACTTGTGCATATTTTGATTTATTTTACGTCGAATGGGCCTTTCCCGCATGACTGAATTTTACTATTTCACCACGACCAAACCATATAATAAACTGTAATGTAATTTTATATTAATTTAGTTTCTTGCAATTTTGTATGTTCTACCAAATATTTACTTTACAAAATCAGTTTTATTTCACTTAATTTGAAACATGTGTTCTAAGGCGCGAGCTTGCAACGTCAGTCTGATTAGACCAATAAAAAGTCGTATTTTTAAAGGGAGTTGTCTATTGCCAGGTGTATGTCTTTTTATGTGAACATCGTATTTCCAATATCAACTGTCTACTTTGAATAGTACATTTTTTTTTTCATTACAACGTACTCTTCGTTAACCTGATGCTAAATAAAAGCAAAAATTCTGTCAACCTTTCACTGTTCGAGTCTAAATTCCTTATAACATGTTTATATTCTCTATTTTTGATCGTTTTGGTTCACATATGGTATAATATCAGTATCATCTGGCAACGCTGTACTGAAATGCTCAAATCATATTCGATAACCACACTTTCTATTGTTTATGTTTGATACGATATTTACGTTATTTTATTTTATAATTAGAAAATGCCGCTTACAAGGGTTTGTTTTGTACCGGTATGTCCAATCACTAGTGAAAATACTACCAAGTTATTTTTGCGCGTCCCAACAAATTTGAAAATTCGAAAATTGTGGTGGAAAGTTGCAAAAGTTCCTGGTGTTGTTTATACTGCTCCTGGATTTTTCTGTTGTGAAGATCATTTTAACGTATGTGTATATTGTTACTAACTTCCTTTTAGTGGGCTTGATTTTATATTTTATTTGTCTCTTTAGATTGAAATCACAACATTTATGTTTACGCAATGTCAATCGGGATTATAAACGGACGTTCTCAATTAAACGTTAGCACTTTACTTTACGAGATTTATTGGTGGTTCCTCATAAATGTACTTCAGGCACCAATAGAATTGCAAGATATGGAAAACAGAACGCAAGTGAGATTGTTTGGGAACTTGGTTTGAGAATGCACCTTTATAGCTAATTCTGGCAGCGGTTTAAGATCATATTTGATTGGTGTGGTTATGATGACGTCATATTGCCGCCCGAATGCTATCGTTTAAATCTGCTGTTGATTTAGGTAATATTTGAATATTTTCTGTAGTATTTTACGCGTTCAGAAAAAAAATTAAAATTCATTTTTAGTAATATTTTGATAGGATCTTTCCAATAACACAATAAAAAAAAATAGCGGGAAAGGCCCATTGCAATGCAGCAACAAAATATTTTTTAATAAATATATTAGTCCTTATTGTCTACTTCTTGTTTACTACCTCGCAATTACCTGTGTCTGGGTAGTTTTCACTCGCTCTGTGTGTAATCATAATTTTCGTTTTGTGGTAGTTTGTACATAAACCGTACTCGGAGCTTATTATTTGAAAGTTATCCAACAGATGTGTGAGCTCATCCTGGCTTTCTTTGTTGTGCATTAAGCGAACATATTTTTGATGATAAAGTACTTTCCATAAACACCAAACCACTTGGATACACACCACAGGCTCCATATCCCTCCAGAAAATACTATTATAAAAGAATAGAAGTTGTAAAGGATATCAAATTTGGTATCAGCGTTATTATCTGAGTATAGCATATTTTATTTTGTACAAAAATATATGTACTTAGCTTTTCATAAATCCACCCTAATATCTCAGTTATTAATAATGCGATTTTCTTCAAAATTGGGTGGTAATTATATAGGTATTGGAAAAATGAATTATTTGGCATAGTAAACATTTTCATTTTTCATTGGCGTGCAGTTTTAGGGGGTAAAATGAGGTCGATTTTTCGGCAAAAGGATATTAAGGCTTATTTTAGACAAATTTTTCTATCATATTTGGATTTAGCATGTCCAAGAACCCCTTAATCCATATTCTCCATGATCTCAAAAACGGATTATGGCAGAAACGAAAAATTAATTAATTTCTTAATATGTCAGTTATTAATAATGCGATTTTCTTCAAATTTGGGTGGTAATTATATGTTGGAAAAATGAATTATTTGGCATAGTAAACATTTTCATTCTTCATTGGCGTGCGGTTTTAGGGTTTGGTTTTTTTGGCAAAAGGATATTAGGGCTTATTTTAGACAAATTTTTCTATCATATTTGGATTCAGCATGGCCAAAAACCTCATATTCTTCATGATCTCAAAAACGGATTATGGCATAAACGAAATATTAATTAATTTCTTAAAAAACACTTTTTAATTTTTTGCTATAACAAACCTAAAAACATTTTTTTCTAATATATAAATTCTGGTCTCTTCAACATAACCACCTTCCAATGATACCACACCGTTTGTCGTAAATGTTGCCTCGTCACTAAACATTATGTTTTTTAAAAAAATCTGTCGTTAAGATAGTTACCTTGCAACCATAGGCATTAATCAAAAGTGCTTTGAAAACAAGTTTTTATTTGATATTTGGCGATTCATAAGAATTGTCAAAAGTTAAATAGTGTTATTTAATTTATCAACCTTACTGATAATGGCAGAAAATTGGAGAGTAGTTCTTACAATTGAAGAAGAAGTTGAAATTATCCGCTTAATTGGTGATAATGAAAGATCTACGCATCAGGTTGCTCGAATATTTAATCAACGTCATCGTGATCGAGCACCAATTTGGCACAAAACCGTTGGTGACATCAACAAACTGTTTGCAAGAACCGGAGCCATTTTCAAGACAAGACGAAGAAGGTACAATTTAAATTTACGACAATATCCAGACGACGAACGCATTTTAACAGAATTTCGGAACAATCCAAATGGTAGTATAAGGGCAGTTGCGAGAACACTAAATTTAACCAAAAAAAAAATCGGCAGCTACTGGAAGCGGCTGGAACCTCCCCACCCGGTGAATCTTTGAAGCCGAAAAGAGCACCAAACAATATGAACGATCTCATTTAATTATATTTATTAAGTTGAAATATTTTTTTCGTATTAAATCAGAAAAAAAGTCTTGCGTTTGGTGGGATTTTGACCTAAGAACTTGAGTGTTAAATTTATAGTCTGCACAACATTAATATTTTATTTAATGTTTTTAATACAAATATATGCTTCATCGGATCGTAGCCCGGGGCCAGCCAGACAACCTCGGTGAACACCGCCGTGGCGAGTGTGAGGCTGGACGGGGTAGGTCCGGTTTGGCTTGGAGAAAAATAGAAAAGTAGCTCCTGTCTTCTGTAGGCAGGCTTAAAGACTAGGTTAAAATTATAATGTGTCCACATGGACCTAAAATTAATATAAAAATAAACACAATTCTATAAAAACGTTCGTAGGCAACAGCACTTAATAATTTTGATTATTGATATGGGAAACAACTAAACGAAAAAACCTGTTCGTTGGTAATGGGATGGATGGCAGGGATGACCATCTTTGGAAAAAACCATATAACTCTTGGTGGACAGTTTCCCTGCCAGATGTAGCCAGGGTAGTGTTCATGATGGCTCGTTTAAGTTTGAGTTGGTATATTTTGTTTTATCTTTTGGCCTCGACCAATTTTTCACTAAATCGGTCGGGGAAGTGATAGCTGTCAAATTTTTGGTTCCAATGTTTCTCTGGGGAATTTGGTTTTTGAAAAATGTTTAGGTTGGTACCAATATCTTAAATTGTTTTTAGGTTATGTAGTACTATTTTTAGGTTATGTTACCGGAAGAATTTCCGGCGGGATGCCGGAAGTAGCGGAAATAGTTTTTAAAATATAATGTCACTGTCATTTTTAAAGTTTTATTGGAAAAAACTCACCGAAAGCGTTCCGGTGGGGTTGCTTACACTTGTAGGGCTTGTAAGCGGTTCAGGATGGCCTCTCACACCACCCGTGGGCTTTATAAACGTCGAAAAAACTTGTAATCTCTCGATGCACTTGACACATCAAAAATACTCAGCATACAGTTTGCACGCTTTAACACACTAGCAGAGAACTTATACCACAAATGGACCCGCAGTATTTTTTGGGAATTTACCTTTGAGTCCATTTAATAAAATTTGACATTTTTCTGAAAATTTGACATTTTTCTGAAAAGTTATATTTTTCCGAAAATTTGACATTTTTCTGAAGTGACATTTTTTCGAAAATTTGACATTTTTCTGAAGTGACATTACTCCGAAAATTTGACAATTTTCAAACATTTGGCATTTTTCTGAAAGGTGACATTTCTTCGAAAATTTTACGTTTTTTCAAAAATTTGACATTTTTCTGAAAAGTGACATTTTTCCGAAAATTTGACATTTTCCTGAATTTTTTACATTTTTCTGAAGTGACATTTCTCTGAAAATTTGACATTTTTTCGAAAATTTGACATTTTTCTGAAGTGACATTACTCCGAAAATTTGACAATTTTCAAACATTTGGCATTTTTCTGAAAGATAGCATTTCTTCGAAAATTTGACGTTTTTTCGAAAATTTGACGTTTTTTCGAAAATTTGACATTTTTCTGAAAAGTGACATTTTTCTGAAAATTTGACATATTTCTGAAAAGTGACATTTCCCTGAAAATTTAACATTTTTTCGAAAATTTGACATTTTTCTGAAAGGTGACATTTCTTCGAAAATTTGACGTTTTTTCGAAAATTTGACATTTTCCTGAATTTTTGACATTTTTCTGAAAAATGACATTTCTCTGAAAATTTGACATTTTTTCGAAAATTTGTCATTTTTTCCAAAGTGACATTACTCCGAAAATTTGACAATTTTCAAACATTTGGCATTTTTCTGAAAGGTGACATTTCTTCGAAAATTCGACGTTTTTTCGAAAATTTGACGTTTTTCTGAAAAGTAACATTTTTCTGAAAATTTGACATATTTCTGAAAAGTGACATTTCCCTGAAAATTTAACATTTTTTCGAAAATTTGACATTTTTCTGAAAAGTGACATTTCCCCGAAAATTTGACGTTTTCCTGAAAATTTGACATTTTCTTAAAAATCTGACATTTTTCTGAAAAGTGACATTTCTCCGAAAATTTTATATTTCTTGGAAATTAAAAAAAAAAAATTCGTGACTCGTCTTGTAGAAATATTTTTTTGATATCATCATCAGTTCACCTGTTATAAGAATTTTATGCTTTTACGACGTCATCAGAACGTAAATGTATTTTTAATTCACTCGTATTCCATGCATCTACAATATTTCCACCTACGTTTCAAACTTTAATTGGATGTTTTCAGTTAAGTCGATATCTGCACCAGTTTCTAAGAATTTTTCTTATTTGTGACGTCATGTGACGTAGGTGTATTATTAACTCGTAATCCGTCCGTCTACAATATTTATACCTACGTTTCAAATTTCAGTTCGATATCTTCAACCGTTCCCGAGTTATCAGCCGAAATCACTGAACACCTCTGTCATTATTAGAATATCACCCTGTACATTGCACTGCTTTGAGGACAAAACAAGTGAAGTTTTTGTTTTTTAATTTTTTTCACGGAAACCAAATCGAAAAAGTGCAAGTGTGATATATCGTTGAAATCGGAATTTTTACTGCTTTTCAATGGTTCAATTACAAATTGTAAGTAATCATAAAATAAACAACTTGTTGTGCCAAAACGGCATTAAACGTAATCCGATCTCAACCAAAACCTTTTCAGATCTTCTGGAGCACTAAAGAAACCCTCGTGCAAAGTTTCATCCAAATCCGTTCAGTAGCTTCGCTGCTATCGTGCTAACACACACACACACACACACACACACACACACACACACACACACACACACACACACATACAGGTCTGACCGTATTTGTGACAAACCATCCTCAAATGTATTTGTGGAAGCTTTGCTAATATGGTTGCCTGCCGATCAGGTAAAAATTCTCCTTTTCGTAGATATGTCTCATTTTTCGATACACTCCGTAGTTAAGAAGTTATAAGGTGCATATATTTCTGACGACGTTTGCCACTAATCTATGTACGTGTGTAAAATGTATTCCATAAATCTACTGTGTATCATGTACGCCACATATATATTTAATGAATGTGTGTATGAAATATCAGTAAAAATACGAATTTCCAATATTACAATTATATTTAATAAAGATATAAGTGTATCTGTTTGTCATTCACAACATTCTAGCTAACATTTAGATACATTATTTAATTAATAGTCACAGATTACGTTATATATTCCTATATAAAATTTGTTACGTATTTAATAATTTGTCATTAGGTCAATCCTTTAGAAAACTTTGTTGTTAGCTTGTATGTTAGTATGTTTAGTTCAAATCTTGCAAGTCAATTTTGAACGACTTAACGACGGTCAATTGAATTTTGCATACACATGTAGTTCTGGTAACCATATGGTACTAAAAAGAGTAATTTTACTTCCACATCCAGTGGAAGTATAGTAACGACAAAAAATTGTTTAAAAATTTTTATTGTTCAAATGGACTTAGAATGTCATGAAACGTCGAGATTTTAAGTTTGAGCGAAAAAAATGTCTGTCTGTCTGTCGGTCTGTAACTTTTTTTGTGCGCACGTTTACTCTGGAACCGTTTGAGATATTGACTTAAAATTTGGTACACATATGTACTTTAACGAGATCTAGAACTAAATTATATTTTCATCTTGTTCCGTCGAAGGATTGGGGGGTAAATTGGTAAATATGTAAATCAAGCAGGTAAGAGTTCATAAAATTGGTATTTAGCATATACAAGAGAAGCTCAAAAAAATTTTGGCATTAGCTACACCCATTACCACCCCCACCTCATTATTAAAAGGGATGAAAAAAAATTGTGATTTAGTGAAACCTCAAAATATTTTTTTACTTTATCCACCCCCACTACCACCCTCTATCACCACCCCCACCCCACTACCGATGTGGGGTATCGTTTTATGGGTTTTTGGGGTAGAATATTTCAAATATTATATTATATATTATTAAAGTTCCATAAACAATTATTTCCACACACAAAATTTTTTCGTTGTGAGTGACTTGGATAGGAAATGTGGAAGTAGCGATTCCTTGGTCAGCGGTTTTTTTCTTTTAAAGTGCATGTACTTTACGGTGGTGTTTGGAAAGAAAAAAAAAATGAACTTAAATCAATTTTTTGGATTTTTAATTTTAATTATGGATATTGCACGTATAAACAATTTCAAATAACTACGTCATTTTTTTGTGAAAACAAAAAACGATAAGTGAATTATGAAAGTATATGAAATAATCAACGTTTAAAAAAAGAATTATGTTCTACTTGCATCTGAATCCGTGATACGTTAGTTTTTGTTCCAAAATGATTATATTTCTCTCTCTGCTAGTTGAAAATTATCCACAACTAAAATTTTTTAAATTACATCGCATAAAGCACCATTGAGGACATAACGCACGTTCGAAAAAAAAATTATGTCCCCACCTCTTAAATATTGTAACTAGACAACTAACTTAATTAATGGTATACATCACTCCATTTTCAGCATTCGAGCTTTTTTTTAACATTTTTGGTCTTTTTTATTTCCACGTCGAGTGTAAGTATAGTAACGACAAAAAAAAAATTTAAACTTTTATTGTTTAAATAAGCTTGGAATGTCATGGAACGTCGAGATTTTAAGTTTGAGTGAAAAAAAATTATGTCTGTCGGTCTGTCTGTAACTTTTTTGTGCGCACGTTTACTCTGGAACCGTTTAAGATATTGACTTGCAATTTGGTACACATATGTATTTTAACGAGATCTGGAACGAGATTATATTATCATCTTGTTCCGTCCAAGGGTTGGGGGGTAAATTGGGGTGAATTGGGGTAAATAGGTAAATGAAGCAGGCAAGAGTTCATAAAATTGGTATTTAGTATATACAAGAGAAGCTAAGGTCTCAAAAAAATTTTTGGCATTAGCCACCCCCATTACCACCACCACTCCATTATTAAAGGGGATGAGAAAAGATTATGATTTAGTGTGTGTACCGTGTACAAGAACCAAAAACTTATACAAAATATTTTTTTACTTCATCCACCCTCCACTACCCACCTATCACCACCCCCACCCCACTACCGATGTGGGGTATCTTTTTATGGGTTCTTGGTGTAGAGGGATTTCAAATATTATATTATTAAAGTTCCATAAACAGTTATTTCCACATATAAAATTTTTTCGTTGTGAGAGACTTGGAGAGAAAATCTGGATGTGGAAGTAGTGATTCCCTGTTTTAAACTATAATTTGATCGTATAATTTATTCATTCACACACTGCATTTTAAATGGCGATCAGGTTTAAATTATAATTTTTATATCGGATAGTGTATTGACTCAGACGTTGAATTCTAAGAAATAGCGGAGGATCCAGTATTATTTTAAGTAAAAACGACGCAATGAATATAAAATATATAAATATTAAAACGTAATACTAAGATGTAACTAAAAATTTTGAAATAAAATTAAATGTAATTAAACGTAATAAAAAAAATTATTATTTAAATGTATCTAATAAAACGAAAAAAACCGCTGCCCAAGGAACCACTACTTCCACATCCAGATTTTCTATCCAAATCACTCACAACGAAAAAATTTTGTATGTGGAAATAATTGTTTATGGCACTTTAATAATATAATATTTGAAATCCTCTACCCCAAAAACCCATAAAACGATACCTCGCATCGGTAGTGGGATTCGGGTTGTGATAGGGGGTGGGGGTTGTGATAGGGGGTGGTAGTGGGGGTGGATAAAGTAAACAAATATTTTGAGGTTTCTGACTCCTGTACACACACTAAATCACATTTTTTTTTCATCCCCTTTAATAATGGGTGGGGGTGGTAATGGGGGTGGCTAATGCCAAATTTTTTTTTGAGACGTTAGCTTCTGTTGTATCTACAAAATACTTTATGAACTTTTACCTGCTTGATTTACCTATTTACCCCAAATTTAAAATTTACCCCAATTTACCCCCCAACCCCTCGACGGAACAAGATGAAAATAAAATCTAGTTCTAGTTCTCGTTAAAGTACATATGTGTACCAAATTTAAAGTCAATATCTCAAACGGATCCAGAGTAAACGTGCGCACAAAAAAAAGTTACAGACCGACAGACAGACCGACAGAAATTTTTTTTTCACCCAAACTTAAAATCTCGACGTTTCATGACATTCTAAGCCTATCTGAACAAGAAAAATTTTAAGAAAATTTTTTGTCGTTACTATACTTACGTTACTTCCACTGGATGTGGAAGTAAACTAAGTTATGTTGAATTAATTGTCTTAAAAGCTTGTTATGTGAATAGAAAAAAATTCTTACCATCTCTGTCAAACTAAATTAATGCCTGTATGATCTTTTCGAGCGCAACATGCTTTTAAAACAATGTACTGACCAATTATTATCTTTGTTTATAATTGTAAAAGCTGTATTTAAAGCAATTAATTCAACTTAACTTATTTTTACTTCCACGTGGAAGTATAGTAACGACAAAAAAATTTTTAAAAATTTGTATTGTCCAAATAGGCTTAAAATGTCATGAAACGTCGAGATTTTAAGTTTGAGCGAAAAAAAATTTTCTGTCTGTCTGTCGGTCTGTCTGTATGTCTGTAACTTTTTTTTGTGCGCACGTTTACTCTGGAACCGTTTAAGATATTGACTTGAAATTTGGTACACATATGTACTTTAACGAGATCTAGAACAAGATTATATTTTCATCATGTTCCGTCGAAGGGTTGGGGGGTAAATTGGGGTAAATTTGGGGTAAATAGGTCAATCAAGCAGGTAAGAGTCCATAAAATTGGTATTTAGTATATACAAGAGAAGCTAAGGTCTCAAAAAAATTTTTGGCATTAGCCACCCTTATTACCACCCCCACCCCCTTATTAAAGGAGATGAAAAAAAATATGATTTAGTGTATGTACAGGAACCAGAAACCCCAAAATATTTTTTTACTTCATCCACCCCCACTATCATCCCCCTATCACCACCCCCCTCCCCACTACCGATGAGGGGTATCGTTTTATGGGTTTTTGGGGTAGAGGATTTCAAATATTATATTATTAAAGTTCCATAAACAATTATTTTCACATACAAAGTTTTTTCGGTGTGAGTGACTTGGATAGAGAATCTGGAAGTGGAAGTAGTGATTCCTTGTGCAGCGGTTTTTTCACTTTTACACCTAAATAATAATAAAAGCTTGTTTTTAAAAAGGTTTTTTTTTACATTTAATTTTTACTTCCACATCCACGTAGTGGAATGAAAGTGTAGTAACGCAAAAAACCTTTTGTTTATTAAAATAGGCTTGGAATGCCATGAAACGAGATTTTAAATTTGAACAAAAAGAAATTTCTGTCTGTCGGTCTGTCTGTACCTTTTTTGTGGGCACGTTTATTCTGGAACCGTTTATAATATTGACTTGAAATATGATACACGTATGTACTTTAACGGGATCTGGAACTAGATTATATTCTGATATAATTCATTTGAAGGGGGTAAATAAGGGTAAATAGGTAAAGCAGGCAAGTAGGAGTCCATAAAATTGGGACTTACGGCATGTACGAGAAGCTATAAGGTCTCAAAAAAATTTTTTAGCATCAACCACCACCACTATCACCCCCCACACTATTATTAAAGCGGATAGAAAAACTGTGATTTAGTGTGCATACAAGAACTATAGGCCTCATTTTTTTTTATATTAGCCCACCTCCATCCTATTATTAAAGGGGGTAAAAAATAAAATTGGGATTTAGTGTGTATACAAAAACCAAGAGCCTTAAAATGATTTTGACATTAGCCATTCACTCTACAACCCCCATTACCACTCCTACTCCGTTATCAAATGGGGTAAAAAAAATAAAATTGTGAATTAGTGTGTACAAGAGTCAAAGGCCTCAAAGATTTTTTTGGTATTAGTCACACCCTCTACCAAAAAATTTTTTGGAGTTAGCCCCTCGACTACCCCAACCACCGTATGACATGTCGTTTTTTTATTATTTCATTATTATTATTTTTTTAATGCCTTATATATTATTAAAGTTCTTTTATTGTAAGAGACTTGGATAGGAAATCTGGATGATCTGGAAGTAGTGATTCCTTCGGCAGCGGTTTTTAATTTTTATTACTATTAATATTAGTTTTTATTCATATTCTAGTCACGTTTCTTTTTAAATTAAAATAGGTATTTCGCGTCATTTGTGCTATCTTATATACAGTATATATGGTCGTATTTTATAGTCCTATTGAAAGTATTTTGTAAAAATAGAATAATAATTTTTTGATACACTCCGTAGTTAAAAAGTGATAAGGTACATATATTTATGACGACGTTTGCCATTAATACTAAAATTTGTAGGTGTGTAAAATGTATTCCATAAATCTACTGTTTATGATGTACGCCAAATATATATTTAATGCATGTGTGTGTGATATATCAGTAGAAATACGAATTTCCCTTAATATAATTATATTTAATAAAAAAATAAGTGTATCTGCTTGTAGTTCATAACATTTTAGCTAAAATTTAGATATAATTTTAAATTAAAAATCACAGATTACGTTATACGTATCTGTAGAGAATTTGTTACATATTTGATAATTTGAAATTATGTCAATCTTTTAGAAAACTTTTATGTACGGTAAGTAGTTACGCCCATTTATTACAAGCTTTTATTTAACTTGCTTTGTATGTATGTTAGTTAGTACGTTTGGTTCAAATCCTGCGATTCAATTTTGAAACATAGGCCTCAATTTTTTTTTATATTAGCCTCTACCCACCCCCGTCCTATTATTAAAGGGAGTAGATAATAAAAATGGGATTTAGTGTGTATATAAGAACCAAGAGCCTTAAAATGTTTTTGGCATTAGCCACTTCCTCTACCACCTCCGTTACCACTCATGCATTCGTACTCCATTATTAAACGAGGTAAAAAAATAAAATTGTGATTTAGTGTGTACAAGAGCCAAAGGCCTCAAAGAATTTTTTTGGTATTAGCCACACCCTCTACTACCCCCATCGCCACCTGCACCCTAATATTAAACAGGGTAGAAAATAAAATTTTGTCAATCCAAAGAACCAAGGCCCTCAAAAATTTTTGGCATTAACCACCCCCTTCAATACACCAACCACCGTGTGACATCGTTTTTTTAATATTTTATTAATATTATTATTATTTTTAATGCCTTATATATTATTAAATTTCTTTCGTTGTAAGAGACTTCGATAGGAAATCTGGATGTGGAAGTAGTGATTCCTTCGGCAGTAGTTTTTAATTTTTATTACAATTAATATTAGTTTCCAGTGGCGGCTGATGAAATTTCAATATTTTTTTCTCGTCTGTGGCACATGGGACCCATACGAAATTTGGGAAATAACATCTAGAGAAGCATTTCTTTAATGACCCCTAAAAAATTTTGAAAAAGCAGTTTGCGAAAAAATTTTTGAAAATTCGTTAGCCTCCCTAGGGACTCCTGTTTATTTTTATTTTTTTTTGTCATATGCATTTGACTTTTCATAAAAATACAACAACAGATTTTGGAGTTTATGAAAATATTTTCATTACTAACTGAGATACAACGAATTGAAATATTGTAATTTGTTAAATTGTAAATTACAAAATTTCAGTTCATTGTATTTCAGTTAGTAATGAAAATATTTTCACAAACTCCAAAATCTATTGTTGTATTTTTATGAAAAGTCAAATGCATATGAAAAAAAAATAAAAATAAACAGGAGTCCCTAGACCCAGGGGAGGCTAACGAATTTTCAAAAATATTTTCGCAAACTGCTTTTTCAAAATTTTTTAGGGGTCATTAGAGAAGTGCTTCTCTAGATGTTATTTCCCAAATTTCGTATGGGTCCCATGCGCCACACACGAGAAAAAAAATATTGAAATATCACCAGCCGCCACTGTTAGTTTCTATTCATATTCTAGTCACGTTTCTTTTTAAATTAAAATAAGTATTTCAAAGATGTTTCTGTCATAATTTCTTTTCCTTTTATTCTATAAAAATAGTTAAAAAAAATTATTTGAAAGACTAATTTATTAATAGTCTAAGGAGAATAAAATTTTTCTCTACGACTTGATGGTATTCCAAAACAATTGCGACTCAATTTTCAAATTTGTTATTGTATTTTAGGCGTTGTTAGCATTTCTACTTGAAATTTGATATGACGTTAATTAGTTCCACTAGAAGCACATTTTATTAAGTTATCTGGTATCGTAACAGAAAACCAGATTGTTGGTTATGAAATTGCGAAGAAAATTGGAACTGTGCCATCTTTTTCGTAAATAACAAAACAATTAAAATCGATCTTTTTTAAACAGTTGACAATAACTTATAAGTGATAATATATATGATTTAATGAAACTTTCGAAAAATATGATTCTAGGGAAACAAAATACCTAATTTTCAGTCAAAATGTAAATATTTTTAAACATTTCTGTTAATACCACTCTAAAAGTACAAAAAACCCATATTCTAAAAACAATTATGTTGTTCGGCGACTTAATGTACTTAAACAATTGCGATTTTTAGGCACTATTATACATTCTTTTATTTTAAATTAGACATTTATTATTATTATTATTGTTATTTTCGTGAATTGCTTAAGGATGATTAATCGTAATTGTTTTTATTTTCCGCAACTTAACAATTTTAGTAAGAATATTTTAGTTTTGTTCGCAATTTCATAACGAACAATCTGTTTTCAATATATTGCGAATTTTTGTTTAAAACCAGAGATATTTTAGAAGAACTGCGAAAAACACAGTATGACACTTTTTGAAAAAATACTGTAGGTGTTTTACAATCGGCAAATAAAAATTGCCCAAAGTAGATCATGTTTTTACGATTAAAGAAATTAAAGAAATAAAAAGACACGTATTTCTCGAAAAAGGCAGATAGAAAATTGCATTTACTGCAATGTATACATAAGTTTCATTGACATTTATTACAGACTTTTTTCGGTTGTTCTTTGAATATGAATGCGGAGGAAGCAATTATGTTGCCTAATTATTTCTAGCACGACTAATAAAAATATGAAGGGGATCCAATATTTGACACCTTAAGCCAAAAATGTATAAATATTTAAAAACAGCGCCGCTACTCGACTGTGCTACCAATATTAAAATATTAAAATTACGTGTTTTAAATATGGCAGAAAATTTTAAAAGTTGTTAATTTCAACTCAACATGTGGCAGGTCATTATTAGCTCTGCAAATGGTTTGGGCTTGAAAATGAAATGCAGGTCATTTTATCCCTCGACAACCTTTAATGGATCTAAATGCAAAGCAATCGGATTCACAACAAAAAAGATCCTATTATAAGTGAATATGATACTATAAATATATTAAATCGTACCTCTGAAATAAAAGAAGTAGGTGTCAGCTTGAAAAATAATTTTAGCTACCGAGGAGGAGGTGTTGGTCAAGTATTCGTAATATAAACATCACCACCCCATTGGTTGTTTATTTTATTATTCACTGAAACGTAAATTGTTGACACAAAAAATCGTACTAGTAAATTCAAAACATTAACTTTTACTACAAGCTGCCATATATTACTTATATTGCTGCAAAATTACCTGGAAACAAAAAAGAAGTTTTAGGTAAATATATAGGGTGTCTCACTTAAAATTCCTGGTGCCATTTTATTGATAACTAAAAGAGATATTTGAATTCTGTTGGAAGTATTCATCAAAATATATAAATGACTTCAGTTTTTAATAAAAACGATCTCTCTACAAATTAAGATATAGATAACGTTGTGATGCAAAGCAATTTTTAAGGACTTAATGGATTTCCCATAATAATACATTCAACCGTGCAAATAAAAAAATTACATAATTTATATTTATTTGACATAATCTTATTTTAAACTTATCGAAAAGATATTTATTATTTATTGTATTTCTATAATATCGACGTTATTTTTATAAGTTTGGTTTAATAGTTTATTACATCTTTTGGATGAAATACTTGAAAATAAATAATTTTTGTAGATCAAAGGAAATAAGTTTAACAACCTGAGATCTGTTTTTAATGATACCAAAAATTAATCTTTCATGGAAAGCGTAGAGGAAATGGATCATGCTGTAGTTTGAGAATTCCTATCCCGAAATGGATAAGGAAGCGTCGACTAAACGGTATACAAAATCAAAAACTAGATTCTTATGCAGAATTTTCTATCGGATTCAAATTTCGATGGTTTATATGGAATTGCAAAAATAGAACAAAAAGTATTTGTCTGCAAAAACCGCAAAAAATATGAAAATATGTATGCAATTATCTTTTTAGTTCTTACTCAATATTGCCATTAAAAATATCAAACGTATATTTCAATAAAACAGCATTCAAACTGTTTTTTAGCTGTAGCCAGACTAAAAGTAAACCTTACATGAAGTTTTATAGTAAATATTTAGAGTTGACTTTTCTATTTAATGATTGATTTTAATTGCCTTCAAGTAAATATATCCCATGCACTAAGATTCTTTTACATTGTACGTGTCATTAGTTAGTGCGTTTTACTAGGCTTCTTAAATTATTGTTTCAGACAGCTTCATAGAAAACATAGTTCCAATAATGATGAAAAAAGAACCAAAGCCTGAAAGTTTCAATTTACATTTATTTTGTAAGACTTACAAACTGCTGTAGTTATTATCGTTGCAGTGCAGCAAAACCGCAATGCAAACGAATTTATGTAAACAATTATGAATAATGGCACGTCGTATTTTTGTGTGCTTCTTCAAAAACTTAATAAAATTTTGTTCTGAAATTATAATGAAACAGTTCGTACAATATGCAGTTAATATAAAACGCCTCTAGCGATCACTCTGTATGATGGATATGGTCCAATTTCAATCAAGTATTCTGCTATTACATCAAATAAGGATCATAATGCATTTGTAGTTTTTCTATAATTTTTTTTTTCATTTGGGCAATAATAAAAATTTAATAATATAGTTAAATTTATTTTGAGAAAAATCATAAAACATTATTTCTTATTATTTAGTCTCATATAATGTTATTTTTCAATTTGTTCACGACATATAAAATCTTGTCATTAGCAAACATTTTTGACTTAGTGAAAATTTCACTTTCTTTGAAACCAAAGTGCTACTTAAAATTTCTTTAAGAAAAATACGTACTTATATATCTGCTTTCTATTTAAAAAATAAGTCAGTCTTCAGTTAGTCAAATCTTTCGCGTTATTATTAGACACTTTACGAGTACCTAGGTAAAATTTTATTACGGTCGCTCAGTTAAAATCTGTAAAAATAGCGCGAAAATGATAATATCTACAGTTTATTCCCAATGATTCATCTTCAGGTAGTTAGTTTCAAAATTTAGAACACGTAATGAAAATAGATTATATGCACTTTATATATTATTTTGTGTTTGTACATTTTAGTATGTTTTATCAAGTATGCTTTCTTTTCATGTTTGATTTAATAAATACGCACTTAGTTATTGTTAATTTTTTAAATTCTCTTAATATTATACCGTATGTCCACCGATTAAATTCGGAAGAAAGGAAACTTTTTATCTGCAAGTTTTTTTCACGAAAAGCAAGAAATTTATATTAATTATAAGAAAATGGATCAAATAAAAACTTTTTATTTTCATGCTCATACTAGGCTTTCAGAAACAATAAGATCATAATCCGTAAAAGTAATTATAATCTGCACCAGTAGTACAACCACACCAAATTTATCCAATTTTCAATTCTATCCAATATATGCTTTACTAAAAGATACATATGAAAGATTTTGAGAAATTGCTTAAAAGAAAAAGTGAAAACATAACAGCACCTATTAAAAATTTCACTGGAAGATTATTATACTCTTCGCAACTAGGAAAACGTTGGTGACTGAATTCTGAACGACTTTCAAAATATCCATCCGTCCGTCCGTCTGTCTGTCGGTATGTTCGTCCGTCACGTTTCCTTTAAGCACAGTAACATAAGAGTGAAAAGTCCGATTGTATTTAATATTATTTTTCATTATATATATTTTTTGCTGTGCAAATTATGTAAGTATGGAAAACTATTATTAAGACCATAAGCAATATTCGTGATTTTTTTTCGGGCTGAGGCAATGCGATTTAATATCTTTTTGGAGTACTTAAAAATTTAATTTAGCAATTATAGAAAGTTAAAGAGCCAGAAAATTTCTTTGAATTTATCAAAGTAAAAATTATATAATTTGACAACAATCCCCAGATTATCGTAATTTTTTCTAAAATTGAATGTTTAAAGACTTAAAAAACATACTAAATCTCATTGCCTCGGTCAAAAGAAATGACGAATATTGCTTGTGGTCTCAATAATAGTTTCCCAAACATAGTTGCCCAGAAAAGTAGGATAACATACAAAAAAAATGTATTGTTAATTTTTTTGTTAAAATAAAACTTAAAAATATTTAAAAAAACGATATGATTGTTTCAACGTATATTTTCACGTTTCGGCGAAGCGTTCGTTTTTTTTTTTCAACTCTAATATACCGGATACCGACGAGATCATTTACACCACCATATCTTTTTATTTTTAAGGAATCACTACTTCCACATCCAAATTTCCCATTCAAGTCTCTTTAATCGAAAACATCTTGATACTATATTTGCACTCTAGTAAGCGAAACTAATCGCTCATAGAATTTTAATATAATATTTGAAATCGTCGATAATATGTGAAGTCGTCAATTAAGTTAAACTGTTCGAATGAAAATGTGCGCACAAATAAAGTTACAAACAGAAGAACAGATACAAAAATTTTTTTCTGTCAAATTTAAGTCTCGACGATTCATTGCATTCTAAACTTATTTAAACAAAAAAAATGTGTTTTTTTACGATCACTATAATAGTAATACTTTTCGATTGACTAGTGCGGGCACTTACTAGGTATTATAAACTTAAATACGACTTTCATTTTTCCTGTGCAACCGTTGAACCGTTCGCATCATGTCTTTCTCAAAAAGAATATCCAAGCCAAAACTTTTGAACTTCATTGCACCTCAGCTTGTGAAAAGTACAATGGTGTAGATTGTACTAATTGTAAGCCTGCGGAAGATTTAATAGATACTAACGGAACAAATGAAACTTTGGAAGTTGAGGAAACAAATTTATTTGATGAGTCTTTACTATAAATAAAATTATGGTTACAATATTTATACTTTAAATAAAATAAGTGTTATACTTGTAACTATATAAACTTATTTCAATCCTTTGAATCAGTTCTCCCACATTTATCATTACCAAATAAGAATTGTGAAAAACAAAAATTTTCCGGAAAACTTTTTCACATTCTTAATCTAAAAATGATATTGAACCTTTAAAAATGGTATAACTATAAAGGTTCCATATGTTTTTATAATAATATATATAGTTCACGCGTATTTTTTGAATTTTCATGTATTTTGTAATGTGCAAAAAATGTAGTACCTTATTTATCGTGAAAAACTGCCTGCAACTCGGAAAATTAGCAAGTTACAAAAACATTCCAAGAGACAAAAAATATTTAGAAGTCCTCAATGCATAACGTTTAAATTTTTTCAAATTTTTAAGTTACTTATTTTAGCGCTACAATTTCAAAAAAAAGGGTGGTTTTTCATGTTTTGCCGGAAAAACTCGGTGAAAACACACTTTTACAGGGAATCTGCAAATAAAAAAGGCTTGTATTTCGATGATATATTCACCTGAATTTTTCAGATTTTTTTTCAACTTTTACATTTTCCCTCCCCCACTTTTATGGATTTTGGAGTGGCCATATCTCGAAAAATATGCATTTTTAGAAAAAATTCATAAGAGTAAAAACATATTATTTTGGGTCAAAAAGGTAAACATATTGTTTTATTACATTTTTGACCTAATTCTACAAGTTACGGAACCCATGATAAAAGGGCCCTTCTTATCATCTCCTACTCTAATCTTTTTTCAATATTTTTATTAACTTCATTACAAACACAACAAGGTTTCATCAAAATCCATTCATTAGCACTCAAATTAGATGTTATGGAATCCAGATATATTTTATACTTTGATATGACAGAAAAAATTACATATATAGAGTGTTTTTAATTTTAATTTATTACTTATATTCCTTAAATTAACGGACGAAGCTATAGCTTCCTAATATCATTTGTTAAATCCATTAAATAGTTCAATTGAAACAATTTGTATAAAATTGCATGAAAATAAAATTATTAAAATTCAACATAAATATTTAATAGTTTAAAAACTATATATTTTGTGCATATGAGTAATATGAAAAATTGATTTATTTGATTTAATCAAATATCAATTTAGTCAAAAAATCCTTATAATCATACATAATGCTAGAAATTCCGAAATTACATAGAGAAATAAAATGATTCTTTGTACCAAAGTAAATTTTTTTAAGTGGGACCATATTGGTAACAAGGTAGTACTACCATTAAGAAGGAAGATATTGATAAGCTAAGCTAACTTTGCATATCTGACAGGTGCAACTGAAATTACCGTCCATATATAATTGAAGGGTAAGATGTAACTAAGGTGGTTTTGAAAACAGTGAAATATTTAGCTCATCAAACTGTTAGTTAGGTCGGCTTATCCATATTTTCATTGTATTACTGCCTCCACGTAATGGAGGTTTTTGACGAGTGTTGAGACTTACAGAAAATGACATTTTTGATGATGGCCATAAAAAAGTATTATTTAAATTTTTTGCAGAGATTAATGTAGAGATATTTACTAGAAATCGGGCAAAAACGCACTACCGCCTCTACGTTTTCCACCTCCTACGTCCCTCAGACTGGTAATTTACTTAAAACATGTTAACCTCCATCTGTCATTTTTTTTTTTTTTGTTAAATGCTTATCATTGAGATAATAGACATTTTAGACACATAGTACCTTATATGACGATGATGAAAATTTGAAGTAGAATCTAAAACTAAAATAATATACAGGGTGTTCCATTTAAAAAATACCACTTTATCTTGTCGCTTCGTATAAAAGCATGAACAAAATTTTATGTTAGTAAAAAATAATAGTTAATTTCATTTGGAACAACTTTTACTTTAACATTTGTTACTTTAACATTTTTTTTATTGTTTCCGAAAAATGTATACATTAATCATGAACATTTAAATATATGGCTAACAATAAGTGTCTGTTGAGCACATTATTAGTGTTATATTTATTTTTAGTAAGTATCACTTTTAATTTGATCCACTCAAAAATACCCATTTGTGGCTAACTTGAATCTGTCGGAAGCAGAAACTCCTAAAAGTGCTTGCTGTAAAAAATATAACGTAGAGGGCGCTCTAGCACAGTATAATAATACACAATCCGTGCATGCCACAAACATTGTAGAAAGTACCACACGTAAAACTATGCATTTCTGGCAATTTTTCACACATTTTGCCTTTTGAGAAAATAGTCGATTAACTTATTCTCTATGATAACGATTATTGTGAACCGTGACGGATAAATGGTCCCCCGAAGGATTTATAATAGATAGTCCGCTAAATTATGATGAATCACAGAGTTCTGGTGGATAAAGACTCTGGCATACGCGTGTATGTATGCCACAGTTTTGGAGTATCCCAGAAATGAGTTTGATGCACACACAGGTCTCCATAAATATGACGGCACATATAGGCGCGCGCGCGCGCCCACACACACACACACACACACACACACACACACACACACACACACACACACACACACACACACACACACACACACACACACACACACACACACACACACACACACACACACACACACACACACACACACACACACACACACACACACACACACACACACACACACACACACACACACACACACACACACACACACACACACACACACACACACACACACACACACACACACACACACACACACACACACACACACACACACACACACACACACACACACACACACACACACACACACACACACACACACACACACACACACACACACACACACACACACACACACACACACACACACACACACACACACACACACACACACACACACACACACACACACACACACACACACACACACACACACACACACACACACACACACACACACACACACACACACACACACACACACACACACACACACACACACACACACACACACACACACACACACACACACACACACACACACACACACACACACACACACACACACACACACACACACACACACACACACACACACACACACACACACACACACACACACACACACACACACACACACACACACACACACACACACACACACACACACACACACACACACACACACACACACACACACACACACACACACACACACACACACACACACACACACACACACACACACACACACACACACACACACACACACACACACACACACACACACACACACACACATACACGCACGGTAATGCACTGTGGAGGACCGTCCTGGTACCCAATAGTGGAAGATTTGCTGGTTTTATAAATTTCGGATTGCTCTTAGTCCACTTGTATTGTTACTGTTTTTAATTTTTTTTTACACTCCTTTGTTTAGGAGTTATACAGAAAAAAATATATACTCCACAGTTAATTGACAATCTACCGTGAGTGTTAATCATCGATAGTTAATGTGGCATATGGAAATGTGTTAAGACTCCTCCACACTTTATGTTGAATTACACTCCGTCACAATGATAGTACAGTTCACACCAACAGAAGCATCTTTCTATGATCTTCGCCTGATAATAAAATATTTACGGATTATTCAGTGTGTCTCCGGATGAGGTATCGCACCTTTATTTTTGATTTGCCGGAAAAAAGGCATTCTTTATAAAAAGTTTTGCTTGTTTTAGGAAGTCATAAACAGTTGTCAAGCTTAAGATAAATTATACAGGGTAGTCTAAAAATTAGAAAACATTAAATCGACTTGAACCTTTTTTAAAAATTTTTATTGAAAATTTTATTTAACAACGTTTTTCAATTATGAAGAAAAACTTAAGTATGGAGTATAGTTGCAAAATAAGGAAATAGCAATTTAAAAAGAAAATAACATTTTATTGAACTAAGTTGAAAACTATTCCACGTGTAGTGTAGACCTCCTACTAGTGCATATTTTTCTAATCTTTTTCTAAATTCTTCGGACAGAATGAGATCACATCTTCCTTTATGGTTGCAACAGCAACCACAATTTCTTTTTTGATTAATATACGTCGTTTTCGACATCGTTTGCATATACTTTTGCTTTAAATACTCCCATAAGAAGTAATCCAACGGGGTTAGATCTGGCGAACGACTGTTTGCCCATGGCGGTCAATACACCTGTCGTGGAAGTGATTGTCTAACTAGAATTGTAGAATTACTGGGCATCCATCTTGCTGTAGATTTATTTTTCTTCTATATTATAAATTTTCATTGTCCAGTTCGAACGAAACAAAATTATTGAAAATTTTTAAATAAGTACCGCTTATTCTGTGATACATTTTGTCGCACCAAACATTTCAAACTATTGACTATTAGTGGTAATTCAGAATTAGGATTTTCCTGAGTCCAGTACCTACAATTCTGAGACGAGACTACCGCATTAGTAGTAAGTAGGTTCGTCCGTGAATAAAATGTTTCGATGAAAAATTTTCTCACCCATAGTTAAACAAAAGTCTAAACGAAGAGCATCATCTCCAATTTGAAGTTTGTGAAGAATGTGAATGAATACAATTTTTTGCCGACTAAAATCCTCTGAATATGAGATTTGCTACTACCTAAAATTGATCATTTCTTAACGACCATCTTGGGTGTTCTTGTACAGAGTCTAAATCTATAACAGTAGCAGCGTCATCTTCATTTAATTGTTCTTTGATTCTTTTGATATTTTTTACATCCCCAGTGGAATCAAATTTATAATTTAATTTACGTACTACCATACTGCTTTGCAAGTCACTTTAATATCTGAATACTTCTCATTTTAAACTTCTATTGCCTATTTATAAGAAACATTGCCGATTCCGCAGCATTTGACCAAGTAAATTCGTTGTTCCGGGGTTAGCATATCCCACCCCAATAAACATCCCTCGATATCAATCCTTTCCTCCCTTATGAAATCCTACACCGGAAAACAAACTAGCTGATAAACTCTATACATTCATTAACACCATCTACAAAAAACATACAGTTTTATCAAACGACAAAGTATTTTTTTTTTTTTAACTGTTTAACGTCGGCTTATTTCCGCTACCAGGGCCTGTCACCGACGCCAGGAGACGAGCTACCCCCAACCTGGAAATTTTGCCGAACCTCTTCCCTTAAGAAGAGTAGGGGATCTTTTACTTGCCTAACATTTAATAGATAAGGGACCGCCTGCTTTACATCCCCTCCGAAGGATGGTATATCCACTACGTAATCCTCGTCTGAAATTACGTAACTTCCGAGTATACACTGATATACAAGCCTCTAGAAGGTGGGACGAGAACGCTGTATTTCCCAAGATGGGAGCCCATCCAAGTACTAACCGCGCTCGACGTTGCTTCAACGGAATATCGACTGATATTCACATTGAAGTCGCCTCTACGCTCGCCCGACAAAGTATTTTAAGCGGATTTTTGTGATTTAATTTCCCTGTATGCATATCCATATATATCACCGTAACATCCTGTTTTCCTGTTACTTCAAAGCAAATCCCATGTTAAATTATATCTTTATAAATTTTTATAAAGAATAAGTTTTTCTTGGAAAATCAGTACCTATCGCTTCTAACCGCGTGCACATTATAGTGGAAGTAGATACGTCTTTCTTTTACTAATTCTCTGTTTTCTTTCTTGCTCTCCTTTATCTCAGAACCCATATATAAAACTACATGCCGAATCTGTATATAACTTATACAAGGATGGCCCACATAAGACAGTTCTGTACTTTTTCTCGGAAACTGTAAGAGCTACGACTAAAAGTTTTATACAAAAGTTGTTTGATATCAAGCAAATTTTTATTTTATATCTTTGTTTATACAGGAGGTGTATACATTAGTTTTTCTTGTGAGGTCAACTTTGTTGTTTTAAGTGAAACACCCAGTATATACAAAAACATTGTGAAATAAATATTTTCTTGTTTTTTACATACAATTTTTTTCATAGCTCTTACAGTTTCCGAGAAAAATACAGACAGAATCATCTTACTTTGGCCAACCTCTGTACCTTCTACAAAAAGCTTCCGCAAAATTTTAAATTTATAAAATGTATCGCACCGTTTTCTAGTAAAACGCAAGAAACCAGCCTGATAACTGACTTTTTCAAAAAAGGTGATGAAAAGTTCTCACCTCAGAAAATTCTATCTCGGTCATTATTTATTGTACAAAGAAACTAAAAATAAAATTATATAAAAAAAATATTTTTAAGAAAAAGCTTTTTTTGCAAAAACTATTGAAAAATAAAATAATTTTTTTAAAATTCATACACCTGGAAACCAAAAGCTTTGGGGATGGTCATATAGCGCTATTGCATAGTTACTTTGCCCAATTCACCGCACCAAAAGCTTTGGGGATGGTCATATAGCGCTATTGCATAGTTACTTTGCCCAATTCACCGCCCCCAAAGCTTTTGGTTTCCAGGTGTATGAATTTAAAAAAAATTATTTTTACTTTTTAATAGTTTTTGCAAATAAAAGCTTTTTCTTAAAAATATTTTTTTTATTTAATTTTACTTTTTGTCTACTTATTTTACAGACAGACCGATAAAACCCTTTATTTGCCACCGCCATCTACCTCTTCCCTCTCCCGCCTTATCCACCTCCGCCTCCAACACTACTTCCCACCCCTTTCCCACCCCTTCCCATCCCTTCCTCACCTCTCCCATGTCGACCATATTGAATTTAGAATGACGTCACATAGTTTGACGTATTTTACTTGTCAAACCCTTTCATATGATATCCATATCAAGCGGGTTGTGACTAAAATAGCCGATCCGCCATCTTGAGACGTCCGCCATATTGAATTTAGAATGACGTCACATAGTTTATCGTATTTTACTCGTCAAACCCTTTCATTCGATATCCATATCAAGGGGGTTGTGACTAAAAAGCCGATCCGCCATCTTGAGACGTCC
This sequence comes from Rutpela maculata, assembly GCA_936432065.2. NCBI lineage: Eukaryota > Metazoa > Arthropoda > Insecta > Coleoptera > Cerambycidae > Rutpela > Rutpela maculata. The sequence continues at coordinate 100,277,883 of OW386290.2, read as the reverse complement.
GCCATATTGGATTTAGACCGATAATGGCTATACTATGTTGCATTGTCTCCGGACTTATATATGTGTGCCAAATTTCAAAGCTCTAGCTTAGTTACAACTAGTCGAAATTCAGCTTCCAAGATTTGACTTAAACAAACATACATACATACAAACATTGCAAGTTAAATAAAAGCTTTTAAAAAGTAAGAATAGGAATTTCACAACCTTTAAAAAGTAAGTATTTTATTTTTCAGTTAAATTGCATAGTTTTCGAGATATCGACCAAAAGTCAATTTTATGGGCATATCCGACCCATTTACTGGGAAATGCATTTGTCATTTGCTAGGCACTCTTAAAATGTAATTAAATAAGTACACTTTTCCTAAGAAAAAATGCCGCAATAACTTTTTTTTGCTTTTAAAAACCAACTTTCCTGAACTAAAAGTGTTTTTTGATTAATATTAAATAGTAAAATAACAATTTATGCTTGCATAAACTGAATTGTCGTGACAATTCAAATTCATGTAAATTGTTGTCTCAAGCTTCATTGTGTTCACTCATAAAAACCATGTAAATGTTTGATTATTATGTGCTGTTTTGCAATTCATAAATAAAATGCCTTCTATCTCAAAATAATATAATGTCGAGAAACGCCTGTTTGGCTCAGGAGGGCAGGTACCTTGGCCTCCCTGTAAGATTAATTTTAAGCTCTAAATTGCAATTATTGCCACCGAACTGCAGGTGCGTACCGCCAGTTATCAAGCAAAACCTTTGTATTATTGTATTGCACTTTACTCCCTTTATCCTAAATATGGTGATCATTTCTTTCAGATAAATAGGTATACAAATAGGGCTAATTCTTAATTAGGGTGGAATAACATCAGTTATATTATAACTATCTTAAAAACGTGGCACTCGCTAATATTCTCGTACCCATGCCTTCTTATCGTTTTTCTAATACCTGTATCCACAAACTAACCATAAAATTTCCTTCCCTATAAACAACAATTTGTAGATAGATGTTTATATTATTTATCACTTTGATCTGTACTTTATAATATAACTATGAATTGAAAACTGACAAAACTTTAATGCATCTGCCCATTTGAACCGTAACTAATTTAAGATAATATAATACAAACATTTATTTATTAGGGGCACTTGTCCCTTTTATAGACTAGAGAATGGGATGACTCTGAAAACAACCTATTTAGAAACCGAGTTAGCAACGCTGAAGGTCCATATACTTTATAACTTTCACCCAAACTGAAGGGCATCTATGATAGTTTTCTAATAAATAAAATCAAGTAGAATGGTATGGCAATCAACCCTAATTTAACCCTTTGTTATAATTAAAGTAATTGTACAAATTCAACTAAATATACTAACGTTAAGATACAACGTTACCATATGTAATAATTCATACAAAATAAATAAGGTAATAAATCATATTTTTAAATCATAGTACCTATTGAACTATTTCATAATCTATTATTTAGAATCAAAAGATTGTAAATCAAATGACATTTATGTTTTATGAAACTGATATTTTACTTGTTTTGAAATACACATTTTTGTGATTTTAACATTTTTTTAAGGGAAAGTACAGTACCTAAAAATATGTAAAATCTCGGAATAATCTCACAAGTAATGATAATTTTTCTTTATGGGTTATTATTGTAGTAAAAGGTGTCATCTTCAGTTTCTATATCGTCCGGACACTTGCTCTTTACCTTCAAGGGGTGAAAACCACCTCTAAAATTTAGATATTTAATATTTGCTGATTTGTTTTTGAAACGTGAAGTTTTTGGGATCGCTAATTACGAATCATTACGAAGTCAAAATTAAAATATTAAGCAAGTGTTTTAAATAGACAAAAAAAAAATGCTTATCTAAGTTATGTTATATGTTAACAAAAACAGTATTTTTGAGAAAAGAAATGTAATTGCATAATTACAATAACAAAATGGCCGCATTTTGTTTAAAAAAATGTGAAAACGCATGTTGTTTCTTTATTTTTTATGATACAGAAACAAACGAAAAATCATTTTAAAGACCGATAAATTATCTTTAATTCTGTTCCTTAGAAATTTTGATGGGTGTGTGTGTCTAAGATATTCAACATTTAAACTAAATACTTTTTCCTATAAATGTTCAAATGCCATCTTTATACTTAAATATGTACGAAACTATCCTACTTTATTTTCAATGTATAGGGCTTTATTTTTGATCTCTACAATTTTTTCGCTAAAACTAATATTTATTGAGATATTTGCAAACAATAAAAACATTTACGTTTTATCGAAAATCCCTATATAATTTAAAGTGCAATTTTTTTCTAAAGCAAGCGTTGTAGACGGACAAAAAACTTTGAGTATCTGGATCATACCATATGTTAACGAAAAACAGTATGCGGACTTACATTAACAAAATGGCGACAATTTTATTTAAAAAATGCGAAGAAGCACATTATCTTTGTCATAACTTCCATGCTAGAGAGTTAATAAAAAATCATTTGATTAATAGTCTTTCATTTTGGTGGTTAGCATTTTTGACGTAAGTGCCCTAGTCTCTGAGATTTAAACCAAATACCTCGTCGCTCAATTTAGTAGCTTTCTTATTTGTCTCTAACATGTTTTCGCTCAATGTGTTACTTCAAGTTATTTGACGAAAATCGTTTTTAAATACCCTTTCAAGTAAAAATTCCAATTTTCAAGTCGTTACAACTTAAATACTATTAATTTGGTTGAGTGGTAGAATAGCCTACGGCTAAACTCCGCCAGGACATTAAGATAAATAAGGCGACAAAAAAAAAATTATATAAAAAGTTGCATATTTTCTTCTCCAAATTTAATTATCTTTCAGCTCCAATGTTTTTTTTTTTTGGATGCCACCCCCTATAAATTAGCAAACACCCTCATAATATAGAAACTTTTACTTGATGCATTTACTATTAAGTTGTCAAAAATGAACGAAATCTAATTCATATGACATTATTCCGAAGTTAAAACCTGTAGTTACTGGACTATATTATTAAATATTATTTTTGTACATGCTTTAAAATTAGTCAAACTATCAACAATAGACGTCAGTTACTATCGGTAATGCGCATAGCAGAAAGTAGTCATTCTCGACAAATTTTAAATTTGTCAAACTATGATAATGTCATGATATTTGAGAATTAATAATTTGTGTATTTTAAATTGTACTGTCTTACAAAAACACCTGTGTTGTTGACAAAATCATGCGTGTATGATGAGCAAAAAGTACCTTCTCCAATTTCGCATAGCTTATAGCAATTTCTATGCTCATGCGGAAAATCTACTTGCCACTATTAATACACAATTATACACAACTACACTATAGGTATAGGTACTATTTCATAAATTAAAAATATCAACTTATTTATAATCACTTAATTCCAAATTTCCAAATATTATAATATGAAACAGTGTAGTACGTTATTCATGAAATATCTGTTACCTACTAGCTGAATAACCCGGCCTTTCTCGGAATTCGAAAGCAATATCTTTGAACCCCTGTATCCTGGTTAACAGTTTTTTTCCGTCGTTTTGAGAGTAAAATCTATAAGTGTACTAAAATTCAACGGTCTAGCTCATCGGAAAGTTAGTTTTCATTTTCAGACAAACGTGCATTAAGCTTTAAATGTTATAGATTACCTACCTTATTTTACAGCTACAAACTATTATAATACGAGAAATTTTTAAAAAATTATATTGTCAAATTCTGAAAATAATCAGAGAAGTATTATTTGATCTAGTTCTTTGAAATATTAATTTATTTTTCTTAAATGACAAAAAATATATTTAAAAAGTTTAAAATTTAATATAAAAATCGGAATCTACGTAAAAAATTATTTAGCTTTAAAAAAACGTATAAATACTCCACTTAAACCTCACGCTACTTCAGAATATATAGTACGAAATATATTTTACGTATTGCATGTATTATCTATCAATTATCATTCTCGGTCATGTTGGAGGCTAAAATAACTATTTTATTTTTATTTAAAAGTGCATAAGGGCAACAGTGTATCTTAGTAAATAATTGACAGAGGATTTTTTTTTATTGTTCCTCTTTCGATATATTATTAGTATATATGAAAATTTTATGTAATAGTGAACAATTTATATATGATTCTTTTTATAAAAAAAATATATAAGGCCGAAAAAAACAGTTAATAGTGGTTAAAATGACTTTTGGTATCTAAAATATATAAGAATGATAGTTTGAAAAATCTTGCATCTATTCCTTTATTGCAACTCAATTTTTAATTTTGTTATTGTTTTTTGGGCGTTCTAATGAATAAATTGAATTGAAACTTGTTATGGAAGAGTAGGCCTATTAGGCATACACTATCAAGTTTTGTCACAATCTAACATTTTCTTTTTTTACAGACTTTTTCTTTTGTACGAAGAAAAGAAATAATGTACATATACATTATTTAGGTCTTACTCAAGCTAACTTTCATACTAATAACAAAATATCTAGTTTCTTTATATTGAGGGAATATGCAAATATAATGGTGTATTGGGTAAACAAATTCTTTAAAATATAAATTATTGTTAAATTTATTAAAACAACTGCCTATTCTTGCTAATACTAGCAGAAACTGAACTATATAATAGATTTCACAGAATTATGTAGGAGAAAAATACGGACATTAGAAAAAAATTAAAAACTTACTAAAAAACAACTTGCACACTGAATAATCAAAAATGAGACCCCAAAATGTTAGCTATGAATTATTTTATACAATTAAATTTCATTTAGTAGCAATTATTAGCATTGTTTTGATGTATTCTACAATCATTTGTATTTTAAAGTGTTTCTACATTTTTTTCTTTACCTAATATACTATTATAATTGTGTGTTCAGAAGTTAAGCATCAATATAAATATTTAAAAAACCTAGGTAATTTCTCATTAGTATGGAAGTTACCTTCAGTAATACCTAAATAATGTCTATACAGGGTGATATGTAAGTCGATAAAACCCTTTTAGGAACTTACAGAATAAGTCATTTAGAATATATTTCGCCAGACTTACCTTGGTACAAAGTCTTACGGTTTTCGAACTATTCGCCAGTTTGAATTTTTTTGAATAAATGTCGTAGATCCATTTTTATAAGCTAATGAGAGTTGCTATGTCTGTTCTTTCAGTTTATTCTCTTACTCTAATATGTATTTTTTCTGGTCAATACGTTAACGATTATCTAAAGATGAAGTAAAGATTAATATAAAACTACGCTATACACAGGGTGTATTTTTGGAAATCAGGGCAAACCTGGAAAATTCAGGGAATTTGATTTTGATCAGAGAAATCAGGGAAAAGTCAGGGAATTTATAAATTTATAAAAAAAAGTCGGGGAAAATTTATTAAAACGACTTATCCCTTTCGTTCACCTTGTCCTAGAAATAGTACATTGGATTACATTTATTTTTTATTTTTTAATTAGAACAGGTTTTTTTTGTCGATTTCATTTTACAAGAATCTTTATACATTATTCTTCATTGTCGGAAAAGTTTGAGGCCATTTAGATATAGATAGAAAAATGTAGGAAAGCAAACATACGATGGGGTCTGTAGAAATTTTATACCATGTGAGAGTGCAGCAAAACAAATATATTTATAATACTTGCAATTAACAAATTGTTGTGATTTTTTTCTGTATTAGTGAACAAGGACCTATTGTGCAGTGTAAGATTTTTTGTTTGAACTTGTGTGCACATTTTAGACTTTTATTTATAAATAAAATAGTGTACTAGAATTAGAACAGCTTGACACAACACCACAAAATTGTCAGGTAAACTTAATCTCACTTTTCAAAAAAAAAAAAAAAATCACAAACTAGCTAAGTTACGATATTTCACAGTTGATGCGACTGGCAAGAAGTATCTAACCAACCAGAAACTATACAAGATTCTCTATCTTGATGAATCAGAAGTGGAATGTCTCTCCGATGAACATGATGATGGTTGCAAAATTGACTCTTTTGGCTACCCCATTGGTATTGTTTCAAAATTTATAGCTAAATGTGGGAACCAACAATTAGGAGATAGTGATCCAGAGTATTTGCCAGAAAATGCTGATGAAATTGAAAATACGCAATACGCACTTAGCGAAGAATTGTTTCCTGAAATTCATACCAAATAATAATATTATATTTATTATTATTATTGAAGTAAATTAAAAAATAAACATTTTTTCGCAAAAAAATATGTTTTATTGTTTCAGAATTGTTAGCTACATATTTTGTGTGGATTTCTATTGAGTCACGATGTCCTACTTCTAGGACATTTTTTTCAAAAATGGGCGGGGGAAAATTTTTAAAGAAAGTATTAAAAATTATATTAAACAACTTATGTGCAAAATTGAAAAGTCGTGACTGAAAGTTGTTCCCATCTTGCGCCACCCCGCTCGTTAAAAAATATTTTCCAATTCACCACCCGCTCAATTTTCATTTTTCGAACAGAAAATTTTTCTGGAATTTTTCTTGAAAAGTCCTGGTATACCTGGAAAAGTCAGGGAATTTCAAAATTGTGAATTTGTATACACCCTGTATTCAGATAGGTACTTAAAAAAATTTAAATGGCATTATTAATCTTTACTTTAACTTTAGATAATCGTTAACGTATTGAACATAAAAAAATTATATTTTCTTCTCTTGTATATACTAAATACCAATTTTATGGACTCTTACCTGCTTGATTTACCTATTTACCCCAAATTTACCCCAATTTACCCCCCAACCCTTAGGAACGGAACAAGACGAAAATATAATCTAATTCTAGATCTCGTTAAAGTACATATGTGTACCAAATTTCAAGTCAATATCTCAAACGGTTCCAGAGGAAACGTGCGCACAAAAAAAGCTACAGACCGACAGACAGACAGAATTGTTTTTTCGCTCAAACTTAAAATCTCGACGTTTCATGACATTCTAAGCCTATTTGAACAATAAAAATTCTTAAATTTTTTTTTTGTCGTTACTATACTTCCACTGGATGTGGAAGTAAAATTCGGATCTACGCGATTTTTCGAAAAAAATCCCAATTGGCGATTGTACTAAGGTAAGCGAGGCTAAATATGTTCTAAAGTACTTATCGACCTACCCTGTATATTGTCTAAATGAAGATAATTTTTTTTATTACCATTGTAAAATACATGTAAATACCTAAAAACCTGCATTTTGAAAAAAAATATATTCTACGAATCTATGCAATTAAACAATAATAAACGATTAAAATTTCGAAACCTTTTTTTTATTTTTAGTCGTTTAAATAAATATTTTATGCTAAAATTTGGCACAAAGGTTTAGTTCAATAATGGGCATATTTCCACCAACTTTTGTTAAAATGGATGCATTATTACCTTATATTTCTTAAATTGTCAAAAAAGGCAATTTTTGGTGGTTTTTATTTTCTTACAAATTAACAAATTATCAGAAAGTTTTTTCATAGCCTTTTGCTATTTTTATTTCTGCGATACGATTATTAGAACCGTATATAAGGAAAAGAGCAGAAAATTTCAGTGTTGAAAAATAAATTGTTAAAATTTTACAAGAAGCAATGCACCGATTTAGTCGAAAACTTTCCATGGCACTTGTTATTATATCTACAACAAATTAAAATAATAAAATTGCTGCAGCCAGAGAATTTCTTATTCACCTACTTTGTTGCTTAATTTTACTCCACTATATATGATTTAAAATGTGAAAAATTTATGACTGTACATTATAGCAAATTGAGACACTATTAGTTACACATTTAAAATAACTATGAAAGCCAATGCTGTAAACTCTAGAGCCTGGTCGATTTCCAGATGTTTGTTAGGTATGTACCTTTCTAACAATTCCCGCCAAATCCGTACAATGGTCAGCAGTCACTTGTTTAGGAAACTACTAGCAATGGTAAAATCTACAATTTAAATCTTTAGAGGTGGTCCGCAATTTTTGATTATTTATTAATTGGTTGTTCAATTTTTTTTTATCTGATTTGGGAATATTTAGTACGTCTCATTTTTTTATTATGTATTTACGTGTCCGATAATAAGGAATACTTCGCAAGGATATCTTTAAAAAAATTCGCTGAAGCTAGTTTTAGAGTTTAATAAATCAATGATATTCAACCTAAAATTGCTTACTTTAAATAAAAAATATACAGGGTGGTCACCCCAAAAATGGGAAGGAGAACGATAATATTTCACATGTAGTTATCACAATTGCCAAGTAAGAAAAATATCATCCTAAAACAGAAATAATGAAAAAGATGTGACGAAGAACAATAATATCTTGCACATAGTTAACACAACTGTCAAGGAAGAAAAATACGAAAATATACAGGGTGGTCACCTAAAAAATAATAATGAAAAAAATGTGGGGGAGATATCGTATATACAGGGTGGTCGCGCGAATGTTAGACCCTCATTTAACTTCGTTATTTTTGGAGTTACGTAAAAAAGTTAAAAATAAAAGTTAAAGAAAATCACTTGTATTTTCCAAAAACATTTCAGAAAAATAATTGAAAGTCGAATTTCGGATATATGAACTTTACTTTGGTTTTTTTTTTAATGGAACACCCTGTATATTTTTACATCATCTGAAAGGCCATAAAAAAACTTTTCAATGATATATGCAACATAGTATTTATCTTAAAAAAATTGTGTCTAATTTACTTTAAATTTACAATTTACCAAAATAACCGTGGGGAACAAAAGTATGTAATTTAATGTGAACAATACTTTAGTTCTGTCAAGATATTTGTTGGTAACTAATTTTACTTTGTTTTAAATAAAATGGAAAATTTCAGTGATTGATATAAATTTTTCGGACCATCAGAGCTTAATGATAACAAAATGTAATATTTAGTATGGTTTTTAAGAAAAATATTATGTTTTATATATCATTAAAAAGCCTCTTTTACGGCCTTTCTGACGGTGTAAAATATATGGGGTGTTCCATTTAAAGAAACCAAAGTAAAGTGCATATCTCCGAAATGCGACTTTCAATTATTTTTCTGTAATGATTTCTGGAAAAAAAATATTATTTTCTATAACTTTCATTTTTGAACTTTTTTACGTAACGAAGTTTAAAGTACTAACGTTCGCGCGACTACCCTGTAGTTAACATAACTATCATAACTGCTCTCCAAAAGGCAAATTTCAACCCTCGTTTTTGGTGATTAACTCAAAAATCGATGAGTCATCAACACAAGACTGACGGTTTTGATTGCCTCATAAAAATTTTAATAATTTATGTTGCAATATTAAACTTTTCTGCTCTTTTTCTTATTATCTGTGGTTTTCGTATATGGTTAGTTATAGTTGTGCTCTAAATTTGCCTTTTAAACAAAGTTTTCTTAAGTCAGATTTTTCATTTATGTTTCGACTCAGGTTGATTCTGGGAGCTTCTACTTCTACAACAGCAATTTTGGATGGGCCATGACCCACCCTGGCTCCAACGTAGTTCCGTGCCTCTAATGTAAATAAAGTAAATATACTAAAACTGTAATTCTAGAACTTGAATATCTCCAAAAATAATCGAGTTAAATGTAGGTTGTGGGGTGTTCCCGAAAAGACCTCTACCAAATCTATATGAAAATTTTTTTTGGGACTGAAAATTCCAACATTCAGTATAAAAAGTATAGTAGTGGTGGTATGATAGAAAATAATAATATTTTTTGCGTTGTGTTTATTCTAATTTGTGAAAAATTTTCCCTAAAGATTAAAAATAAATTCAAAGTTATTATTAGTGTTTTACTTTTTATGAAAAAAAAAAAAAAAAAAAATTGATACATAACTATATTTTCTAAATTTAATCAAATGTTGAATTTAAGTTTTTCAGAATTAAGGCGGGCCTTTTGTGTACTTGAACTATTGTTTAAGTCTTATTTATTTTAACGTCCTGGAGGAGTTTAGCTATAGCTATTCCACAACTGAACCAGGATGCGTACCTACACATAATATCTCGACATCTGAATGTACTGAGCCTACATTCAGTATAAAAAGTATAGTAGTTAGTGGTCTCAGCGTTACCACATTTGGTAGATTTTTATTTCTTTTTAGTAGAATTTTAAGGATTTTTGTAAAGTTTGGTAGGTAAAATTTGCTGGCAGATTTCTGATAATTATTATCAGAAATCTACCAGCAAATTTTACCTACCAAACTTTAAAAAAATCCTTAAAATTCTACTAAAAAGAAATAAAAATCTACCAAATGTGGTAACGCTGTTAGTGGTGGTTGTGAAAAATTTTTCCTAAAGATTAAAAATTAAATTCAAAGTTATTATTAGTGTTTTTTTTTATGAAAAAAAAAAAAATAATAATAATAATAATAAAAACTCCATATCTTCTGAATTTAATCAAATGTTGATTTTACGCTTTTTGAGCTATTCTGAACAACTTCTATCAGTAAAATTTTACAATAAAAAAATGTCTACGATTTTTTTAAATTTTCCATTTATTTTGGTATCTCAAGTAGCTTTGTGTTTGAAAGGGGTGAATGGTATTTTACCCATAAGTAGTTGCTAAATTAGACAAATAGTTTTGTTACCAAATCTTAATGCACTTTACATTTTTCCTTCTTCTTAACAGATTGCATTAGAACTGAAGAACTAATTCCCAATAACTGTATAAAAGCATTTATCACTTCCTTTTGTCCAGTTTGCAAATCTATTTTTAGAATCCTCCACATTTTGGGAATAAGCATATCACTAACACACGTTCTGCCCATCGTATTAGTTTGGTATTTTTTACATTTCCCCGACCAAATAAGAATCTATTTTTAGAATCCTCCACATTTTGGGAATAGACATATTATTAACACACTTACGTGTTGATATTTACGTTTTGAATGAAATAGAAATCTATTCTTAGAATCCTCCACATTTTGAGTATACGCACATTATTACTAACTTACTTTTGCATTTATACTTTATCTTTACATGCATAGTGGTCCAAAGTTTTAAATTTGGTCATTTATAAGCTTTTTTGAAAAAGATAGCGAAAAACTGCCATCTTCATATGAATGTTAAGGTAAATGCCGGCAATTTACAAATATTTGAGGTAATACAGGGTCTTTCACAAAGTCATACCACATCAAATATGTATTTTTTTTAATAATACCGCCTATATATTTTTATATTTTAGAATTCTATGGTGAACTCTTATGAAATTTTGTGTATATAATCTAATTGTTTTCGAGATATTCATATTTGAATATCAACATTTTACGTATTTTATGAGGCTGTAAAACAAAACGGTTTAAATGAGAACGCTTGCACATTTCTGTTTTAGTTTTGATTAATCTATATATTAATCTATTAACAATGCTAAACGGGAAGTGACCTAAGACCAGAAAGATATACTGCCTGCTAAATCGGAAGCAGCCATTATTGGGTAGAATATTAGAAATCAAGATAGAAATGTGCAACTTCTTTGTTCAAAATCACACCGTTTAGATTTTACAGCCTCGCAAAGTACGAAAAATGCTGATTTAAATTTTTTTTAAGATTTTGTTGAGTCTTATTTATATTAACGTTCTGGCGGAGTTTAATTGTAGCTATACCAGCACTGAACCAAGACACGTACACATAGACAACATCTCAACACTAATTTCCTGCGACATTGCCATCTGCCGCAGCTGAGACATGCGGCTAGCCCAGTGCTACCGTCTCAGCAACACGTGAAAGATGCCACTACACTTCCATACCCTAGCCAGGATCCGAACCCTGGACCCCGTGGTCGCAAGCTTAAGATTTTATGCTCTGTGCCATTGATTTGTTGTCAAATCACACATACCACATTTGACTTCAAAGCCAGAACTTAAATTTTTAGTTGAAATTCGGCCACAAAATAACCACAACTATTTTAAACAAGTTTTTATAAAAAAACGGTTGGTCCTATTATATTTAACAAAGGGGGCCTTTTTTGTGCAAATTTGATTAGGAAATCATATCCCGGTACCAAAATTAAAAAAGAAAACCGAAGAAAAAAATTGGATTACCTATAAGAGAGATTGAAATTCATATTGGCCAGTATCAAGAAATAATAACTTTTATTAATACTATATAACGTACCGTAAAATTTCATATCTCTAGGACTAAGGGATCCTGAAATATTGAATAAAAATATATAAAAGTATTTACGCAAAACTTCTATTTAGCATCTTTCTTTTATTCAATATCTTGTCTGTATGATGAATACCCTGTATGTATTCTTTAACTAAAAGTATATCAGGTTTTCTTCCTGGCAATAGTGACAACCACATTCCAAATATTATTTTCCTCTGCCTAGAGTGACCACCCTGTATACTTTTCACTAAAGCTTGTTATAACTACGTGCGAAATATTATTGCCCTCCGTAAAAATGTTTTCATTATTTCTTTTTAGGTGATCTTTCACGCAATTGTATTTACTACATGCGAAATATTAGCGTCTTCTCTCACATTTTTTTCCATTATTTCGGGTGACCACCCTCTAGATCTTATGTATATAAGAGAATACCATGACTCGCTGACTGACTGACCGATCTATCAATGCACAGCTCAAACCGTTGGGTCTAGAAACTTCAGATTTTCAATGGGTGTTCCTCAAATATCGTAGGCAACCACTAGGAAGAGATTTTTCGAAATTCGACCCCTAGGAGGGTGAAAGAAAGGGTTAAAAATTTTAGGCTTTTTCGGAAAGGGTTAGATCTAGATGCATGAAATTTGGCAGAACTATTTTTTGTTGAAATATATTAGATACGTATAATACGAAATTTCGATTTTCACTTTTTGAAGGAGTGAAAGCGGGGATGGTACAGGCCTGTAGCTAAGGGAGGGCAGGACGGGCGATGCCCGTCCTGGAATAAGTTTCGTCCGATCTACGGTGATCGTAATGGGGGCAATTTTAACTCTCCTTTTAATATTTTGAAAGAGATTGGGTAAAAATTTATTAATTTTTTTTTCGGACTAAAAAGTTTTTTTTGGATTTCCCTCATCAAAAAATTTTTTTTGGATTTCTCTCCCCCCCGCTCGTTAAAACATTTTTCGGACTTTTTTACGGGCCCGTCCTGAAAAATTGTTTGCCCGCTCTGAAAGCACTTTCTAGTTACAGGCCTGGGATGGTAGATGGTTTAAAGCGCACTCGTATTTTGAAATCGTGTAAGTCAGAAACGTGATTATTCGAGTGATGGACTACTCTGGGAAAATAAGAAGATAAGACACATATTCGACGGTATTCAAACAGAGACCTTCCCCAAACGGGTGAACGATGAGGAGGAGGGAGGGAGGTTTTTAAACTTTTCGGAACCGCCTAGATCTAGAAGCGTGATATTTGGCAGAAATACTCTTTATTGGAACCTATTAGACACGAGTCAGGCGAAATTTCGATATTCACTTTTTGAAGGGGTGAAAACGGGGGTGGTAAATGATCTAAAATGTACCTGTGTCTCTGAAATCGCGTAAGTCAGAAACGTGATATTCCAGCGATGAACTCTTCTAAGGAAATAAGGAGACACGTATTCGATGGTTTTCAAAAGGAGACCCTCCGAACAGATGAACAGGAAGAGGGAGTTTTTAAGCATGAAATTTGACACATGACCTCTCATGTGTTCTATTGTCGATTAAAATAGTTATTTTATTAACACAAAAATAGAATAATGAATTGTTATCAAATTGGTATGCGCAGTGGTATGGTTTCCCCGGGTACTATGGATGTGCAGTGGGTTTCCTCGAGTACTATAGATGCACAGTGGATTTCGTCGAGTACTACGGATGCGCAGTGGATTTCCTAGAGTACAATGGATGGGCAGTGGGTTTCTTCGAGTACAATGGATGCGCAGTGGGTTTCCTCGAGTGCAATGAATGCGCAGTGGGTTTCCTTGAGTACTATGGATGGACAGTGAGTTTCCTTAAGTGCAATAGATGCGTAGTGAGTTTCCCTGATCACTATGGATGTGCAGTGAGTTTCCTCGAATACTATCGATGCACAGTGGATTTCCTCGAATGCAATGGATGCGCAGGATGGAACTAAATTATATTTTGATCTTATTCCGTTGAAGTGTTGAGACGTAAATTGGGGTAAGAGGGGGTAAATAGGTAAATCAAGCAAGTAAGAGTCCATAAAACTAGTATTTAGTATATATAAGAGAAGGTCTCAAAACATTTTTAGGAATTAGCCACCCCCAATACCACCCCACCCCACTATTAAAGAGGATGAAAAAAATAAAATTGTAAGTTAGTGTGTGTACCAAAGGCCTCAATTTTTTTTTTTACTTCATCCACCCCTACTACTGTGTGTCTAGCTTCTATGATTTTGGATTAGAATACCATGCAACCTGTACGGTGTTTATATATCTTCTATTATTTTTTTGATTCTATAATAACTGGGTTACCTCGAGTAGGATGGATGCGCAATGGGTCTCCTCGAGTACTAATTCATTCGCAGTGGATTTTCTCGAGTACTATTGGTGCGCAGTAGGTTACCCCAAGTAGTATGAATGCGCGGAGGTTTCCCTAGAGGAATATGGAAGCGCAGTAGGTTTCCTCAACTATTGGGAATGCGCAGTGGCTTTCCTCGAGCACCATTGATGAGCAGTAGGTTACCTCAAGTATTATGGATGCGCACTGGGTTTCTCCGAGTACAATGGATGCGCAGTAGGTATCCCCAAGTAGGATGGATGTGCTGTAGTTTACCTCGAGTAGTATGGATGCGCAGTTGGTTTCCTCGAATAACATGGATGCGCGTTGGGTTACCTCAAGTAGTATTGATCCACAATGGCTTTCCTCCTTCAGTTAGATGGATGTGCAGTGGGTGGCCCAGTGTAGTTTGGAAGCGCAGTCGGTTTCCTCAAGTACTATCGATGCGCAGTGGCTCTTCTCGATTACTATTGATGCGCACTAGGTTGCCTCAAGTAGTATGGATGCATAGTGGGGTTCCTCGTGTAAAATGGTTGCGCAGTGGGTTACCTCTTTTTTGTGCGCACGATTACTCTGGAACTGTTTAAGATATTGACTTGAAATTTGATACACGTCTGTATTTTAGCGAGATGTTGGTACTAGATTATATTTTGGTCCTATTCTATTGAAGGGTTGAAGAGTAAATTGGGGTAAATGGGGGGGGGGGGGGGTAAATAGGTAAAACACGCAAGTAAGAATCGACAAAATTGGTATTTAGTATAAAAGAAGTAAAGGTCTCAAGAAAATTTTTGGCATAAGCCACCTCTATTACCACCCCCACCCCATTATTAAAGGGGGTGCAAAAATAAAATTGTGATTTAGTGTGTACACAAGAACCAAAGGCATTTTTATCACTTCATCCACCCCCACTACCACACCCTACCACCACCCCAACCCCACTAACGATATGGCATATCGTTTTATGGGTTTTTGAGGGAGACGATTCCAAATATATTATTAAAATTCCATAAACAATTATTTCCACATAGTAAAGTGGAAATATAGTATTTTCGTTGTAAGAGACTTGGATGAAAAATCTGGATGTGGAAGTAGTGATTCCTTGCGCAGTGGTTTTTTTTATGTTTTTTTTGTCATTACCTCAACAAACTGAAGGTATGACCAAATTTTCAGAATTTTGACCATCCAAATACTTATTTTGAACAATTATGTGGCATACCGTTGGGTATATTTTTACACATATTTTAACACATTCCTCCACTGTTAATAGACCACCGTAAAAGTATACACATCGATAGGGGGCGCTGAAACCAATAAATTTAAATCCTCCACAATTAATGATGAATCAGATTTTCACACACTGACCATAATCCCAAATTCTGGAGGATTTTTTTTTATTGCGTTTCTGTGCAAAGCAGGCATCGAGAATCTCATTGCAGCGATAAAAAATTGTCGATGACTGAGAAATCCTCGACAATTCGGTCATCCTCGACAATTCAGTTCTATTCACAGAGTGTTCCTCCACAGTTAATGTAATGCATACACACACACACACACACACACACACACACACACACACACACACACACACACACACACACACACACACACACACACACACACACACACACACACACACACACACACACACACACACACACACACACACACACACACACACACACACACACACACACACACACACACACACACACACACACACACAGACATTTTTCAAAAACAATTTTTTTTGGGTTCCTGGGACCTCAAAACGTAAAGATTTGATGTTATCTCAATTTTCGATTTTGGACTAATTGTAGTAACCTCCCACAATTTTATTGTGGGGAGGTTAATAAAATATGGAGGTGTTTGAAACGCAGTAGGATTAGGGCATTTAAACCAACATTTTTGCATACTCTCTTAGAAGGTGATTTTGAAAGGCGGTTTGAATTTTGCCTATGGTTGCAAGGTAACTATCTTAACGACAGATCTTTTTAAAGAACATACTATTTAGTGACGAAGCAACATTTACGACAAACGGTGTGGTATCTAGTCAAAATTGTAGATATTGGGCAGCCGAAAATCCCAACTTTGTAATTAACTGTAAAAACCAATACAGTGAAAAAGTTAACGTGTGGTGTGGCATATTAAACGAACAAATTGTTGGCCCCTTTTCCTGGATAACCTCAACCTAGAAAATTTTTTACAAAATGATTTAGATGATTTTTTTATGGAAATGCATTTAGCACAGAGAGAAAATGTATACTTTCAGTTAGATGGTGCACCGGTGCACAATTCTCTGATAGTTAGAAATTTTTTAAATGCAAATTTCCCTATGGATAGGTAGAAATAGCCCTTTAGAACCGTGGCCCCCTAGATCGCCTGATATTACCCTCGTGACTTTTTTTATTAGAGTACTTGAAAAATAAAGTGTATGCTACTCGGCCGCGTAACAGACAAGAGCTTTGCCGTAGGATTAGGCAAGCGTGTCAAGAAATGACTCCCCGAACTTTAAGAAAAGTGATTGAACGGTTAAGAAGGGTTGTTGAAAAGTGTATTTTATTGGAAGGTAGTTATGTTGAAGAGACCGGAATTCAAAAAAAAGTTGTTTTTAGGTTTGTTATAGCAATTAAATAAAGTTATAAAAAATTAAAAAAGTGTTTTTTAAGAAATTAATTAATATTTCGTTTCTGCCATAATCCGTTTTTGAGATCATGGATAATATGGATTAAGGGTTTTTTGGACATGTTGAATCCAAATGTGACAGAAAAATTTGTAAAATAAGCCCTGATATCCTTTTGCCAAAAAACCTACCCTATTTTACCCGCTAAAACCGCACGCCAATGAAGAATGAAAATATTTACTATGCCAAATAGATCATTTTTCCTACATATAATTACCACCCAAATTTGAAGAAAATCGCATTATTAATAACTGAGATATTAAGGTGGATTTATGAAAAGCGGGACACACTGTATATGATCAATAGTCAGAAACAAGCAGTCATGACTAGAGTAGTATTCTTTTTGATGGGCATGCCGATGAACAGAATAGCACTAAGAATAACGAGCGCATTCGTCGTTTAGAAAAAAATGTTTGTGTAGATATTTCAATCACAAGTGACATTATGAAATCCTCGGTTAGTCAAAAAAGATGTCTAGCTAATAGTAAAAATAAAGATAGTTTTATAAAATTATTGCGCAAAGAGTTAATAGATAATGACTTTAACGTTAAAATATGTAGAGAAGACGCTAATATTAAAATCGTTAAAACTGCTCTTGATTTGAAAACCGAAGACGATCAAGTTATAATAGTTGGTGAAGATATTGACCTTTTGATTATAATGACTCAACTAGCATGGAATCATCATAAAAACAATATATTTTTACAAACCTAAAATTAATAAAATAATTGACAAATATTATGATGAGAATAGTGTTATCGAGAAATATTTAATACAATATATTCTGTTTATACAGTTTTATAACCTCGGCATTCTCGGGAATTGGAAAAAAAAAGATAATACATATTTTGTAGAGAAATCCTTTTTAAAAAAATGAAATTAAGTATTTTTATGGTGAAAATACACTAGCATGTAATTTACGTCATATTATAAAATTGTTTTTGCAAGCTCTATATAAATTTTATCCAAAAGCAAATATGAAAGTTAATGACTTGCGATTTCAATGTTTTAAAAACTGCACTCTTAAAACGGCATGCAAATTGTCTGCAATTCCACCTACTGAAGAGGTAATAGAATATACTGTTTAAGAGTATATTTCCAAATCCAAAAATGGTCAGGTTCTGAGAAAGATTCTTTACAATTCCGGTGGTTTAAAACTAAGAATGGCTTAATGCCTGATGTTATGAGTGAAAGTAATGCTTTTCCTAAAAATTTACTAAGTGATATTTCTTGTAAATGTAAGAAAGGCTGTAAAAATAATCAGTGTAGTTGTAGAAAACTGAATGTAAAATGTTCTATTCTATGTATCTATGTATTGTAAGGGAAATAATTGTGTCAATGCTCCTTCTACCTTTGATGAATCGGCTATCGATGATGAATGCGAATGGTAGTGAGGGTGGATGAAGCAAAAAAATATTTTGGTGGCCAATGCCAAAAATTTTTTTGAGACCTTTTTATGGACTCTTACTTGCTTGATTTATCTATTTACCCCCATTTACCCTAATTTACCCCTCAACCCCTCAACGGAATAAGATGAGAATATAATCTAGTTCCAGGTCACGTTAAAATACATACTAATTTCAAGTCAATATCTTCAACGGAAACCAGAGTAATCGTGCGCACAAAAAAAAGTTACAGACAGACATACAGAATTTTTTTCTCTCTCAAATTTAAAATCTCGACGTTTCGTGGGATTCTAAACCTATTTGAACAATAAAAATTTTGCAATTTTTTTGTCGTTACTATACTTCCACTGGATGTGGAAGTAATGATGCAAATCAATTCACCTTCAGTTAAAGAATATGGTATCATCCATCTTTAATATTGTATAAGACTTCATAATATTAGACAATTTTTTCAACTAATTTGAAACAGAGAACGTTAGTGTATTTCATTTTGTTTCGATGAAAATTGGGTGAAAAAAGGAGGCTCAAAGAAAATGCATTTTTGAAAATTGTGAAAATGCACTTTTCTGAAAATAAGAAAAAATGAACTCTAAAAGTACATGAAGTAACGTATAATCGAAAAAAAAGTGAGGTACAATACCTCCTTGATAATTGACTAAGAATTAAAAATTTAATTTCGTCCGCCATCTTTAACCGTTCTATTTGACACACGCCATCCGGGATTGGCGCATTATATTTGACAATACATGAGTTTTATTTTTGCCAACTTTGGCGAATTACTCCTTCTTATAGAAAAGATATTCAATATTGATTTTTTCGGCCATTTTTTGTGTTTTCTATTTTTTTCCAAGATGGCGGATTGAGCAATATCGGACTGGTCTATATTTTTAAGAATTGTATTTCAAATAAGCCAGTAATATCACGGCGCAATGCGACAATGCATCTCACAAATACTTCTGTACTATGCGCCATTTAGCTCTCGCTTCTGGCAGCAAACCTGACATCCAACCCAGCGTAGATGTAGCCAGTTCGGCGGTGTGTTTTCCGGAAGTGGCAACAATGGTAAATCAGTGGTACAAGTTTAATCGCAGTAAACTTTTTAAATTATAATTTCTACCTCTTTTAAGAATACATTCTCAAATTTTCAGCGAATGAAGATTTTTTTTCGAAGTTAAAACCTTTAATTGCAGTAGACTAGATATTAGCTATAAGTCTTGTTTTGATGTTGGTTGAAAATGTTCATTGTCGATCAACAAAGTAAAATGAGAATATTGCAAAAATGTGTCTGTGGCATTCTAATATGGTATGGCAATATCTAAAGAATTAATTGGCACTTGAAATAAGTGTAACAATAAATTAAAAGGTTAAAATATAATTCAATCATCAAACCAGAAATTTATACACATTTGAAAGTCAACAGTAATAAAACAATTTATGAGGAAAACTGCATTTTTTTAATAATTTTTTATTACACGTTGCATAAAGGATTTCTTGATACTTTTTATCATTAAACGAATTGTTGCATATACCACAGCCAGTCAAAGACCTTTACAATAGTTTGTTGAAAATTGCTGCATAAAATTTTGTGTAATAGCCACGCGTCATTTAGTTAGATTTGAGGTGTAATAATAAAATTTACATTTAGTTTATGGTTTTAGTTTGGTTATTTTTTTTTTGATCTGTAGTGTAAATGAGCACACAGGCACACAAAATTAAAAAAGTGGTCTTTTTCTGGTACTCCATTGGGTAACCCATATGTATTTCGACGTGCTGAACACGAATCAGGTATCCGTTTAGCTGCATTGGCTACCATTTTTTTGTAAATCGCTAAAATCACCTAAAAAAAAACCTCATAATTTAACTTATTTTCGGGACTTACTAAAAATTGGTGGGTAACGGAGCTAAACAGATACCTGATTCGTATTCAGTATGTCGAAATGCATAAGGGTTACCCAGTGGAGTCCCAGAAACAGATCACTTTTTTTTTGTGTCTGTTTAATATATTTACATACTACTGGAGCGGATCTGGCGAGAAAAAGAGGAGTTTTGAAACCAACTTTTTTAAAAATTTGTTTTTGACAATTCGGTTACACGCGTTCTCTTTTAACATGTTATTTTGTTATTATTGACCTGACGAAAAAAAAGTAAAATTAAAAATTGAAGATCTCGCGGAAGCGTATAATCTGGTAATTTTTCAAATCGGGCGGTAGGTAACTTTTCGTGAAAATTTTTTTTGAAAATACTCGTTTTTTTGCCCTGACACTAATACACAAAAAAATAATTCCTTAATTTTTTTACGAAAAAAATTAGGGGGATGAGATTTTTTTGAGGTAGGTGAAATAGATAAGAATTGATGGAGCCGGAGGATTAGGGTGGTGGGCCAATTAGGGGAGGGAGGTAGGGAAAGGAAAATTATTCAACCCCCTCGTTATTAAGTCTAATATTTGACTGAATAATTTTTTTATTTTTTTCAACAAACTTGTTTGAGGGGAAAAACTTTTGCATTTTTTTTTTAATGCGTTTTTGAGTACGAAGGAAAGAGCTCAGAAGAGAAAAAAAATTATCGCAATCCAAACAATAGGAAGGGAGGGTGCATAATGCGTTTGCGGGAATATAGAGTTAAGGAAAAGGGATAGGTACTTCGGAGCTTAATATTCTGGTGTATAAATGTTTTTTCCATCTTAATATTTTATCAGTCTACCCTTTATCAAATATTAAACTTATAAATAATTATTTAACACCGTCACGAGTTTTCGCGGTGCATTTCTGTAGCTTTAGGTGTGTATTGGATATATAAAACAATTACTTTTTCGCTTAACTTGCTCTAACTCAAAAACGGCACAATGGATTACTCTCAAATTTTTATCGTGTTATCACTATATATTTGTTAACATAATGTGTTAATATGTAGGTCAAATTTCAATAAGTGTAGAAAGCATTATTTTTTTCCTAAGGCTATGTCGAAAATTTGCATTCTCAAATGTAACATGCGGGAAACTTTTTTATCTTTCGAAATAGATACCAAATGTATCGAGAAGTAACGAAGATAAAAGATGGACGTAACTTTTTTATTTGAAACTATTTTTTCTAGAATTAGCAGTTTTCGAGAAAATTGCAAATGAGTGATTGTTGGCCAAGTACTGCAATCAACTGCTATTAGATTCCACGTTCTTCACGGTTGGCAAATTAAAAGTTTTTAAAAACTCTTCGCCGATTTGTTTAACTTTTTATATAATTGTTGCACATTCTTTAGAAATATCTTCTCAGTTTTTTGTGTATGTTAATTTTCGGACATTTTAAATCTTATATTGGCGACCTATTTGATAAAACATTTGTCAGTATAAAAAAAAAAAAAAACGTAAAAAGAACCAACTACATCTATAATAACCTACCTGTGTTTCAAACTTGCAATCCTTGGATTCCAAGCTAAAATTCTACTTATTACACAACCATACCCTTTGAAAAAGAAAAAGAGATCATAAAGAACGTGTGGAAATCTAATAGCAATTAATTGCAGTACCTGGCCAACAATCAGCATATGCAGTTTTCTCGAAAACTGCTAATTCTAGAAAAAAAAGTTTCAAATAAAAAAGTTACGTCCATCTTTTATCTTCTTTACTTCTTGATACACTTGGTATTTATTTCGAAAGATAAAAAAGTTTCCCGCATGTTACATTTGAGAAGGCAAATTTTCAACATAGCCTTAGAAAAAAATAATGCTTTCTACACTTATTAAAATTTGACCTACACATTAACACATTATATTAACAAATATATAGTGATAACACGATAAAACTTTGAGAGTAATCCATTGTGCCGTTTTTGAGTTAGAGCGAGTTAAGCGGAAAAATAAGTTAGAGAAATGCGCCGCGAAAACTCGTGACGGTGTTAAATAATTATTTATAATAAGTTTAATATTTGATGGAGGGTAGACTGATAAAATATTAAGATGGAAAAAAGATTTATATATCCGAATATCAAGCTTCGAAGTCCCTATCCTTTTTCATTAACCCTCTATTCCCGCAAACGCATTATGCCCCCTTCCTCCCTTCCTATTGCTTGGATTGCGATATATATTTTTTTAAATTAAAGATAAAAAAATCTCACTTACCTGTAAAAAAAATTCTCTTCTGAGCCCTTGTCTTCGTACTCAAAAACGCATTTAAAAAAAATTCAGAAGGTTTTTCCCCTCCCACAAGTTTGTTTATTTAAAAAAAATAAAAAAAAATATTCAGTCAAATATTAGACGTAATAACGAACAAATTCCATTTTGGCTTTTGAAAATCGCACGACAGGGAAAAAGTTCGAGGGGGTTGAATAATTTTCCTTTCCCTACCTCCCTCCCCTCCCCTAATTGGCCGACCACCCTAATCCTCCGGCTCCGTCAATTCTTATCTATTTCACCTACCTCAAAAAAAATCTCCCCCTAACTTCTTTTTTTCGTAAAAAAATTTAAGAAATTACTTTTTTGTGTAATAGTGTTAGGGCAAAAAAACGAGTATTTTCAAAAAAAATTTTCACGAAAAGTTACAGACCGATTTGAAAAAAAATGCGAATTTTAAATACGAATCTCCGCCACCCCGTGTGATTAAGCTGAACTAAGTTGATAACATGATAAAAGAGAACGCGTATAACCGAATTGTCAAAAAAAATGTTTTAAAAAGTTGGTTTCATTTCAAAACCAGTTCCACTCCGCTATACGCGATTTTGTAGAAAATGACGGAGGATCTGGTGATATTCATATATTATACACATATACACACACAAAAAGTCTGTTTCTGGGACTCCATTGGGCAACCCCCATGTATTTCGATATGCTGAATATGAATCAATTATCCGTTTAGCTCTGTTACCCACCAATTTTTAGTAAATCGCGGAAATAACCTAAATTATGAGGTTTTTTTGGGTTATTTTTGCGATTTACAAAAAAAATGGTGGCCAATGGAGCTAAACGGACACCCGATTCGTGTTCAGCACATCGAAATACATTTGCATTACCCAATGGAGTACCAGAAAAAGACCACTTTTTTGTGTCCATTCTGGAACATTAGAGAAAAGAGACTTCTAGATAACGCCGCGCCGTTTCTAGAATAATTCAGGAAGCAATCGCTAAGGGTATATAAGGCCGTATTCTCGGCCGGACGTTGAGAAGTTTTTGAATTGACAAGTGAGGTTAAGACTCCAAAGTGAAAACAAAGTGATAAACATTGTTATTTTTAGTCAGTAAAGTACATTTAAGTTAATAATAGTATTGCGAAGTATCCAGTGAATTATTTAATAAAGTGTGTTAGTGGTTATCTCTTGTTATAATTTTTGGAACCCACGGAATTTGCAAGGGTGGTTTCCTAAGTTTTCTAGGCTAAGTGCATTTTTTTAGACATTGTAGAACATTTTATTAGGACATTAGTGTGATAATTAAATCCTTTAAACTGAAAAGTGATAGAGACACTGAAAAAGACTCATTTGTGTTAGTGCGTGAAAATTACTAGAACTTTTCTATTTGGACATTAGTGGAGATTATTAAAATCTGAACTGGATAGTGACAAAAGACTCTGGATAAGACTTTTTTTTGGAAAGTTCCATTACCGATATTGACGTGACACTTAAATTTATTTTATCTTATGTCCATAGAAACAAGAAGCATGGCAGCAGAGAAACAAATACAGGACCTGCTTGCGGAATTTATGAGGATGATGGCGCAGCAACGAGAAGAAAAAGAGGAGCAAGAAAGAAGACGTCAAGAGGAGGAAAAACGGCGCCAAGAAGAAAGAGACGAATTAAAGAAAATAATGGAAGAACAGGAAATAAGACGCCAGGAAAAAAAAGAAGAACAAGAAAGAAGACGCCAGGAAGAAAAAGAAGAACAAGAAAGAAGACGCCAGAAAGAAAAAGAAGAACAAGAAAGAAGACGTCATGAAAACAAAGAAGAACAGGAGAAAAGACGTCAAGAGGAAGAAAGACGACGTCAAGAGGAGAAGGAAGAACAAGAAAAGCGACGTCAAGAAGAAAAAGAAGAGCAAGAAAGAAGACGTCAAGAAGAGAGAGACGAATTAAAGAAAATGATGGAAAATCTGGAAATAAGACGCCAAGAAGAACAAGAAAAACGCCAGGAAGAATTAAGAAAAATTCTGAGCGATCAAATAAAAACACAACAGGACGCAATCATTCTGCCAATGAAGAACTAAAGAGTGAAATCAAGGAGGAAGTAAGCGAAGTCAAAGGGGAGGTAAATGAATAAAGAAAAAGTAAACAAGTTCGAAGAAGAAGTCAAAGGAGAAATAGACCGGCTTAAACGACAGTTGAGAGATAGAGGAAGCCACATGGCTCATGGTAAAGGAATGTGGGATGGGAGGTGTAGGTATGTGCGAGGTGCGTTACCGCATTGTGTCGTGAGGGAGAGTTTAAGCTCCCTTTTTTGTGTCTTTGGTTCTGAACTTCTGCCTATTCTGAGTCTTCTTATGGTAGAGTACATATCGTTGCGATTTCTTTGTGGTGTTAATTTTTTGATCTTGATCCTCTCAGTTGTTGTTCTCCGCTGTAGTATAGTCTCCCTCTCTTTGGTTTGTTGATGTTCGGTACTAGCGCTTGCGTCAGTAGAGGTGGTGGGTCTTTTCCTTGAGTATGCCCCCAGTACTTTATTGCTTACATCTCTATCCTTTTTAATTGTCTTTCCTCCTAATAGTCTTGCCTTTCTGCTCTTCTCAAAAGCTTCTTCTGTTGGCTTTTGTTGATGCCACGTTTTTTGGCTCCATTTGTCATCATTGGACGTTGTGGTGTATTGTTGTTTCCTTTACGTCTTCTATCGTCTTTCATTTCCAATTTTCCGCATAGAATTTTGAGGTCTTTATTAACTTCTGCTGTCCTTTTTGCTTTAACGTATTTGACCCTTTTTCTTATCTCTCTACCTACTAGACAGGTTTGTCTTTTGCTCCACGTGTTTGTTATTGTTAAATCAGATATGTGTGCTTGCTTCCTATATATGCGTTGAAGCCTCCTAATATTATAATCGGCATTTTTCTTTTTTCATTTGGGAGAAAAATTGTATCACATGAATTTCCATTATCCATTTATGCAATGTAAAGTATTCAGTTTTGGGATGGTATACTAATAAACTAATAGAACGCCACTGACCAGTAAATAAAATAAAGTAAAAATTAAAAATTATTAAGAAATTATTGACCTGTAAGAAAATGTGTTTATTTAATACAAGTTAAGAATATAGGCACTTAATTGATCCCTTAATTCTTGATCGAGTTTCTGCAGGTATACTATGTTGAATCCACTTGAGTATCGAGGGTTGGATTGCACTATTTTATGGATGCATGTGTTTATTTACTGAGAGCTTTAATCCATTATTGCCTTGCTATAAATTTATGGTGTCAGCGGTCGACATTTTCAATGGTTTAGATGTAGATGTATAATCACTCAGATTTTCTAAGAAAGTCGTTTGAATCAGCCTCTCATCAGTTTGTTACAGCATTTATAATGCAAAGAATATGCAACACACCACAAAAACACACTTTTTTTTTCAAATACAGATTATGTACGAAATTAATCACTACTCACAGAATCACTAATTGCACGCAAGATATGTATTATTCCTCAAACCTATCTCACTTGACACCTTAAAATTATATCTTTTACACTTTGTATTTGGCTAGGGTTTGGACCTAAAAAAGCACTGCAATGGTTTTATGGGGCATTAGTCATTAAGACATCAATAAACTTGGATAAATAAACTTGGGTGGTACTTTAATAATGAGAGGATACTGAGTATATTAGGTTTTGAATTAATAAATTAGGTTAATAGAGATTAAGTTGTAAAGTTATTAAAGTAATTAAATTCAATAAAATAAAATAAATTAGTTTATAGCTTAGCTTTCTGTGGCATCTGGCATTGTAATTGCTGTTTTTATTCTCTCTTCTTTTTGGGCTCAGTACACTTAAAAAACTTTCCACAGCACACACAAATTTATTATTTATTTATTTTCACTTTTACGTCTAGTATGTCTGTACCTATTGCTTTGCTTTATAAATACGTGTTGTTCACTTTTGACACTGAATATTTATTGCTTTTTTTAACGTAATAAAGCACTTGAAGGGGTCTTTTAGGTATAAGATAGGCCTATTTCCGTCGACCGTCAACTAAGGCACAGCTTTACATTTTATTTTTGGTACCTACTATTTAAAAAACACTAATAGTAATTTTCAGTTTATTAATTGTATATGAACTTTTTTTTCCTATTATGATATGTCACGTTATGCAGAATTTCTTGGCCCACCGGTGGCTTAAATTTGACTAAGTTTACCGGGGTTTAAATCGATTTTTTAGTACTTATTTCGAGAGCGTCTTACGATGCGTCTGTACACGCCATTTGTCAACTTTCAACCTTCTAAGCCTCTCTTACAAATTTTGACTACAAAATCTTTGGATAATTTATCGCCAAGATTGCAAAGATTCAGAATGAGATTAATGCGTTATAACTACAATATAGAGTATATTCCTGGTAAACAAATTGTAATAGCAGATACTTTATCTAGAAATATTGATTTAAATGCTAAGATAGAACAGGAGGAGGAATTAACTGTGGAAGTAGACACTTTTGTAAGGTCTGTTATTAAAAGTTTACCTGTTAAATATTATTATTTAAAAAAATACACAAATGGAAGATCTAATTTGTAGCCAGTTGATTGAGTTTTATTTGTCAGGTTGGCTTCGGAAAGAGAAATTGACCAGGGAACTGTATCCCCATTTTGACTTTCGAGATGAAATCAATTTTTCTGAAGAATTATTATTAACAGGTTCAAGAATAATAATACCGAAAATTTTACAAGAAGAATGTTTAAATTTTATTCATTCTGGCCATCAGGGCATTGTCAAATGTAGAGATCGAGTTAAACAAAGTATTTGGTGGTTAGGTGTTTCAAATGATGTTGAAAATTTAGTAAAGCGATGTATATGTTTAGAGTTTAGTACAAATCATAAAGAACCATTGATTAAAGAACCTTTACCTTCCAGATCATGGCAAAAGATAGGAATAGATTTATTTAAATTTTCAAATTGGTACTTAATCATTACAGATTACTATTCTCATTTTTTTTAGATAATTTCATTAAACAATAATTTATCATCTCAGATAGTAATTTCTAAAATTAAAGAGATATTTGCAAGATTTAGTATACCTGAAATTGCCAGAACTGATAATGGACCTCAATTTTTGTCCGAGTTTAAAAAATTTGCACAAGAGTACAATTTTGTACATATTACAAGCAGTCCATACTATCCTCAATCAAACGGTGCTATTGAATCTGTCGTCAAAATTGCTAAGAATTTATTTTAAAAAATCCAAAAGATAAAGTTTTTGATGCCTTGTTAGCGTATAGAACCACTCCGTTGTTATGTGGTTATAGCCCATCAGAGTTATTTATGGGATGGAAATTAAAAACTAATGTTCCAATGTTGCCTAGTAAATTAAATGAATTTTTTAACCCCAGTAAGACTTTAATTTTTGACAAAAATACGATTCAAAACAGTAAACAAGAGAAATATTATAATAAAAAGCACAGAACCAAAGATTTAGTTGAGTTAAATAAACGAGATAGTGTTTGTAAAAGATTTAAATGAAGATGGAAAAATACTATGTAAAGCCAAAGAACCAAGATCATATATTACAAAAACAGACAAAGGAACTTATAGAAGAAACAGGTGGCATTTGTTTATGTACAAGAAGCCAAGGTCACAACATTTTTATGGCATAAGCCACCCCCCCATTACCACTCCTACAACATTATTAATGGGGGTAAAAAAATAAAATTGTGATTTAATGTGTGTACAAGAACCAAAGGCCTCAAAATTTTTTTTTGACATCAGTCACCCCCGCTACCACCCCCAACTGGAAATTTGCATGTGGAAGTAGTGGTTAGGCAGCGGTTTTCTACAAAAAATGTCAAAGGAATAGAAATTCTTGCTTGATTTAAAACGGACAAATCTTTAATTAAAACTGAAATATTAACACAGTAGTTAATTCAAAAATATTTCAAACTATTCGACTAACCCACCACCCCTTTCAGTACATAGCTCCTTATAACTGTTACGAAGTTCTTCAATTGTCAAGGGTGCAATTTGTTTTAAATGCCCCTACAACTCAAAATCTAAAATTGTCAAGTCAAGGCTCCCTGGCGGCCATTAAAACTGGACCATTTCTGCCAATCCAATTATCTTCAAATTCGCGATTTAGCCAATTAACAACAATGTTAGAATAATAGACTCTGATTGAAAATGCATTGATTACCGGTAATCAAGAGTTAAATCAATTAGACCATCGCGGAGAAAATATCTCAACATACCCAGGTATGTGTCGATTAAAGTTACTGTTAAAAAAGTAAGGGCTATTAGTCCATGATAAATAACAGAACACCAAACGTTTAGTTTAATAAAATATTCGCGATGATTCAAATTCTAAATTGAGAATTAGTACCTCTCCAATATTGAATATGTTGCAATGAAATCGACCCGTTTAGATCGTAATACTGCGACTCTCTTTTGACTCTCTTTTGTGTCTCTTTTGTGTCAGTAAAACGCTGCAGGAGAGGGGGACGAAAAAGTATTTAGGATACATGTATGGTCGGGATTGCGGTGTTTTCCGGCAAACGAAGTTAGAAATTTCATGTAGTCCCATCCAAGGTCGTTTTGTCAGAAAGTGCCAAAATATGTTTTTTCATGAACCAAACATTGCAAAAATATTTTTTAGTAGTTTTTGACTTCCGGTCATTTCCTTAAATTTTGAAAAAACGGCTCCTATCGCTATGACGTACCGAAGGTCATTTTTATACTAACAAGGTGCAAATATTTCTGCGTGTCCTATATAAACACGAAATAATAGTTACTAACATTTTTATGACGGCTAAAAGTTTAAATATGCAAAAATGACGCTTTTCTTCAAAATGGCATATTTTTTAAATCAAATGGTATTTTAAGGTTTTTATACTCTAGAATTGTTTATGAGTCTCCCAAAATACTAAATATATTTGGTTTAAAAAATATGCCATTTTGAAGAAAGCGTCATTTTTATGGGATTGGCGAACGTATTATTGCATATTTAAACGTTTAGCCGCCATAAAAATATCAGCAACTATTATTTCGTGTTTATACAGGGTGGACCATTAACAATAGGCGATAATTCAAGGGTAGATTCTTTGGACCAAAATATGAGGATATAACCAAACATGCTTTAGTAAATTGTTGCTGTGGAAAAAGATATATCGGATAGGTCTATATTTTTTAAGAATTTTATTTCAAATAAGCCAGTATTTTTAAAATTCCCATTGGATTACTAGTATAAGATATATTAAGCAGATAAGTATTAAGCACATAATACAATAATTTTTTTCAATGCCGTTTAAAATAAAAGTAGTT
This sequence comes from Rutpela maculata, assembly GCA_936432065.2. Classification (NCBI taxonomy): domain Eukaryota; kingdom Metazoa; phylum Arthropoda; class Insecta; order Coleoptera; family Cerambycidae; genus Rutpela; species Rutpela maculata. Next base: position 100,247,983 of record OW386290.2, on the reverse strand, counting down.
TAATATAATTACGAGTATAATTAGCTTTCTTATTTAATAATTTTTGTAAGAAGAAAATAATTTTTATTTTACCGTAAGTTTTACCGCATGATACCACTTAATCCTTTTATAAAAACAGTCGAATTGGGTAGATTTATCCACAAATTGGAATTCTAACATAAATTTTAATTCTACACAACTTTTCTTAGTGACAGTTTTTCATATCGTTCTCTTACATAAATTTTAGATATTTTAATTTTCTGAACACCCTGTACATGACATGTTAACTTACTCCATAGCAATCATATTTTTAACAAAAGCAAAACTTCTTATGAAGAATAAATTTTCCGCGTAAAATGAGAAATAAAAAGGTTTACCCTCTTATCCACTCTAACTGTGGACATACTGCATAAATTTTGTAAAAGACAGGCGTTTTGGAGCTACATAATTTCTTTTCTTCTTTTTGGTCTATGTAAGTTTTGAAAACTGCTGCAACTTTTTTGTTAATATAATTTTAGAACTTTTTTCTTATTATGATTACGATTATTAATACACGCAAATTAGATTAAAAAACAATAAATAGAAGAAATAATTTATAAAGTAATAATATTTGAGATGCGTACTCTAGATGGGGTTAGAAATAGATACCCGAAATGTTCCTCCCCCATTTAAGGGTGGAACGTCCTTTTTTTTTGCAAAAAACCACCTGTAACGGGGACTTAAGCTGGTTTTTCACATTTATCTTGTAAGCCGTTCCTCGGAAGAGAAAAAAGTATAGGAAATAAAAAATTTGTCATTAAATTCTGCATAAAAAATTAACCTTGTAGCTTATCCTCACCTATTTCGCGCTAACAGCCTCCGAAAAGAGGCACAGGTAAAAGTCAGGAGGAAAAACAGGAGCGCACAGGTAAAAATCAATCTTATTCGAAGTTTCACAGCGAATATCTTAAAACCGGTTACTTTAACGAGAAAAATGCTCTGGAATGAATTTATAGAGCGGAATTCACTCTATAAGATGCATGTATAGCGGTTTTGACGCAAGTGATTTTTATTTATTTTCCCCTTTTTTTCACACAGATGCGTTGATCATTATACGTAAAATGTATATAGTACCGACGTAGATATAAGGACGGCCTCAGGCTATACCCGGAAGAATTACGACAATAAAAACTTCAGACATGAATAATTACCTTAAACGTATACATAGTATACTTGAACTTATATTGCATTTCCTGTATCATTTTATTTACTTCTCTCTCAGATCCTGATACTCTGAAAATTAGTAATAAGTAAATAAACAGTCAGGTATTTATAATTTTTGGAGTCATGTTTCAACTTTGAGCTTGCTTCAATTCCCCTTCCTCTCTTCGATGAGAAAGGGTTAATGAGAAAAACCAAGAATTCGTCTTTGTATGATATTTTCAATACTGTACGGGAGAAGCCAATAGATTTTTCTGATTGCCAGTTCATTGTTGATGGCAATTTGATTCATCGAGTAGTATGGCCAAAGCAGGGTACCTTTGACGACGTTTATACAGCCTACGTTCGCTTTATTCATAATCATTACGGCAAAAAAGTGACTGTAGTGTTTGACGGTTATGCTGACAATGTCTGCAGTACGAAAAGCATCGAAAGACAGCAGCGACTTTTCAAACGCATTTCACCGGAAGTTATTTTCAATGAGAACACGCCACTGACTGAAACGCAAAATAAAATGATAAATAATCTCACAAATAAGGACCTGTTTATTTCGCCATTGGTGGAGAGATTTAAAAACGAAGGAATCAAAACAATTACTGCTGTAGACGACGCTGACGTACTCATAGTTCAAACCGCCTTAAATGAATCTTATGAAAATGATACAGTGGTCGTCGTCGGACAAGATATTGATCTTCCCGCATTGATTATCGCTCGCGCACCTGAAGATAAAGATATCCGTTTCTTAAGAGAGGCTCAAGGAAAAATAGAAGTATGTTCAAATGCTATACCACTTCAACTTTCTTTGGTAAAAGAAAAGTGCACACGGTGGAATGCGTCAATAAAAGAAAAGATCTCGAAGAGGTTGTCCGTATATTTAACAACCGTAGCTCAACGAAACAAGAAATTACAAGTGCTGGGGAGCAATTCACGCTTGCATTATACAAAGCCCCAGAAAAGGAGACATCTTTGAATCATCAAAGGTTCATTATTATACTCTTCGCAAAAACGAAGAGTATATTGTATTTGATCGGCACATTTCTAAAATCGTAAATATCGCTCGTAGAGAAAAAATTTTCATATCATTGTGTTAGTGAACGAATTCTGAACAACTTTCAAAATGTCCGTCTGTCCGTCCGTCCGTCTGTCTGTCTGTCCGTCTGTCCGTCCGTCACGTTTCTTGTAAGCAGGATAACTTAAGAAAAAAAAGTCCGATTGTATTGAAATTTAGAAAGTAAGTTACTGTTAGCTAGAGGAAGAACCCTATTGTTTTTGAAGAAAATCGATCAGTAAATAAAAAAGTTATTAATTATTTAATTTAAAAAAAAATATTCTCTTAATTTTTGTCGCTTGTACTAAAATGGAAATATTGCGAAATATTATTTTTCTGAAATCGATCGGCAATGTCTACATTTTCGGCGCGATTTCAGATCGAAAAATGCACAATTTCAGTATTTTAGTCCGTTGCTAAGAAACTATCAGAAAACAGACCTGAAAAGATCCGTTGCCAAGCAACGATCAACAGAACCGCATTTATTAGTAAGCAGTTAGATTGTAATGAAGAAATGTTATGCATTAATACAAATTCCTTAAGTTATAATAATATTCATTGTGATTTCAGAAAAAATAGTATGTGTACTTCGGTGTGAAAGCACATTCCCGAACTTCGATGCTTGTTGGCCTCGGCTAGCGCCTCGGCCAACAATTTGCATCGTCGTCCGGGAATGTATTGATTTCACACCTAAATACACAATATACTATTCCATAATATATATTTTTTTGTTTATGAATTTTACTAGTATATATTTCATAGAAGTACGAGTTGAAATATGTATGATTGTCGAAAGATATATAAGTATCACACGCAGTCAATTTTTCTAGCAAGATGTGGTGGCGCAGCGGCTAAAGCTTTATGTTGCAATCCAAAGGTCCCGGTGTTCAAACCTCAAACAGGTTGGATATTTTTTTTTCATTTTTTTTTCATTTTTTTTTCTCATATAATTTTTTTCACAACAAAGATAGTATCATAAAATTTAGAATGTCCAAAAACTAACATTATTTACGAGAAAACTGCGAAGAGTATCCTATAGAATGTGTAACAATTATATATAAAAAGCTCAGTAAATTGGCGAAGAGTACGTTTATAGCTTGTTTTCAATAAGTTGGTCGGTCAGTCTAGTTCTGACGGGATTCTACCAAGACTGCCACCAACATCTGAGGCATTACCTCAACATTCTTACAGAGTATTTCTCCAAATTCAATCTTGGCGAGGAGAAAACTTGGAACCAACGATACAGGGTGGTGTAGAAACGAGCTCAAATTGAAAAATACAGCTTTGTGAAAAAAAGGGAAAATAAATAAAAATCACTTACGTCAAAACCCGCTATACATGCATCTTATAGAGAGAATTCCGCTCTATGAATTCATTCCTGGCCATTTCTCTTGTTAAAGTAACCAGTTTTAAGATATTCGGTGGGAAACTTCGAATAGGGTCGATTTTTACCTGTGCGCTCCTCTGTTCGGAGGCTGTTAGCGCGAAATAGGTGAGGATAAGCTATAAGGCTAATAGGGACATTTTTTATGCAGAATTTAACGACAAATTTTTTATTTCCTATACTTTTCCTCTTCCAAAGAACGGTTTACAAGATAAAAGTGAATAACCAGCTTTAAGTCTCCACTATGGGTGGTTTAAAAAAAAAAGGGACTTTCCACCCCTAAATGGAGGGGAACTTTTCGGACTCTATTTCTAACTCTATCTAGAGTACGCATCTCAAATATTATTACTTTATAAATTATTTCTTCTAAAATGTCTAATTTGCGTGGACTATATATTCTTAAAGCTACGCTACACTGATGAGGAACAATAATTTCTAAACGCATGTCAGTATCTGCTTATTGTTTCCTCTTTGCGGTATAAGGCGCGATTTCTTTTCTTATTTGTTGTATTGCTTGTATTCTGTTGAAATCGAAAGGGCGCTTGTCACCATGCTCATAAGAATTGTTGGTTTTAAACCCTTTAAACCTGTTCAAATTTACGTAAATATTTTTGTTATCGCAAGTTCCTTATTTGTTATTTTGCAACTTTGTATCCATAAGTAGTGTCAACCATCCTTGAATTAGTCCTTTGTTCAACGTAATATAGGGTGGTTGTGCTTTGTTGACCTGTATCGAAAGATAAGATACATTGTTCGGATTTACTACACATTTCCATCTAACTTAGACAGAACAGAAGGCAATTCTCATTTAATTCGCTTTCTGAAACTGTCACCAACCCTGTCGATATTATCTGATTGAGACAAATAATTACATCCAAACACAGTATGTCCAATGCGCAAAATTAATATCCTTTTCATTACATTTGAAGCTTTAGGATTGATTAATTATAATGCCAGTGTTACAGATTTAGTACCCCACAGTGTCCATTTTGATCAATGCATTTATATAATATTATTGTTTCTCCTATTTTTATTCGTCATTACTCGGGTGTATTTACCATGTAACTGTCACGCTGAAAATTTAGTATGAACAAAAATTATTGATTGAATAATATACAACAATCTAGTATGCAGTGATTTGGTTTCATCATATAGCAATTGCGTTGAATATAATTTAGTTTTTTTAGCATTACTTTAATTATGTAATTTTATGTCACCTGTAACATATTGAGAGCATTGTTGCTTAGTCTTTCGCAGATTGTAACAGCGTATCTTATTATTACTCCGGTCAAAATAGACATTCACCTTTGCATAAATTCCCAAGAAGCTGAAAATTTACATGAACGCTAGGGATACCATTATAATGAAGTTGTGAAAAGTCCCCATTGATCCCGTGTGTGCAAAAATTTTTATGCGAGGTCAAAGTTCGTAAAAATGGTTTTTTTGGATTTTTAGCGAAACGGTTAGTTTTATGATAAAAATTGTAGCTCTTCTCTACAAAAATGGTCCTTACACTTTTTTCCCTAAAATTCACCTTTTTTGAGAAATAGCCATTCTAAAGTTATATTCTCCATAATATGCATGACTACGCTGCCTATGTACATTATGGACGTATAATATAAGTAATAGCTATTTATGTAACCAGTTACGAAAGACGTTATTTTGTGTAATGAGTGGAATTTGCGGGACGAGCGACGCGAGATCCCGCAAAATAAAACGAGTTACACAAGATTGTCTTTCGAAACGTGTTACATACATGATTTTTTCTAATTTGAAAAGTCTAAAAACCCTTCAAACATAAATGAAATAGGTGAAATATGAATTGGCTCCCGACCCGTTGTCCTTATTCGATGAGCTTGGAATGCGAAAATCACAAAAATCAGCCATTTATGATTGTTTTAAAAAAGTAAACATTGATATTGACAACGTAAATGCTACATCTCCTATCGATGGAGGATATTTATTGCACCGTGTGGTCTGGGATCGAGAAGACACATTCAGCAACATCTCAGATAAATATGTTCAGTATATATGTAGACATTTTGGTCAAAGAGTAACTGTAGTATTTGATGGTTATACCGATTCTACAAAATATATTAAAGCCGCAGAACAACGTCGCCGTGTGGCAAAAACATCGGCATCTTCTGATATTCTCTTTGACCAATTTATGACAGTCCCAACTAGTCAACAACAATTTCTGTCAAATATTCATAAGTCTCGGTTGATTACAATGCTAAAAGAAAAATTTACCACTGAACATATTTTAGTCAAGCAAGCTGACAATGACGCTGATGTACTCATTATAGAAACTGCAATAAATCAATTCAATCTAACTGATGTCAATGTTGTTGTTGGTGAAGATGTTGAACTGTTGGTATCACTTACCGCTCGAACTCCCATTGAAAATACCATTTATTTTTTAAAACCAGGCAAGGCTCAACAACCATCGGAAATATTTTCAAATATGAGTTTATCGGCTTATCCTAAATGTAAAAATCATATTCTATTTTTACATGCTATGACTGGCTGTGATACAACATCAGCAATGTTCCGGAGAGGTAAAACAATAATTTTCAAATTGTTTGAAAAACAAGATTTAATTACATATGCAAAAGCTTTTGAAGATATGAACTCTGCTCCAGAAATTCTAATCACCAACGGAATTCGCTTTCTTTCTGTATATGGAGCTCGAAAAAAAATTACTTCCATAGATAAGTTACGTTACGTATCTTTTGTAAAACATACACGTAATAAAAAAAGGGTTCAATTAGCTTGTCTTCCTCGAACCTAGGCTTCTGCTCATCAACATTTTTATCGAGTATATTACCAGATTCAAGTGTGGCTTGGTAATCAACTGGACCCAGAAGAATGAGGTTGGAAGCTAATTAATAATGTATTGGAACCAATCCACGCTCTACTTCCACCGGCACCAGAAAAGCTCCTTAATACTATTTTTTGCAACTGCAAAAAGAGGTGTAATTCGAAATGCGGCTGCAAAAAAGTAGGCTTACTTTGTTTACCAGCATGCACCAGCTGTCAAGGCCAGTCGTGTTCAAATACTGAATCTCCAACAAAAGATGATCCTTACATCAACGACGAAACAACTGATGTATCGCTGTTTGAACAATTTACGTAAACTCAGGAAGATTAAGAAGAAGAAGAAGAATAAGAAGACCTAATATTGTATTAAACTTCAATAAAAAGACCGTGGAGTAGGCCTACCTGGGAAACCACATTAAAAAAAACGCGCCAAGTACATTACCTCATAGGTGGCGTGGAAACGTGTGCATATTATGGAGAATATAACTTTAGAATGGCTTTTTCTCAAAAGAGGTGAATTTTAGGAAAAAAAGTGCAAGGACCATTTTGGTAGAGAATTGAAAGATCCACAATTTTTGTCTAAGCTATTTTTATTATAAAACTAACCGTTTCGCTAAAAAATCCAAAAAACCTATTTTTGCTAACTTTGACCTCGCATAAAATTTTTTGCACACACGGGATCAATGGGAACTTTTCACAACTTCATTATAATGGTATCCTTAACGTTCATGTAAATTTTCAGCTTCTTGGGAATTTATGCAAGGGTACTTTTAGGACTAACTTGGCCGGACTATATGGGCTCTGTCAAGCAGGGACCGAAACCGAAATTTATTTCGGTTCGGTTTCGGTTACGGTTAACTGACGTACACAATTTTCCGTTTTCGGTTACGGTCTCGGTTTTCAGAGCAGCGTCAATTCGTTTTTCGGTTACTGTTTCAGTTTTCCAGAATCTCACATTTCGGTTAACGTTAGGAAAAATTCGTAATTACGGTGCGGTTTTCAGTTAGGGTTTCGGTTAAAATTAAATTAATGCTTGCAGAGACCGAAAATGAAATTTATCTCGGCTCGGTTTAGGTTACGATTACCAACGTCAACCATTTTCGGTTTCCGGTTACAGTTTCGGTTTTCAGAGCAGCGTTAATTTGGTTTTCGGTTTCGGTTTTCAAAGCAGAGCCAATTCGGTTTTCGGTTACGGTTTAGGTTTTCCCGAATCTCTCATTTCGGGTTTCGGTTACGGTTTCGGTGCTGTCAAAGCTCCATATACAAACATTAGCTGTTTTCTATGCAATATATTTCTAAGCTGATAAAATATGGGTATAAAAGTTCTTAATTTTTTTGAAATTAATTCTATGTGGCCCTTCCATCTCAAATGTTGGTCAACTATAACTCCTAATTGTCTTATTTCGTCAACTGACGTAATTTACTTCCACATCCAGTGGAAGTATAGTAACGCAAAACAAAAATTGAAAATTTTTATTGTTCAAATAGGCCTAGAATGTCATGAAACGTCGAGATTTTAAGTTTGAGCAAAAAAAAACTAATTTCTGTCTGTCTGTACGCACTACTCTGGAACCGTTTAAGATATTGACTTGATATTTGGTACACATATGTATTTTAACGAGATTTGGATATCTGGAACTAGATTATATTTTGATCTTATTCCGTTGAAGCGTTGAGGGTATCTAATTTGCCGATAAAAAATTGCCTAATAGTCGGTCTCGAAATTTCGACCCATTTAGAGGAGCTTAGTAGGCCTTGAAAGTATGAAAATTACAAATTTTTCAAAGCAGTCAAATAAAGTTCATCGAGCACAATATCTCAAAAAAAAAAAAATTAAAATTGGCCAACGCATTCCAAAACAATGAGGTGTTGCGGTATTAAATAGCACACACTGGATAAGAGAAGCTAATGTCTCAAAAAAATTTTTGGCATTAGTTACCCCCCATTATCACTATTAAAAGGGGTGAAAAAAAAATAAAATTGTGATTTAGTGTGTGTACAAGAACCAAACGCCTCAATTTTTTTTTTAGTTCATGCACCCTCACTACCACCCCCCTTCCACCACGCCCACCCCACTACCGATGTAGCATATTGTTTTATAGGATTTTGGGGTAGTCGATTTCAAATATTATATTATATTATTTAAGTTCCATAGACAATTATTTCCACATATTTTCGAAAGTCGAGGGGTAAACCGCAAAAAAATTTTGTACACCACAATTCCTTTCAGTTTAAAAATTCCCGCAATTCCTTGGAAATTCCCTCAATTTCTTGGAAATTCCCGCAATTTCCTGTAAATTCCTGCCAATTCCTACAATTCCCTATAAATTCTTGCAATTACCCATACTATAAATTGCACGTAGAAGTTTACAATTACCGCAAAAAAAATTCGAACGTGTACGTAATAGAAGACATCACTTGTTATACTTTAGTACTGCAAATATGTTCAAAAAAATGTGTCGAACAACACATCACGGCCGACGAGAAACTTTCTACGCAAAGTTTCAAACCAATTAATAAAATTAAACTCTGTTTAGAATAAGTATGGGATTGTACCCCCCACAAAGAGCTTTTTATCCCACTAGAGCACTATTGTTATATATATTAAAAAGTAACCATCATTACACATTCCGAAAAAAACAAATTATGAGAAATTATTTAGCAGTGTTTTTAGCTGCGTACAGACAGTTAGAGTGAATATAAGTCTTCGATAAATCTTAGTATGAGTGCATATATTTCACAAGACTTCCTTGTAGGTATGCCTGAGGGCTTAAGCTATTAAAATTAAGGATCGATGTTCGGATTGACAGTTCCAATTCCAGTAGAATTGAACAGTGCAAATTCGAGTGCAAATAATTAATTTAGATAAATATTTAAAAAATAAAAGTAGTATATTTAATTATAGGTATAGGTATAGGTATATATAAATTCTCCTATAAATATATATTAAAATAAAAAAACAAAATTATATTTTCCCAAAATAATAAAAGACAGTATAACTACAAATTGTTAAAAAAAAAGGAATATCTTCTTTGGATTGACATTTAGAGTAATAGCACGAGAGCCCACCTATTAGTCGACAAGTTGGTAAATAGCCGCACAGAGAGAGAAGAAATATCGTCACTGTTGGACAGAGACAAACAAGGTTTTTAAGCTTCTTAAGCTAGCTAGCTAGCTGAAGAAGCTTGTTTGTCTCTGTCCAACAGTGACGATATTTTGTTTCTCTCTGCGCGGCTACTTGCCAACTTAGAATGATTGACTAGTACAAAAATGGAACACATAAGCTGAAAAGTCAAAAACTGGTAGCGATGTTTATCAAATCATTTCTCTGAACGTGTGTAGTCGGTCATGGCAATCCGGGTTGCAGCGACGCAGAGGCAGCCATTTTTGTTATATGGCTCAAATAATTTTTGAATGGGACGCTTTCCTATGACGTCCAATCAAAAGAAGTTTGAGACAAAACTTTTTCTACATAATGGCATTGTGGGGTTTTATTTTTAATGAAGTTTAATGGGCTAACATGTTTTTTATATAATCAACCCCACTTTTTTATAGTGGATTTCAATTCTACACCAAAAAAATATCAATATTTTGCTCTTTGCAATGTTTTACTCCGAGGCCAGTTTACGCCAGAGATATTTCTACATTCAATAATTTTTTACGGCGAAAGTATAAGCTCTAGAGAAAATTGTAAAAGAGAAAAGTTGTTTATTTTTTTATGTAGAATATACATGTATTTTTTCAGATTTTTGTTTTGAAAAAAATGTTTTTGCCAAAATTGGAGAAATAGTATATTGTGTATTTAGGTGTGAAAGCAATACATTCCCGGACGACGATGCAAACATCGAAGTCCGGGAATGTGCTTTCACACCGACGTACACATACTATTTTTTCTGAAATCACAATCAATATTATTATAAATTAAGGAATTTGTATTAATGCATAACATTTCTTCATTACAATCTAACTGCTTACTAATAAATGCAATTTTAATGTGAGTTAGTTTGTCTGCGTGTATTTATTTACTATCTAAAATATACATAAAAAACCGTACATTCCCGTACGGTTTTGTTGATCGTTGCTTGGCAACGGATCTTTTCCAGTCTGTTTTCTGATAGTTTCTTGGCAACGGACTAAAACACTGGAATTGTGCATTTTTTGATCTGAAATCGCGCCGAAAATGTAGACATTGCCGATCGATTTCAGAAAAAAAATTTTTTTGCGAGAAAAATCTGAGGTTGAGGTACATTCTACATAAAAAAAGAAACAACTTTTCTCTTTTGCAATTTTCCCTAGAGCGCATACTTCCGCCGCAAAAAATTATTGAAAGTTGAAACATTTTTGGCGCAAATTGACCTCGGAGTAAAAAATTGCAAAGAGCAAAATATTGATATTTTTTGGCATAGAATTGAAATCCACTATATAAAAAAACCATGTTACCCCCATAAAAACCCCATTAAGCCCCATTAAAAGTAAAACTCCATAGAGCCATTATGTAGAGCTCCCAAAAAATGTTGTAATTAGCCATTACAGATGGCCAAGGACCTAATCTATCATGCTGTGAAGGTTCCATGTGGTTGACCTTAAAAAATTAATTTTTGTACACATTTTTATATTTGTTCTGCGATTTTTCGGGTAATAAATTATGTATTGTATCATTATCTACTTGTCTTCATTCTGGTGGTGTACATATTAGGTCATCTTCATTAACCGAATTCATCATTTTTGACACAATTATTACTTAACTTGATTTGAAAACGTGGAACACATTATTCAAACATGATAAATCACGTTCCTCTCCTCAGTAATAATGGACCGTTCTATTTCACCGTACCCAAAAAGAATTTCTTGGAAAGAAACACCTTCGTGTCATGCGTTACGTCGATTGGACAGGCTAGGCATGAAGATAAAGGTGATTGGGTTTGTACCTAGTGATTTATAATAACTCACTCAGTATAACTCACGCTATTTGTTTATGGATACTAGTAATTGTTCAAAAGCAGTTCATTAATTAGTATATAACCTAATAAGAGTAGATGAAAATAATTACACTTCATGAACTTTAATGTTTGGAGCGAGATATTTGATGTTAAAAATCGTAAATACGACATCCCATAATAACTAGAAGTCCCCGCTCAAAACATAACCTAACCAATGGAATCTATTGGTTAACGAAATCCTAATAGCGATACATAACTAGTGAAATAATTTTCTAACAATTATTGCCGTAACTAGTTAACTACCACCTAATCAACTTACATTTTATATATTCATAGAACAAAAAACACTGAGAAAAACACTGCACAATATCAGCTCATGTCTCGTACCTTGTGTCACAGACTGCGATGGTAATACGAAACTTTATTTTATTATTTCACGCGCAGGCGCAAACCTTTCCATAACACGTCGCAATCTCTTAATTTCTTGTAATACCCACACAACTCTTAGCAATTCCTCGGCAATTCCCGAAATTCTTCGCAATTCTTCGCAATTCCTTGGCAATTCCTGAAATTCCTCGCAATTCCTCTGCAAATCCCGCAATTCCTGAGGTTTGTACATTAAAATTCCTCAGCGGTTTACCCCTCGTCGAAAGTACACCAAATTTTTCTTGGGAGTGCGAGACATTTTTTTCTGAAGTTCGCCAGAGCTATTATACTAGGTCCTAGGTTTCCTCCCTCCGCCCTTTTTGTGACGTCAGGCTTGGGGGAGTTAATTAGTGAGGGTAATTAGCGGGTAAGGGTAATTAAAGGTAATTAGCATCGGCGCGGTAGCTCAATCGGTTAAGGCGTATTGAGTGGCGAATATGCTGATCGACTGTCTACCGCGCTCTGGGTTCGACCCCCAGCCCCGGTATTGACAACACCGGTGGGTGTGGATGTATGTCTGCGTTTTCCAAATGTGTAACCCCCTTCCGCACAGCCTTGGCTTTGGATTCGGGGGTTGTCTACTATCTGTGGTGTGTTTATGTTTATATTAATAATTACCCTTTTTATGACGACAGGGGGACGTGGCTTGGGGGGGGGGAGTTAATCAGTGGGGTAATTAGCGGGTAAGGGTAATTAAATGTAATTAGCGGGTGATTAAGAGTAATTAGGGGAAGGTGGGACAAAGTGTTTTATGCTCATAATTTACTGTACAATAGCTTAGACATCCACCGCACGGTGATGATTTCATCATGAAGTAATTATTTGTTAAGACAATATTAGAAAATACCGTTTGAAGCTTCAAACATTTTGATACATTAAATTTGATTACAGAATCAACATTGATTTTCGTTATCCCATATGGCGATAGTGGCAAGTGGCCAGACATCCTGTGAATAAATGTGACATTTGCATGTCTTGTTTGAAACGGTAATTTCTGAGTGGTATACACATCTTGCTGTTCGCACCTTGGTAACAAAATTCCAATAAATCTTCTGCATAATATAGGAAGTTCTTTGGTAAATAATAAAGTGTAAATGTAATATAATTACTGCTTATGGTAGTGTTGCAATAGGTCGAAGACCTCATTTATGTCCTTCAAAATTCATCACACTATTGCTCATATGATTGAAATATTTCATATTTGCTTTTGTACTGTTAACGATGTGCAGCACATAATGTAAATGAATTTCAGTGCGTTTTAACTTTAGAATGAATTTACCCATTATTTTATAAATCAGGGCCGTCTCTAGATTTTATTACGCATAATATCCGCTGTTATTACTTTATTACCTTGTTTCGTTAATTTATGGTGCCATAAATTTTTATTTGCTGAAAAATATACATAATTCAGTTGCCTATTAATGATAATAAGATTTAAAATAAATATTCTTGTGCACTCATAACAAGGTCGGGAAATATCTTTCCGGAAATACCGATCGCGTTTTCAACACACTTTTCTTATGAGCGTCTCAAAACTAAAAATTATATAAATAAATTTTTGACGTTTCACTTCATACATTTATTTTGCGAATATGTAAAATATGGCAATGTCGCTAAAATGACATAAGATAATGTCGTGGTGGTGTTTTATAGTAATCAAGCAACATGTTTACAACTATTATTATTTTAATTATTGCAATTATTATTTGGGTTATTATTAAATTTTGTATGAAATTCAGAATTTTATGAGATTTTCTCTAAAAAAATATAATTGTGGAAGGTATTAGTGATGAATTAACAATGCCGGTTTTAGATATAAATTGCCCCTAGGCTCAGGTCAATTTTGCGCCCCCCCCCCACCAAATAGCAACAACCTTCAAAATTGAAATGAAGGAATCGGTGCCTTTTCACACAATTCGCCAGTAGGTATATTTCATTAGAATAGACATACACGTTAACTAAATAAAAATAGTAAATAAAATATTCTATTAAATAAACATTTTGGTATAAATAAAATATTCTATTTTAAATAAACATTTTTGTATTCTATAGACGAGATCACTTCAGGCATATTAAAACTATTTTAATAACAGTATAAGATAAAGTTCAAATCCATGTTATAAAAAAAAATCATCACTTTATAGGAACAATAAACCTAAAAACTATTTAATATTTAAATAGTTAAAACAAACAAATAATAAAATAATAAAAAATTTCTTAAAATGAATGCATTTCTCGGGAAATTCTGGCTCAATATCCTGATGATAAACCTGTTGCAAATTTACTGCTTTCTCTGTTATTTCCTCATTTGTTCCTAACTTTTTATAAGTATTTCTCCGACATAACAACTCATTTGTTAAGTTATCAATTATTGCCATAAAAGTGTTAACACGCATATCTGCTTTGCTATCGTCAAATTGTAATGATTTAGTTTTTCTAATTTTATAATTTACACATTTACTTTTTACCCTCTCCTTCATAAATGTCGAACTTTTCTCTAAGATGCTGGAGATATTTTAGCAATGTATCAAGAAGTTCTCCGACTAATAGCAAGTCAACATTCACTTTTTGCAACATTTTACTAATTTTGTTGTACATCTGTAGAACATCATTCCAGAAAACAGTTAAAATCCCGAACTCCAATGTATCGAATTTATTTCTCAAACTCCTTACTTTTCATTAATATTATCCGAGATTTTTTCCAATGCCGCACGAAAACCTGAATAACCCTTAAAAAGGGCCTAGCTGACCAGAGCTGACAAAAATTTTGGCAATAGTCCGCTTTCTTTTATCTCAGCAACACTTTCATCAACTTCTCTTTTTAAAATATCCCAGCGCACAGTGTGCAAAAAACACAAGTCGGAGGTCAAAATTCTGAAACTCTCCATACCTTCTTGGAATACTACTGGGAAAAATCTTGGACGAATTTAATCTTTACCCGGGGATGAGATATAAGGGGTGAAAAAAACAATGTAAAATATTGTTTTCTGTATAAGACCTGTGTATATAGTGAAGAATACTACATAGACTGTTGAATTTGTTTACAAAATTATTTAGTTTAAGAACGTTGTTTATAATAGTGTAAAAAGATAAGTGTTATAGGCAAAGTTCCACTTTGCTTAGACTTACAAAATGCCAGGTGCGTCTGGGTGCCATGATTTTTCACCGTGACAGCTGTTGAAGTGTCTACTGTCTGCCTGCGTAAAGGTAACCTGCGCCTACTTGCGCATCTATATGTAATTCCAATTTATTCATGCGACTGCATGGATCGCCAGGCGCGATAAACTCGCTCGCACAGCGATCTAACAATTGAAACATCTTTACACGATTACTAATAATATTCTAATTATTTTTACAGTATTTTTTAGTAAACATTTAATATATTATGTAATATCAGAGGTTTTAAATATTTTTTTTTGAATAGTAAAACCATAATAATAAGAATAATACCAATTTAGTAATAATTACCAGGTCAAACCGTGTTAGCATCTGCTACCCCTCGTATAATAATAATAATAAACGAAATAACTTGCATAATCTTGTTTTTCGTTACAGGAAATCTTAGTGGCTTAATTAATTATGGAGGATATTAAATTAAATCGGCAGAAAATTTTTGATTTTTGGTATGACAACTGAGGTTGCTGCTGATAAACTCAAACACGTTTACCTCCAAGTTTTTCGTGTTATTGTAGCCGAAAATTATTCAGAGGCTGATTGAAAAGCAAAAGCTTTATCTGCTGTGCAATGAAATTAATTGCAGATGGACTAAGAGTGGCAGAAGTAAAACTAATTTCTTAAATAAATACTCATCGTGGCTGCAAAAAGAGTTTATTTTTACCATGCCCTCGTTACTGGCACCAGTTCCAGTGGAAACTTTAGCTGCCAAATTGTTCGAAGTTATTTAGTTTATATTACGTTTCAAAATTTTTCGACATTTTTTTTTGAACCCCTTCATCTCACCCCCGAGTACAGATTAAATTTTTCCACTATTTTTCCCAAAGTGTTCGAAATCTACTTAGTTTCAAAATTATTCTACATTGTTTTCTTTTTTCAATCCTTATATCTCGCCCCGAGTACAGATTAAATTTTTCCACTATTTTTCCCAAAGTGTTCGAAATTTATTTAATTTATATTATAAGTTTCAAAATTTTTCTACATTGTTTTTTTTTTTTCACCCCTTATATCTCATCCTCGAGTACAGATTAGATGTTTCCAAGATTTTTCCCAGTAGTCTCTAGATATTCTAAGAAGGTATTTGTATTTTCTGCACACTGTGCAGCGTCCTATCGAAGCTGAGAAAAAACGCACATTTTTTGAATGAACATAAAAATGATGTTGCAAATAGACAAACTTCTGCAGATGATTGCCCATCCAAATTCAGCAAATGTGCCGCACATGGCGCATAGGAAGCAAAATTGCTTACTTCTTTGATTCGAGTTTGTAACAGAGGCAGGTCGGCGGCGGGTGTGATAAAAAAACAACGCGCAGTATAATATACTTTCGCTTTGATATGACTATGTCATATATTATAATCTCTATCAGTTTATGGGCACTAATCACTAAGATGAAAGGCGCAAAGGCGCCCCCCGCAGAGCGGCGTCCCTAGGCCCGGGCCTATGAGGCCTAGTCAGAAAACCGGCCCGTGAATTGAGGAATGAATGTATTCCTGGCAAAACTCAAAACGATGCTGATGAGATGGCTGCAAATTTATTACCAGGAAGATCCAAGATGAGACATGAACAAACTTACAGACAATTTTATGAATGACGTGAAAAGAAAAAACTCGTCGAAAATGGTAGTTCTTGCGTATTTTAAAAAGAAAGCTCAGGTATTTAAGTCATCTACTCTTTTGGCACATCTTAAAATCTACGCTAATGCTGAAGACCGACATCGATATTAGCAAATATCATAAATTAATAACTTTCCGCCAGTATGAGAATTATAAAGTCAAAAAGTCCGACTAGAACCGAAATCAATAAGTTTCTTCGTGATGAGAAATTCTCATTTCATTACCTACTTATATTCTTTTTTTTTATTGGTACCCTATTTTGCTTATTTAAAGTACGCCTCAGAGTGTTTAAATCCAAGTTTTAAACACGCGCGTGTTTTAAAGTTACCATGGCAACATCAAAGGTAAGCAAGTACAACTCGTTCATCTGTATCTGTTACCTTTTGCTCTTCCATCCATTTGATGAACTTGTCGTATTTTTTTTTATAAGCGTCTTCCGATTTTTGCGGTATTAACCGCGATTCTGCTTTTCTATTTAAGTAATCAATGTTAGAACTCATTTTAAAGCAATATACAATCAGTGACAACTGTAGTGATAATAATTAATCCTATGTGACAGATTACAAATTAATTTTTGTTTTCTCGTTTTCATGACACTGACAGGTATCCTGATGTCACATCACGAATTCAACCATTTTACATTCTTAATTCTTATTTCCATTTTTTGTAGTAATAATACCAGTATTTATGATTTCAAAGTGTACCAATAAAAAAAAATAGCGTAAAGTATTCGTGGATAACTGGTCTTTAAAACACTTGCTCTATTTCGAGCACTCCGGCTGCGCCGTCATGCTCGAAAAATCGCGCGTGTTTTAAAGACCTTAATATCCACTTATACTTTAATATACTATTCTTGAAAAATAATAATTATGATTTGTTTTTGATTGCTGTAGCTGGAGCTTGCCGAAGAATTGACCACACAATTATGTTGACTAAGTAGTCTCATTGAAGATAAAAATGATTTCTTAATAGTAATAATTCCTGATACTTAATCTAAGGTAGAAAGAGTATTTACCATAAAAAATGGAGTTTCCGAAGGTATAAATGGAGGTATAACAAACAAATAACAACATTAAGCACCGGTGCTGATATGTCGTTGGTTGGAAATCTATCACCTTGGCAGTAAATATATCGAAGAACGAAAATAAGAAAAAATTGGCGAATTGTTCCTGGTTGGTCAAAACTCTATTCCCATGCGCAATAATAAAAAATCGAAAAGATCCCGATTGGCGAAGAATATGCTTCCGTGGATATGAAGCCGAGTTCTTCTGAATATTTGAAATTCAGAATTTAAAAATGATGAAATTTTGAAAAAAAAATAATGTTTCAATAGTATATTATGCAACGACCATTTAATGATAGCTATTAAGACACGAGCATGAGAATTATGTCTTAATTGCCATTAAATGTGAGTTGCATACACTATTTTTTCTACGATCAGTCATAATGAAATAGAAAATTAACACTTTATTTCTGAAATTGCTAGGTGAACATGACATGACAAATGACTTGTCAAAATTGATAAATTTTAGATCTGTCAGATGTTCAAGGCAATAGTTGATATTGGCAGAATATTGCTGTCTGTCTCGTTTATATTGGTTATAACTTTGTATCTCAAGGCGGCTACAGACGTAACTGCGCAAGTTTATTGTACAAGTATACTGAAATCTGCGTCGCCGCCACACGCAAAAGTATACTTGAACAGTTGTGCAGTGACAGTTAAGCGCGAATAAAGAATAAAAATGTCATCAACGGATGAAGACGACACGCTTGCTTTAACTGCGTTTGTTTTGATTCTCAAAAAACAACGAAAAAAAGTAGTATGTGGTGTTAATAAGGAGTGGTTAAAATAAAGGAAGGAGTATTCTCACATTAATCTCTTAAAATGAGGTGAGATTTTATCCTCGTGATTGGCACAATTACTTACAAATTGATGAAGAAACTTCCTTAAACCTTCTATCACTTGTCACCCCGTTGATTCAAAGAAGAGATACATTAATGAGATCAGCAATAACGGCATATGTTTACACAAGTCTGCCAACCTGTCGTACACACGCTCAAGTATACTTGCGCAAACACAACATGTACAAGTATACAATATAGAATTTCATCAAGTCTCATGTCACTTGTACAATCACAATACTTGTACAAGTGTCATAATACACACGTTCCAGTATACTTGTACAATAAACTTGCGCATGCATACCGTTCAAGTATGCAGTTACGTCTGTAGCCGCCTTTAATGGAAAATCTGTATCTTAATTAATCTCATTAAAGTACAGGTAGGGAATGTCTAATAAACGAATTAAAGCATGGGAGTAGAAAAAATATTATTTAATGCAGATATCTCATTTTAGAAAACATGTTGTGACTCTTTTGTTTGTACTAAAACATTGTTAAAATCGTTGGTAAAACCAACAGTGCACACCCCGAAAGTTGCTCTATCGAATAGACAATGTCCCTGATTTCTACAAAAAATTACTTCAATTCTAGTTCGTTAATCGGTCAAAACAAATAAAAGATAAAAATAAATATTTTGTTTTTTTACTTTCTATAAAAAAACAATTATTTTTATAGACATTTTTAAACAATTACTTAATAAATGCTAATTCTATTATCATATTAAATCAATTGCTTGACTTTATTTAGAAATATTAGTTTTACAGACTGACTTAAGTTGGCGGTAGTGCATTTATTATGTTTTATTAAATAGTTGACGGAACAGCAATCACACAAAACTACAAATGGCAACTAAGCTGGGGTATGAAGAAAAGACCAGCAGAGGAGTTTTGTGGGTGACTAGACGAGAAAGCCCAATCGAGATATAGTCCCTTGTGGTAAAGCTTTTACCCCAAAAGTTCTGCGATCGGACCGCAAGACCCCCGTTTTCGAGAGAGAGGGGAACACGATGGTGACAATATTTTTCGACCTACTTTCCAACCACTACTCCTAAACCGAAAAAATCACACCTTTTTTCGATTTTTCGGTGCT
This sequence comes from Rutpela maculata, assembly GCA_936432065.2. Taxonomy (NCBI): domain Eukaryota; kingdom Metazoa; phylum Arthropoda; class Insecta; order Coleoptera; family Cerambycidae; genus Rutpela; species Rutpela maculata. Next base: position 100,228,406 of record OW386290.2, on the reverse strand, counting down.
AGGCTTGCAAGGGCTTGTCGTATTGGTTTTTTTTTTTTGGACAATTTGAATAAAATAAGTAAATACTGATCACAGGCGACCTAACCCACCCCCAATAACGAAGTACCACGAAAACAAAGAAAATCAGCTGGAAAGCGGTATACCCCGTTTTCGAGGGCGAGGAATACGATGGTGATAATATTTCCCGACCTAAACCTGAAAGCCTTTTCCGATTTTCCTGTGCTAGGCTTGTGAGGACTTTTCGTATCGGTTTTTTTTTGTCAGTTCGAATGAAATAAGTAAATATTGACTACAGGTGATAACCCACCACGGGGGTTGAAACTACTCCCACCCCCAATAACTAAATGCCACGAAAACAACTAAAATCAGCTTGAAAGCGGTACCTATACCGTTTTCGAGGGCGGGGAACACGATGGTGACAGTATTTTCCGACATATCCTTCACCCACTACCTCTAAACCTGAAAAACCACCCCCATTTCCGATTTTCCGGTGCTAAACTTGCAAGGCCTTGTCAGATAGAATTTTTTCTCATCAATTGATGATTTGCACGAAAGAAAGTTTGGTAAAAAGTGTCGAGATTGGTATCACTGTAATTCACTGCGCATGTTGACCAACTCGTCTAATTTCCAAACTTTGCAACAATTAAATACCTATAATATAATAATCATAACATTGTTTTCATTATCTTTAATGTTAAACCTACTTCCATTGAATATATATTATCTTTATTAGGTACAATATTTAAAAAATGTCGAATTATGCAATTTGTCAAACACTGTTTCCAACTCTCAGTTTAGAACAGTTGGCAGCAGTGATTGACAAATTGCATAATTCGACATTTTTTAAATATTGTAGACTACTAAACAACCTAATAAAGATGATTTATATTCAATGGAAGTAGGTTTAACATTAAAGATAATGAAAACAATGTTATGATTATTATATTATAGGTATTTAATTGTTGCAAAGTTTGGAAATTAGACGAGTTGGTCAACATGTTTATACTGTGCGCCATGACACTTTTTACCAAACTTTCTTTCGTGCAAATCGTCAATTCGAATAAAATTTGGATTATTGATGGTAAATAGGTAAATCAAACTAGTAAGAGTCCATAAAATTGGTGTTGGTATTTAGTGTATATAGGAAGTAGATCAAAATAATGTAAACTGTAAAAACTATGGATTTTTTGCTCTTTTAACTAAAATACCAGTCATCATACCTCAATATACTGAAATAAACCAAGTTAATAAAAATATATTGCTAAGTGTTCTTATGGAAACTCAAAATTCCTTAGAGATATATACGGATGCTTCCAAAAATTTGGACGGCGTTGGTTGTGCATATGTTATACCGGCCTTAGGCATACAGAGATCATATAAACCTAATGAAAAAACTTCTATTTATAGTGCCGAGGCTATGGCTATCCTGAAAACCTTAGAATACGTCGACAAAAATGAACATGAACAATGTACTATATTATCGGATTCACTGTCTGTTCTTCAAAGTATTGCTAACAGTCAAGTCATTAACTACACTATTCACCCGCGTATTGCTGAAATTAAAATGTTAGTAAACAAATGAAAAGAAATAGGAAGGTTAATCAAATTTGTATGGGTTAAAGCTCATACAGGCTTAGAACATAATGAAGAAGTAGACATCATAGCAAAGAAAAGTATTAACGATGGAGAAATTTTGAACAGAGTGTATAAGTATATTGGAAAAAAAAAGTAAAAATGCGTGGTCAACCTTATGGAGAGAATATAGCATAACAAATCCTACTCGCTGCACAACCATTCAGCCAGATATTCCTACTTGTTACTGGCATCAAGATTTAAAATACTCCAGAAGAGAAATAACTACAATAAACAGATTAAAATTTGGCCACGGGTGCTACCCGGCTCACCTCAAGAAGATAGGAGTTATGGACACAGACTTGTGCGATACTTGCAATGTCACTGCAGATTTGGATCATATATTTTTTGACTGCTTAAAGTATAAAGTAGAAAGCGATGTATTCCATAAAAAAATTAAGTAATCTGAACATTTACCATCCTAATAATATCTGTCATTTATTAGCTCTAAATAAAAAACATATCTATGACGTTATACTCCAATTCCTCAAAGACATTAAAATCGACATTTAGAATAGGCTAGATATCCATTCCTTTGTTTTTTTCCTATTGTTATATATTCCTTTCCTTCCGTGGTCGCACTATTTGTGTTAGTCTCTATATAATGCCCTGATGGACCCCTGGGCGAGAAGAGAGTGTCCCTGTTCATTAATCCCAAAGTCCAGTCATGACACGTGACATAGGTTAGATGTAGGGTTTTTATTAGGTAATAGTGAATAGTCGTCGTAATAAATTAGTTAGTTATAGAAATATTAAATATTTAATTTGTATCTGGCTGCATCGACTCATGTCGTATTGCCAAAAAAAAAAAAAAAAGAGAAGCTAACGTCTCCAAAAATGGTATTAGCTACCCCTCTTACCACCCCCACCCCATTGTTAAAGGGGATGAAAAAATAAAATTGAGATTTGGTGTGTACAAAAACTAAAAACTTCAGCATTTTTTTTACTTCCCATCCCCACTACCACCTCCTACCGTCTCCAACACTACCGATGTGGCATATCGTTTTATGGGTTTTTGGGGTCGACGATGTGAAATATTAGATTATTAAAGTTCCATAAACGATTATTTCCACATAGTGAAGTGCAAGTATAGTACCGAAATTTTTTTCGTTGTGAGAAACTGGGATAGAAATCTGAATGTGGAAGTAGCGATTCCTTGGGCAGCGGTTTCTAATAAAATATAAGAGCTTATTGTCATTGTTGTCGTGGTATTTCGTTATTGGGGGTGGGGGTAGTTTCAACCCCCGGGGGTGGGTTAGGTCACCTGTGGTCAATATTTACCTATTTTATTCAAATTGACAAAAAAAACCGATACAACAGGCCTCGCGCAAAAGTGGAAAACGGGGTGGTTTTCAAGTTAGGGGTAGTGGGTGAAGAGTAGATCGGAAAATATTATTACCATCGTATTCCTCGTCCTCGAAACCGCTTTCCAGCTGATTTTCGTTGCTTTCGTGGCACTTCGATATTGGGGGTAGTTTTAATCTCCGGGGGTGGGTCAATATATACTTATTTTATTCAAATTGACCAAAAAAAACCCGATCCGACAAGCCCTTGCAAGCCTAGCACCGGAAAATCGGGTTAGGAGTAGTGGTTGGAGGGTAAGTCGAAAAATATTGTCACCATCGAGTTCCCCGCCCTCGAAAACGGAGGGAAAGATGTCTTGCGGTCTGGTCGCAGAACTTTTGGGCTTTTTGCCTTTTTCTGTCTTACCTCAAGAGACTAATAAGGACGGAAAAGATAACTGAAAATATCGAAGAAGACGACATCTGCATGATAGGAGTACACATACCCTCAGACAAGAGGGCAGAAAGGGTAGCTAATCCTAGAAACCAGAAGAAACGAAAAAAGAAAAATACCCATCATAATAATAGGAGAGAATGGACATACAGGAAAAGACAACCAGGCGGAAGAAGATAGAAACATAATTGGAAAAACTTTACTACACACATGGTTCTAACGAAAATGGAAACGCACTGAAAAAACCTAGCAGGGCTGGAGAGTCTCGATGATATAGATAGCGTATAATTTTATATAACATCTCTCCATCTGTCTGTCAGTCTCTTCGTCTGTCCGCCTGCCTCTCCGTTCATCATGTTCTTGTAAGCACGACAACTTAAGAGAAGCAAGTTCGATTTGATCGACATTTGGACACTAAGTTAGTATTAGCAAGTAGAAGAACCCTAGCGTTTTTGAAAAAAATCGATTAATAATACTACGGGAGCCCACCCTAAGTGTCCGTGCCCCCCCCCCCCCCCCGATCCTTGGGGACAATATTTTTCATAAAGATTAAAGCCTAAGGAATAATTTAAGACATGTCCTAAAAAAAACTGGCTGTACTTTCAAAATGGCGGCCATATGTTAAAAAAAAACTTTTGCCAATGTTGTTTTTGTCATTCAACACAAAAACTAAAAAAGATGGAGAAAAACTTTCTGCACAAAAAACAAAGTGCATAAGATTTTCTACAATTTTGTTCCTATACAATATTTGAATAGGAGTTGTATGTAAATGTATGTAAAATTCAATACAAAACGTAATACTACGGGAGCCCACCCTAACTGTCCGTGCACCCCCCCCCCCCCCCCCCGATCCTTGAGGACAATGTTTTTCATAAAAATTAAAGCCTAAGGAACAATTTAAGATATGTCCTAAAAAAAAGTGGCTGTACTTTCAAAATGGCGTCCGTTTAAAAAAAATGCAAATTTTGTTTTTGTCATTTAACACAAAAACTGAAAAAGATGAAGAAAAACTTTCAGCACAAAAAACAAAGTGCATAAAATTTGCTACAATTTTGTTCCTATACAATGTTTGTATAGGAGTTACCATTTTCCAGATACCATTGTTACCGTTTTCTAGATAAATGTCTGCAAATTATAATATTATTACTATTATTAATTTTTTTCAGTTTATTTTATTTTTGTTATGTTAATAATATAAAGTTATATTATACGCCTTACAATAATTGTCACAGTTATTTCCTCTAAGTGATTTACCGATATATGAATTTCCATGTTCTTTAAGAGAACATGGAAATTCATATATAGGTAAATCACTTTTGGACTCATTTATCTGGAAAATGATAACTCCTATCAAAATATTGTATAGTAACAAAATTGTAGGAAATTTTATGCACTTTGTTTTTCTCCATCTTTTTTAGTTTTTGTGTTAAATGACAAAAACCATATTTGCAAAATTGTTTTCTTTAAACGGACGCCATTTTGAAAGTGCAGCCAACTTCTTTTTAGGACATGTCTTAAATTGTTCCTTAGGCTTTAATCTTTATGAAAAACATTGTCCCCAAGGATCGGGCGGGGGGGGGGTACACGTACAGCTAGGGAGGGCTCCCCGACTATAAATATGTGCAATGTGATATGTTATGTGATGGGGTACCGCACTCTTGTAAACTTTCTTATTTTTGATTTTCCGAGAAGAAGTCATTCTTTATAAAAAGTTTTGCTTATCTTATGAAGTCATAAACAGTTGTCAAACTTAAGATAAATTATACAGGATATTCTAAAAATTAGAAAATATGAAATTGATTTTAAGCAAACTACACTGTAAAAATGAAGGTAAAACCGTCGTTGCGTCTAAAATTTTAATGTAACTTTACCCGCAAAGAGAGCGTAAAATTCCATTTACCAGGGAGGATTCCCCAAAATACAAGGTAAATAGAAATTTTATACTCTCTTTGCGGGTAAAGTTCCATTTCAATTGGGTGTAATTTTACACGCAACGACGGCAAATTTACTATGAAAAAAAAATCTGTCTGGATAAGGGGCAATTTTGTAAAATTGAAGAGATTTTAAGTTTGAGCAAAAAAAAAATTTTGTCTGTCTGTAACTTTTTTGTGCGCACAATTACTCTGGAACCGTTTAAGCGTTGAACTTTGGTACACGTATGTATTTTAACGAGATCTGTAACTACACTGTAAAAAATGATGTAAATTTACCATCGTTGCGTGTAAAATTCCCATGTAATTTTACCCGCAAAGAGACAGGAAAATTTCCATTTAACATGGAGAATTACCCCAAAAATAAAAAGTGTGGGAAATAAAAATTTTCCACTCTCTTTGCGGGTAAAATTCCATTACTATTGGGGATACATTTACTATGGAAAAAAAATCCTGTCCGGATAAGGGACAATTTTATTACATGCAATTTTATTACCCCTTATCCAGACAGGATTTTTTTTCCATAGTAAATTTACCCCCAATAATAATGGAATTTTACCCGCAAAGAGAGTGGAAAATTTTTATTTCCCTTATATTTTGGGGTAATTCTCCATGTTGAATGGAAATTTTCCTGTCTCTTTGCGGGTAAAATTACATGGGAATTTTACACGCAACGATGGTAAATTTATATCGTTTTTTACAGTGTAGATTATATTTTCATCTTATTACGTTGAAGAGTTGGGGGGTATATTTGGGTAAATGGTGGTAAATAGGTAGTAAGAGTCCATAAAATTGGTATTTAGTATATATAAAAGAAGTTAAGGTCTAAAAAATTTTTTGGCATCCACACCCACTACCACCCCTCTACCACCACCCCCACACCCACTACCGATGTGGCATATCGTTTTATAGGTTTTTTAGTGACTTCTGTGAGTCGGAAAAGATCTCGAAAAGTGTAACTAATTTATAGCTTAAGGAGACAATGTCTCCCCCCCCCCCCCGTTTTCGAGGATGCTGAACACGATGGTGGCGGTTTAAACTCTTTCTGAGTTAACTCCACCCCCCAAACGGCCAAAAAACCACCCCCGATAGGGGTGAAACGCGGAAACGACGGCTCATACCGACAAAACCTGCTTCACCACCCGTTTTCGAGGATGCTGATCACGATGGCGGTGGTTTAAAGTCTTTCCGAGTTAACCCCACCTCCCAAACGGCCAAAAACCACTCCCCAAATGGGTTAACGCGGATACGGCGTCTCATACCGACAAAACCGTTTTCGAGGATGCTGAACACGATAGCGGTGGTTTAAAATTTTTTCGAGTTGACCCCACCCCATAAACGGGCAAAAAACAGCCCCCGAAAGGGGTGAAACGCGGATACGCCGTCTCATATCGACTAAACCTGCGTCACCCCCCGTTTTCGAGGATGCTGAACACGATGGTGATGCTGGATCTTCTCCCCGAAGCAAACTCTAATGGCCAAAAACGGGGGGTGACGCAGGTTTTGTCGATATGAGACGGCATATCCGCGTTAACCCCTTTCTGGGGGTGGTTTTTGGCCATTTGGAGAGGTGGGGTTAACTCAGAAAGAGTTTAAACCACCGCCATCGAGTTCAGCATCCTCGAAAACGGGGGGTGACGCAGATTTTGTCGGTATGAGATGGTATAGCGACTATAGCGACTCACTCACTGGAAATCGAGAAGTTCCAAAAGCGAGAAGTTTCCATGGAGTCGCTAAGAAACAAAAAGGAAAACTCGATCCATAATGGAGAAGTTTCCATGGAGTCGCTAAGAAAAATAAAAAACATTCGATATAAAAATATCAATATACTTAAAAATACCAAAATCATATAAAATATGAACATGTATTAAAAACAAATATACGTATATTTTAACTTCGATTTTAATTTTATTTATAGCGATAACGCTATAGATGGCGTATCCGCGTTAACCCATTTGGGGGGTGGTTTTGGGCCGTTTGGGGGGTGGGGTTAACTCAGAAAGAGTTTAAACTACCGCCATCGTGTCCAACATCCTCGAAAACGGGGGAGGGGGGGAACATAGTCTCGTTAGGCTATTAATTATTTACATACCTGTCCGACTCACAGAAGCCACTATTCGGGATAGACGATTTCAAATATTATGTTATTAAAGTTTCATAAACAATAATTTCCACATATAGTGCAAATATAGTACCAACATTTTTTTCGTTGTGAGAGACTTGGATAGAAAATCTAGATGTGGAATTTTAAGATTTATAAACACCCTACAGGTTGCATTGTAATTCGAGTCCTATGAACAAACGAACATCAGCGTGCCTGCCTTTCAAGATTATTTTAGCAGGTTGCTAAATTGACACCAATGTTTCGAGGGTAGATGAGGAGATATCATCAGAGACGCTTTATCGCGTGTGTGTCTAGCGTCTACGATTTCAAATTAGAATACCATACAACCTGTAGGGTGTTTATAGATCCTCTATTATTTACTTGATTCTATAATAAGTGGGTTACCTCGAGTAGCATGGATGCGCAGTGGCTTTTCTCGAGTACTGTGGATGCATAGTAAGTTACCTCAAGTAGTATGGATGCGCAGTCGGTTTCCTCGAGTAAACTGGATGCGCAGTGGCCTTCCTTGAGTACTATCGATGCGCAGTAGGTTTCCCCGAGTATTTTGGATGCGCAGTGGGTTTTCTCAAGGAGTATAGATCCGCAGTGCCGTTTCTCTGGTTCTATAGATGCGCAGTAGGTTACCTCAAGTAGTATGAATGCGCAGTAGGTTTCCTCGAGTAATATGGATGCGCAGTGGCTTTCCTCGAGAAAATTGGATGCACAGTGGGTTACCTCGAGTAGTATGGATGCGTAGTAGGTTTCCTCGAAGAAAATGCTACAAGTAGAAGCTTTACTTCTATCGTGCAGTCCACGGCGCACAATGATTTTTTATATCTTTGTCATGCCATTTTCTGCGTATTACTTCCATATTCAGTGGAAGTATACTAACGCAAAAAAAAATTTTCACTTCATTCAGCCCCACCATTACCACCGATGTGGCATATCATCTTATGGAATTTAAAATATTATATTATTAAGTTCCATAAGCAATTATTTCCACATGTGGAGTGCAAATATAGCATTTTCGTTTTAAGAGACTTGGATAGGAAGTCTGGATGTGGAAGTAGTGATTCCTTAGGCAGCGGTTTTTTACAAGATTAATAAACGACAAATATAATTACAAAGTTTCTAAACCCGCTTCATTCCCTACGACGGGGGTTAATGCTTGGATGCCCCAAATATTAATTCTAATAATCTTATTGGGATATGTTATGGCCACATTCAAGGGCGACATTCTGAACTAGAAACTTATTTAATTGTTGGAAAAGATATATTTTTAAACCCCTTAAAACTTGCCTCCCGGTGGACTACCTCCCCCCAAATTTTCTGACATGAAAAATATATATTCTTGGATGTTCAAGTAACCTATTTATGCATTTAAAGTACAGATATTGGCCAAAAATTGACAATTTTTTCACTAAAAATAAATAAGTGTCTATTTTTATGCACCTAATTTATAGTTAATAGTAAAAAGTAATCTATTGAAACAAGTTGTAATCACACCCCACTTTCGAACAAGTTTAACTTTTTTGGCACGAGCACAGGTCGACTTGAGCCTTCTAATACTTTTTTATCGCTGTTCTGATAATAGTGGACTATATTTTCCAACATGTTTCATTTAACTTCTTCTGAAGTACAGCAAAACACTTGAATATTATTACTTGACGCACGTTTCACTAACCATGTTGGCATCATCTGGAGACGATTAAAAATTAAACTCCGCCTCACTTCAGTGAACCCCGACCTAATAACTAATAAAGCGCACTATTTGGAATTGGCCCTTTGGCACTATTCATACTATTTTTAAAAGCTTTTATTTAACTTGCAATGTTTGTTTGTATGTTTGTTTGTATGTTTGTTTGTATGTTTGTTTGTATGTTTGTATGTTTGTTTGTATGTTTGTTTGTATGTTTGTTTGTATGTTTGTTTGTATGTTTGTTTGTATGTTTGTTTGTATGTTTGTTTGTATGTTTGTTTGTATGTTTGTTTGTATGTTTGTTTGTATGTTTGTTTGTATGTTTGTTTGTATGTTTGTTTGTATGGTTGTTTGTATGTTTGTTTGTATGTTTGTTTGTATGTTTGTTTGTATGTATGTTTGTATGTTTGTTTGTATGTTTGTTTGTATGTTTGTTTGTTTGTTAGTTTAGGTCAAATCTTGCAAGCTGAATTTCGATTAGTTCTAATTAAGCTAGAGCTTTGAAATTTGGCACACATGTTATAAGTCCGGTGACAATACAACATAGTATAACCATTATCTGTCTAAATCCAATATGGCGGACGTCCCAAGATGGCGGATCGCCTTTCTCTTCACAACTCCCTTGATATGGGTATCAAATGAAAGGGTTTGATTAGTAAAATACGATAAACTATGTGACGTCATTCTAAATTCAATATGGCGGACGTCTCAAGATGGCGGATCGCCTTTCTCTTCACAACCCCCTTGATATGGGTATCAAATGACAGGGTTTGACGTGTAAAATATGATAAACTACGTGGCGTCATTCTAAATTCAATATGGCGGACGTGGGAGAGGTGGGGAAGGGATTTGAAAGGGTGGGAAGAGGTGGGGATGGAGTGGGAAAAGGGAGGGTAAGGGGTTGGAAGAGTAGTGTTAGAGAGGTGAGAAAAGGGAGAAGGAAGAGGTGGATGGCGGTGGCAAATGAAAGGGTTTTGTCTGCCTGTTTGTCTGTAAAATAAGTAGACTAAAAGGTAAAAATTTTTTTTTAAGAAAATGCTTTTATTTGAAAAAACTACTAAAAAGTAAAAATAATTTTTTTAAAACCAAAAGCTTTGGGCCGGTCAATTGAGCAAAGTAACTATGCAATAGCGCTATATGACCGTCCCCAAAGCTTTTGGTTTTCAGGTGTATGAATTTTAAAAAAATTATTTTTACTTTTTAGTCGTTTTTTCAAATAAAATATTTTTCTTAAAAAATTTTTTTATATAATTTTATTTACATTTTACAATATCTAAGCTGTCAAAAGCAGTCTGTTATTTGTTACATTTCTAATTAACCTTAAGTTATTGATATACCGGGTGTAACAGGATCATGGTACACCCTCTTTTCTCCTTTAGTTTTGAAGATAAGATACATAATAATCGGCACTTTTTGACAAACAAATGATTTTTTTTTCACTTCCGGTTTCGCCGGAAGTGACACTAACTTTCGATTTTTAAATGGAACACCCTGTATATTATTGCATTTTTGAATTCTGCATAATTTTCTGAATCCAACGACATCAAATAAGTGACATTTTAAACGTCAATATTTTTTGTAATATAATTTTTAGTTTTCCATTTAAGTGTGCCTTGACGGTTCCGATTTATTCTAAATTACCCGTGTAATGCTAGAAGAGCCGAAATACCGTCAAAAATACTAAATTACGTGATTTATGAGCAAATAAAGTTCATCAAAATGGTTTTTGGGGCAAAACTCATTTTTTTCAAATGGAACCATATTGGTACCGTGGTACCATTTATTAGTACTATTAATAAGGAACTTATTCATATGTCATATTAAAATGTGCGATAAATACAAACAAAATTACAGCTAAAAGAAAATAGGAAAATACAATTTTGTTCTAATTATCTTGTTATACATAAGGTGGCTTTGGAATATAAAAAATGAACATAAAACATTACAATTGTTCAAAATGCTGTCCATTAACGTTATTGCGCTTCTGAATTCGCGTAGCTGTTTCTTGAAGAACGTTCGCCAATTGCTGGGCCGTTATGCTATTAATTGCGCGTCTTACTCGTAGCTTCAGGTCTTCGCGAGTTGTAACGGCGGTTGCGTAGACAATATTTTTTAAATGACCCCAAACAAAGAAACCAAGGGGTGTTAAATCAGCTGACCTTGGAGGCCACCGCACAGGACCATTCGTTGAAATTACGTTTTCTCCGAATCTCCGTTGAAGGTAATCAATTACTATCCTTGAATTTTGGGGAAGAGCGCCATCTTGTTGGAAATACATTCCCCGTCCTAAATCCAAAGGTAACTCATCTAAAATATCCTCAATCTCATTTTGCATTAAACTCAAGTATCTGGCACTAGTCAGGGGTCCTTCAAATATTATTGGACCACTGATTCTACTACCGATTATTCCAAGCCAAACATTGAAACCGAACCGCAATTGAAAAGTCTCCCGTAATAAATGTTGATTTTCTTGTGACCAATATTTTGTATTTTGTCGGTTAAATAATCCCAAACTTGTAATACTAGACTCGTCCGAAAATAAAATCATTCCCAAAAAAAATCATTGTTTGGCTGCACGTTATTCTGCAAAATCCAATTGCAATATTCCATCCTACGTTCGTAATCATTTTCGTACAAGTGCTGGTGCAATTGGCATTTAAAAAATTTATAGTGGTATTTGTGCAAAATTCGGCTTACTGTTTGGAGACTGATTTCCAATTCAAACCCAATTTGCCTTAAAGAAACAGTCTTATCAACTTCTATTCGAGCCAAAACATTAATTTCCGTCCCTTCGTCAAGAATGAAGTTTTCTTCGGGATCATTGTTGGGCTCTCTTCTTAAAATAATTTCTCGCTGGACATTGTCTATCAGGATATCGTTCGGCATAAAGGTATAAATTTGCGGCATTTTGAACACAATTAACAGGAATTTCAAACAATTTTTAAAGATACAGTAAAAACACCTGTAAACCAATAAATGTTTGACAAGCTAAATATTTCATTGTTTTCAAAGCCACCTTAGTTACTTCTTAACATTTAATTACAACAAAATTATATTTTCTTACTTTCTTTTAGTTGTAATTTTGTTTGTATTTATCGCACATTTTAATATGACATATGAATAAATTCCTTATTAATAGTACTAATAAATGGTACCACGGTGCCAATATGGTTCCATTTGAAAAAATTGAGTTTTGCCCCAAAAACCATTTTGTTGAACTTTATTTGCTCATAAATAACGTAATTTAGTATTTTTGACGGGATTTCGATTTTTCTAGCATTACACGGGTCACTTAGAATAAATAGGAACCGTCATGGCTCACTTCAATGGAAAACTAAAAATTATATTATAAAAAATATTGACGTTTGAAATGTTACTTATTTGGTATCGTTGGATTCAGAAAATTATGCAGAATTCAAAAATGCAATAATATCCGGCGAAACCCGAAGTGAAAAAAAAATCACTTGTATGTCAAAAAGTGCTGCTTATTATGTATATAGGATATCCCAAATTTCAATCAATTATCTTCAAAACTATGATTGTTATTACAGGCATGTCGGGCAATACTAGTCACTGGCTTTCCGTCTACTACTAAACCGTAATTCTGATTATAAATTACTTCGGTATTCACGTAAACTGTAGATTATTATATCAGGCATTTTTCATGTTTTAGAAAAGATAATGTTGTGGTAAGTTATTTATTTAGTACTCATGTCAGATCATCGCAATTTTTATACTTCTAAAATTGTTAGGAATATTTTAAATTTCATAATAAAGAACAAAGTGTATATGTTGTGATTTGCTTGATACCTGAATAATATTCTATTCTATTCTATCTCTAACGAGATAACCATTATTAAGTGAGTTATTGCAATCTGCATCGTTTTGAGGGAAATAAGTTTGCATGCATTTCGATTAAATCTCTTTAATATACAGGATATCTCTACATTGCTGTAGAGAAATTTGACGGTTATGAAATAATAAGAAAAAAAATCGTATAAGAGCATATGTCTGAAAATGCTTCCTGAGGGAGCCAAGAAGAAAGAGAAAACAGACAAAAACAGATAAAACTTAATTCATTTTACGCATTGACTTTTTGTCGAACAAATAATGACTTCTTGATTTTTCCATAAAGCTTGCTTTTTGAAACAATTTTATTAACTATTTATTACTATAATTAACTTTGTGCCATCGATTTATCTCGGACAAGTTACCGAGAGTATCATTATTGTGTAGTTTTCTTCGTGGAGTCATATTCCAGTATTCAATTATCAAAAACTTAATAATAAATTGTAATGTTGAAAAACCCTTCAGTTTCGTATGCTGTATGATTGAAATATTTTCATGTTATTTTATCGAAAGTATGTAACGCGATTTCGAAAAAAGGAAATCATTGCAATTTTTTTAGCCTCCGGAGAGACGAAACAATGATACGAGAGCCATACTCGATTTAATAATACGTAAAATTGAGGGGATTATGAAAAAAGCGTCACAGTGCATTTGATGAGTTTCAAAATGCTGAGATATTTTTAAGCTCCCCACAATAAAATTGTGGGAGGTTACTGAAATTGGTCCAAAATCGAAAATAGAGAATACATCAAATCTTTACGTTTTGAGGTCCCAGGAACCCAAAAAAGTGGTTCTTGACAAATGTCTATGTGTGCGCGTGTATGTGTGTATGTATCTTAGCACGATAGCGGCGAAACTACTAAATGGATTTGGATGAGACTTTGCTTGAGGATTTCTTTAGTGCTCCAGAAGATCTGAAAAGGTTTTAGTTGAGATCGGATTAAGTTTAGTGCCGTTTCGACATAACAAGTTGTTTAATTTATGATTACTTACAGTTTGTAATCGAACCATTGAAAAGCAGTAAAAATTCCGATTTCAGTGATATATCACACTTGCACCCTTTCGATTTGGTTTCCGTGAAAAAAATTAAATAACTGGGCCCAAAGTAAGTTTTTAGCCCAAATATATTAAAAGTTACAGTGACATTAAAAGTCTGAGAAACTTGAATTCATTTCCGGCACACGCCGGAAAACATTAACATAACTTAAAAACCAAACCAAGTGCAATACAAACTTGAAAATTTTCGACAACTGTCAAAAAAAATCTCCAGTAAAGTTTAGAACCAGAATTTTTGACAGCTGTCAGTTTGACAGATTTAGAACTAACAAAGTTTAGCGACAAAAAATTTGACAGCTGTCAGTTTGACAGCTGTCAAAAAAATCTTCTCCTGAAACCTTTTGGCATCTGTCAGTTTGACATCTGACATTAGTGACAAGCAACCAAACAAAACAACCTTGCTCGACCGATTTAGTGAAAAATCGGTCGAGGCCAGAAGATAAATATAATATTCATCAACTCAAATTGAAACGGTCCACTATGAACACTTCACCGGCCACAGCTGGTAGAGAAGCTGTCCACAAAGAATTATATGGGTTTTAAAAATAAATAAAAAAATATAATTAAATGAACGTTCATATTTTCTAGTGCTCTTTTCGGCTTCAGAGAACCACCGAGTGGGGAAGTTCAGATGCTTTCCGTAGCTGCCGATTTTTTTTTATGAATCTGAGGTGCTTGTAGAGAAAATAACCTGTAAAAATCGGGTGAAAAGCGCCTTACCACAATAGGCCTCTTGCATAAAATATAATTTTGGCATTTTTAGAATCTTTACTTAAAACAAAACACAGTGTGTAAAGGATTTTTTCTTTTACAGACGGTATTCAGCATTAAAGTTTGAATAAACCCGTTAGACGAGCAAACAACGTGGGACGTCCTGTGTCAGTTTACGCACAGCGCTAGCGTACATTTTAAATTAATTCCATTCATGATCCGTGATCAGTGATCAGTTATTTGAATTTGAAAAAATTAGACATAAACACATTTGTCTTATCCATTAACATAAAAACATAAGCGAACATTTTCTGTTTGTGCCGGTTAATCGGAAGGTCACAAAAATGAACCAAGAAAAATTGGAAATTATTTAGGATTTTAGTGGCCAAATAAATCAAGCTTTCGACACTGGGGCTATATTATTAGTACATTATTCAACGAGCGGTAATGTAGGTAATAACTCACGCAGATGTAATTCATCAAGTGAGTTATTACCATTACCGCAAGTTGAATACTATACTTTATCTACGATTATAACAATAAATATTCGATTGAGAAAATTTTGTTTCAATTACTCAGTTTGTTTATTAATAAAATTAACTGTAAAATTTAATTTTTGTTCACCCTTTTATATTTGTTGTCTTCAAAGATTTAGCCACGTTTAAGCGGAGGTAAAATGTGATTTTTAATCGAAATAGTGCATAAACTGCTTGTAGACAAAAAAATCAGCTTTGTAGATTAATATTACGCGGCGGAAAATGCAAAAGTTCTCCGCGAACTGCAATAGCCCGGAGCGCATATTCGATCAAAAGTCTTGTTTTTGTTAGAGAAAAAATTTAAAAAAGCTTCGGAAAGCTCAATCAATTCTCTTAACATAAGCTGTCTACGAATTTTTCGAAAAAAACGATAATTATCGAGATATTCGAGGAAATGTAAGAAATTATTCGTTTTCCTATAGAGTGTATGTAAACTTTAAAAAAATAATTTATCTCAAAAACCTTTGTTCCGAAGGACCGAGATTAACGGAGTGTCAAAGTAGTATATGATATTAAGTGAACATCGTACATGAGATCGATTTCAGTTAATTGCCGATTAATTACGGTGACAAAATGGAGAAATTTTACCGAAAAAAAAAGTCCCAAATCCCGCCCCCTCTAATTCCTTTATTTTTGTCGGAATTCAAAAAATAATGAAAAGAGTTTTAGCAAATTTAATTTTATTTAAGTTAACTACACTGCCCTGCTAAGACAAGAAGTCGTAACTGCAAAAAATTAATTTTTGAGATTTTAATTGCATTTGCACCGTATTAGTGATCCTCACCACTGTACAAAATGTAGAAGTCGTATCTAAAGCAAAACTAGTGAATATACATAACAAATATGTGTCGTATCTACAAAATAGACCTATTCACTAAGCTCAAAAATCATATCCGATCATTACCAGATTTATTTGTCATGACTTAACATATATACAATGTTTTGTTATATGGTTACACTGATCAAAGGGACACATATTTATTTGCCAAAAAAGAAAATCATGAATTATGAAATGTAGATGGCATAACATAATTCAGAAAACAGTTGATTTCTCTAAAATTACATTTTGTCAGATACGACTTCTTATCATAGCAGGGCAGTACAGTAGTCTTTTGGAGTAGGAGCCAAGATTAAAAAGTTGCCAACTGTAGAAGCTCAAAATTTGCGATTTTTTGCCGTACATGGCCAACATTTCAGTAGTTATCTCCGAAACGAAAAAAAAAAAATCAAAATTCTGATAGTAGCAAAAGATTCGTAATGGAAAATACTCGTTTGACCTTGTTTTTTATTTCGGAGATATCTGCGAAAAATAACAAAAAAACAGCTTACATTTCGGAGTCGAAAAAATTGCAAAAGCATACAATCTTGACACGTTCATATTTTTCGAAAAATACCATTGGGACGACCGTACGATGTCGCGATGTAAAGAGGAAGTCTTCCAGATAAACCTGATCGTAATGCACGGCGAAGTTCGAACATTCGGCTCGGCACGAACGAATCAAAAGTAGCATTTTGTGACATTTCAGAAAGTCTTTAGAGATATTAACGCGAATAATCTGTCACTACTTCCCTGGCTCCTCCTTCGTGTGTTGCACATTACGTCGATTGGACAGGCTAGGCATGAAGATAAAGGTGATGGGCTCTGTATCTAGTGAGTTATAATAACTTACGCATTATAACTCACGCTGTTTGTTTATGGATACTATTAATTGATCAGAAGCAGTTCATTAATTAGTATATAACCTAATAAGAGTAGATAAACTATTCTTTATTTAAACTGGATAAAGTTGTTGCGGTACTAAAAATCTCAACTAATACTTTGCATGCTAATTCAGATTACAGCTGCTCTCTGTCTATCATGTATCATAGTGCCAGAATACACCGTTCAGCACACAACTGATCAATGACGTAAATGATAAGTGATCGCTTAGTTAGCGCTACCGCGTGATGAACGCAACCATTGCACGCATGCACGCACAGTGATATAGATATAACTAGTGACAGATGACGTCAACTTTAATATGAGTGTTTTCTGAGATTTGCCCCTTCTCCCGGATATTAGTCGGTGATTTAAATAAGTTCCAACTTTTGTATTTTTGTCAGCAATCGCCTAGAACCTTTAGTAAGAAAGTGGTACAAAACAGAGTTTTTTTGCTCTTTTTTTTTTAAATAGGTTTCTGAAGGTTGTACCTTTCCGATAGAAGCATTTTTATAAAGTCTTGTTAGCAACTGTCAATTATAATAAAAGATGTTACGATCATTGTTCAGTTCATCAGAAATTATTTGAATTTTAAAATGATCCTCGTAGAAAAAAAAATAACTACAAAAATATTTCCCGTAATGATATAAACTACTGCAATTTATGTAGATTCGAACAAGGTATAATTCATACACTTTTTATTAACAGTTTTTTTGTCATTTCCGTTTTTTTACAAGTAAGGTATATTTTTATGACAATCATAACATATTTTATTATAATTGACAATTGCTAACTAGACTTCATAAAAGTGCCCCCATCAGTAGCCCATTTAAGAAAAAAAAGGGAAAAAAATCTACAGTCTTTTGTCTTCTTACTAAACATACTAGGCGATTTCGGACAAAAATACAAAAATTGATGTAACTTTTGAACCATCAAAAATTGAATAACAACATATGTAGTTATTTTGGTTGGAAATGACTTCATCTATCATCCCCCTTCGTTTTATCGATGACTTATGGGACATCCTGTATACCGTTTTTTTTTCATTTCAGCAAAACTATCACAGCTAGAAATTTTACAGCTAACGTTCGGAACAGAACTCAGCGGCACGGCACTTGAGCGAATTTCACACTGCGAACGCTCGCGCCACACAAGAAGTGGTATAACTTTTGACTGACAATGATAAAAATCAAAAAAATATTTTAAAGTCGATATTATCATATAATTGATATATATTTGTTTTCCAAAAAGCTTTTTAAATTATTAACTATTAATAGATAAAATTACGAGATATGAAATTTGTCACTTATTTTAGTTGAACGGCTAATATTCTTATATTTTTTAATAAACGACTTCATATTCGAAACATTAAGTTATAATACGCACGAAGTGAAAAAAATTACAAAAATTTATTTTGTAAAATACAGGCCCTTTGAAAGATAAGTTAAAAAAATAATTTCCGCCTTTTATACATTATGGTGTTTTTTCAATTTGTTTATAATAATAACAATTTACTTATTGTTTTCACGAAATTCGACAAAAAGGTCGAGGTCGAAAATTGTACGTGCCAAAGTTACCAATTTTTTAACAGCTGTAACTTTTACAAAAAAAAATATGTATATTAAAATTTTTTCAATACCAGAATCTTATTGCTGAAGGTCTCTTTTTTCGATGTCAATATTTGTTGTTATTAATTTGTATTCTTTAAATTAGACTAGCAAGATGCCCTTGCTCTATGAGAATCGTTATAAATTAATTATAAGGTGATTAAAATTTTGTCTGCGATATTGGAGCCACCATTTTGAAATTTTCAAGTTTTTGTATTTTTTGGGATTTGTGAAGATATTTCCTACTTTTATACCAAATTTCAAGCTCCTAGCTCATCGGGAAATACCCAAACAATTCATAGACAATAAGTTACACTCTAGTTTTATATAAAACACAGTGTAAGAAACTTTTTACCTCCATTATCTGTCCGGTGAATTGTTTGGTTACTTTCCGATGAGCTAGGAACTTGACCTTTTGTATGGAGGTAAGGCGTACCTTTTCGACCTCCAGAAGATTTGCCAAAAATTGCAAAATTCAAAATGGCGGCTCCAAAATGGCCACCAATATGTAGATTTATGGTATACTTAGAAAAACAATACCTACATTAAAATGAAAACGCTGCCAAAATGGAAATAGCTGTGAAAAAAACTATAAGAACAAAGTTCTAGAGAATTAAATTTGACATTGAAAAGTAGTGGCGGCATATATGTACCTTTTATAATTTTGGAAATATATGCGTTTAAATTCCATGAATCTGCATGATTTGACACGTATTTTTTTATCTTTCATTTCTCCATTTACCAAATTCAATTAACTCGCCCGTTAATTATGAAAATTGCTAGTTCCTGATTGGTCAAAGGTGTGTTATAATGAGATTATGTTCATTATATGCTAGGTTGGAATTATGACTATCATTATTCGTCAACTGTTAAATGTATTATGCAAGGATTACACGATAGTCGTGGATAAATGATATATGTATAAGAATTAGAATTATAATATTAATACTAATGTGTTTAAATAAACGATTAATTTTTTTTTATTGTTTCAGGTGAGTGGACAATTAAATTTTGCAATTTCTTGGTAAGTAAGTCAGATTATTTTCTTGACATGTGATAGAACGATAGAAATCCATTTTATACATTATATAACAGAGTATAAAATATATAATATAATATGTCCTAATATCCGTTGTTGGAAAATTGTGAGCGAAGACGGATTTCAAGATATTCATACAAAAAAATCTTGGCGCTGATCCATTTTTTCAAGATGACGGTGCGAGCTTAAAGGCATTGTAGAATATACTAGTGCGACGGCTGCATGGCATTTGCGTACAAAACCCCAATATCGAGGTAGAATGTATTGGGACTTACCATTCGATTCAGTATGTTGTTTTTGACATAAAAAATCAAAATAGACAACTTCCTCCACTGGTCTCAAAAACACAACAGCAAATAAACAGATATAAAATAATTATAACTTATAATATTACACTTACAATATCCCCAAAACACTTCTATGAATTGGTAACAAAACTTACGACAAGAAATCTATTCGCATACTTTTATTTAGAGATGTATGGACTTTTATAATTTCAGACTGATTGTTGAAGAAAATATATTTTACAGAAATAAGAAAAATCAAATTACAAAAGTCCGGGACTGGAATATTTAAATGTTAATAATGGTAGTATATTAATATTGATAAGTACACAAATTGTATAAAATTTATCCACATTCTGATAAACAGTAAGGAACTTCTGGTCAAAAGGAGTCAGTCAACTTGCCCCCCCCCCCCCCCAGTTACTTTTTCTTCTCCAATTTGCGAGTACACAATGATTAGACCTAGCACACCCTAGCACAACCATTTTTAAAGCTAGCACACCTCTGCATAAATAATAAATAGGGGTTGTTTTCGGGGGGGTTAGTTGACGCTGCTCCCGTCAGTTATTTTTTTTCTTCAGTTTGCTAGCACACAATGTTTAGGCCTAGCACACCCTAGCACAACCATTTTTAAAGCTAGCGCACCCCTGCGTAAATAATAAATGGGGGTTGTTTGAATTTGCTAGCATATATTAACATCTATCACAACTACTTTTAAAGCTAGCACACTTACAGAGGCGGTAATATATAGGGTGTACATTTTTTCCTCAGCCCCTCCCAGTTATTTTTTTGTCTTGAATTTGCACGCAATGCTTACACCTAGCACAACCACTTTCCAAGTTAACGCTCCTACAGGGTCGATAATATACAGGGTAGTAATTTTGTCCCACCCACAGATATATTACATTTTCTATTATTACTCAGATTACCTTACCAAAAATGATCACATACTTATATAATACAGGGTTGAAATAGACAGGTTAATATAGAGGGTTGAAATTTATTTTGTATGTACTTTTTTTTTCTCAAATTTGACAACACATAATATTTGCACCTAGCACAACGACTAAATAATTATAGTTATTAAGGTACCAAGAGTGTTTTAAGGATAATAACGCACCGAGGTCGGCAGTGTACTTCCCGAGGACCTCTGGCCCGAGGGAATGTACGTCGACCGAGGGCGTCATTATCCTATAACACCCGTGGTGCCTTCAACGTTTAATGTCCTACAAGTCTCTTATTTAATTCGAATTTTTTTTTTTACATTTACGGTTTATTTATTTGACATCTATTATGTTCAGGACGATTTGATTTAAAAGAGAGTAAAAATCGAAATTGTTTGTAAACGCCGCCATTGCATAGCAACGCATTTTGTTTGTCAATAACGCTGTCATAATTTGCTTGTTTTGGGTTGTGTTATAATTTTATAATGCCCTAGGGCGTTATAGATATTCATAACGCCCTATGGCGTTATTTTTCATTTAATGTATCTCAAAATAGGGTGGTTATTGTAAAATAACAGACTTGTAGGGCATTAAATAAATTAATAAATAAAACTTTATTTCATGAATAACATTTACAATCATTTTACTAGATACCACAAAAATAACAAGCTAAAAACGTACTCTTCGCCAATTTACTGAGCTTTTTAATATAATTGTTACACATTTTATAGGATACTCTTCGCAGTTTTCTTGTAAATAATGTTAGTTTTTGGACATCCTAAATTTTGTGATACCATATTTGTTGTGAAAAAAATTATATGAAAAAAAAAAATGAAAAAAAAAATATCCAACTTGTGTGGGATTCGAACACACGATCTTTGGATTGCAAGGCAAATTATGGAGATAACATTTCGCAAGATTTCTACCTAAGTACAAGCGAAAAAAATTATGAGAATTTTTTTCTTTTATATTAAATAATTAATAACTTTTTTATTTACTGATCGATTTTCTTCAAAAACAATTGGGTTCTTCCTCTACCTAACACTAACTTACTTTCTAAGTTTCAATACAATCGGACTTTTCCTTCTTAAGTTATCGTGCTTACATGAAACGTGACGGACGGACGGACAGACGGACCGACGGACGGACAGACGGCCATTTTGAAAGTTGTTCAGAATTCGTTCACTAACACAATGATATGAAAATTTTTTGTCTACGAGTGATATTTACGATTTTAGAAATGTGCCGATCAAATACAATATACTCTTCGTTTTTGCGAAGAGTATAATAATGACATACTTAAAATATAATATAATGTTTTTCAAAAAGCTCTCATCATGGTGGGAAATTTTTTATTGTTGTTTCCATGGAAAATTAAATGGACAGTCAATATCTCCTCAACTGTTTGAAATTAGAAAAATGTCCAATATAAAATTTCTATCTAGAGTGATATATTTTAGAATTATTCTGACATCTACAGAATGTTTGACATAGCGGCGGCAAGCATTTATTTGGATTTTTCGATGGAACACTCAGTAATAATTTATATATTTATATCTGACTCCTAGTTCTCTATATATCATTTTTGAATTTTCACTGCAGGGTTGCCACGTTATTCCATTTTTTTTTTTCGATAAAAGTCAAGAATAAAATCTCCAAAAAATGAATTTTCCTAAAGGACCCCGCATCTTTTAAATACAATTTGGCTTTCACTCCTGGGCGCTGAAATTTTGCACAGAGGTAGTTCATAACATCCTGATCAAAAGTCTCCATGGTCACAAAAAAATTTAATGACAGGATTTCGAGATATTGGCCGAAGAAAGTCGTAACTTCGTTGATAATGAGACCTTATGAAAATGCATTTTTTGGAGATTAAATCTTGACTGTTGTTAATGCATTTTTTTATCTAAAAAAAAAAAAAAAATGGAATAAGGTGGCAACCCTGCAGTATAGAGAACTAGGAGTCAAATATAAATTTATAAATTACTACTGAGTGTTCCATCGAAGAATCCAAATAAATGCTTGCCACCACTATGCCAAACATCCTGTAGATGTCAGAATAATTGTAAAATATATCAGTCTAGATCTCGTACAATTTTTATATTGGTGCTAGAGTGTGCTAGGTATAAGCATTGCGTATTAGCAAATTCAAGAGAAAAAAATAACTGGGGGGCTGAGGAAAAAATTTATTATCGCCCCTGTAGGTGTACTAGCTTTGAAAGTAGTTGTGCTAGAGTGTGCTAGGTGTCAATAATATATGCTAGCAAATTCTAGAGGAAAAAATAACGGAGGGGGGGCGCTAGTGTCAACTTGACCCCCCCGAAAACAACCCCTATTTATTATTTGCGCGGGGGTGTGCTAGCTTTAAAGATGGTCTAAACATTGTGTGCTATCAAATTGAAGAAGAAAATGTAACTGGGGGGGGGGGGGGGGAGGTGCAAGTTGACTGATCCGGTCAAAAGAAATGTTTGCGATAAGTAGTTTATCGTCTTGTATCTCAGTAAATAACCGCAACAGAGAAATTTCTATAGTTGTCGTAGCTAACTTATAAGTATGTACATTTCGTCATGAATATTCTCTAGGATACTCTTCGCAATTTTTTTAATAAGTTAATTTTTTAGGTATAATTGATATATTTGTAATTTTAGCCACCTCCCGATGAGGCTCGATTGGCAAAATGCTCGTCAGTATACCATGCAGTATTTTTATTTTGTAGAATCCAGTCAAAGATTGCAACACACTTCATGCATATATTTTTGTTTCATAACTGATTTACGATCAATTTTGTTCAAAAGCAATAGAGCTCTTCCTCTAGATAACACTAAATTTTCAGATTTCAGTATAATCAGATTTTTCCTTCTCAAATTATGGTGCTTAAAAAAAACCGTGATGAACGGACAGACAGACACTTTTAAAGTTGTTTAGAATTCTACGACTAATAATCCGGGAGCCCGTGTATAAAATGACTGACTATCCGGCGAACTTTGAAAATATGAAAAATGGATTGTTCTTATATAAGTTAGCAATGAATGGACCGTCAGCTGGTTGGGTAGCGGTGGGGGTGGCTGTCAAAGGGTTGAAAACATGTAAAAAAAATTGAGAAAAAAAACTATCCGGTGAACTCTGAAACTTATATGAGGGGAAGATTATGTTATATAATGAAAGTAGAACATAGTCAGCTGGACGGGGGGCGGTGCAATTACCGTCAGCTGATCGATCAAACAGGTCCAAAAACATGAAAAATTTAAATTATTCGGCAAACTTTAAAATTTGGGTATAAGATAATATTTACACTGAGATTCACGAAAAACATAGTCAGCTGCAAGTATGTGGGTGGAAAAGTCGTCAGCTGGTACAGAACAATGCCGAGTGTTGATCACCCGTGAGGCAGCGCGCATCACCTTTCTTGCATCAGCTGACGACTTTTCCACCCACATACTTGCAGCTGACTGTGTTTATCGTTAATCTTAGTATGAATATTATCATATACCCGAATTTCAAAGTTCGCCATAAAGATTTAATTAGTAATATCGATATTGATAGCTTAATGCTAGAAAACGTGCGTGCGGCACTCCCGAGTTTCTTTTTTTAATTTGATTAAATATTCAATTTATTATTAATATACATTATTTTATGAGAATACAAATTAATACATTCTACATTTCAAAATTATACAGGATGATCTTCTCAGAAAATTTATTTAGTTTAGTGAAAATAAAAATAAATTTATTCGGCTTCCGATAACAGATCTTCCTCATTCTCATTTTCATCCAACTCATCACTCTCTTGATGCTCAGTGGGTGAAAGATCATTTTTCTCTTTGTCACTCGCATCTAAAAAAAATATTATTTATAAAAAATTGATTAAGATTATAATAGGATGAAAAGTGAAAAGCACAAATGATATAATACCTTCAGTATTTGTGGCATCTCGGATAATCATTTCCACTTATGGAGGTAATTGATCTTCATCAAACCACTTGCAAATTAAATTTGTTTTCCTCAAGCTGTCACCCATAACCAAGGGATCTAATGTAGATGGCACTTGTTTGTGTGCGTTGTTCCAAATCGTATACATACATACACAGTTCTTAAAACGTGCTGTACAAGTTCCGATTTCGACGGAGGCGAGAGAGATGCATCAAAATTTTTGTCTGGTAACCGAAATTCGTTATCATTTTCGCTAAATTTATACACCTTAGTGAAGGTAGCTACACGAGCATCATTGACGTTTTTTATAGCTTTAAACCCATACATCGTGCAAACAAACTTCTCTATTATGTTAACGACATTATTTAGGTTCTCCTCTGGTAAATTATTCAAACTTTTAAAAGCTTCAATAAATGCTTCAATAAACTCTTGATCTTTTCTTAATATAGTAAAAGGCTTCTTTTTCCTTTCTTGAAAAATACGGGATTATAATCACATCTCGCGAAACCGTGGAAAGCGGGCAATGCGTTACACAAGTCGTCGCCAAGTGCTGAATACAAATCGTTTAGATATAAAAATCGTTCTTTATTTCCTACGTTTCTTTATTTCCATTTTTATCCAAATTTTCACATTATTATGTACATTTTTCATGTTTCCCAGCGTGATGATAGGAATGTCAGTATCTGAACTTATGACAACACTGGTATTCTCATTTATAGGTGAAAAATCATTTTAGTGTCCGCTTCCTCGTGACTAGAACACGATAAGCTTTCCACGGTTTCTTAGGTGACACTAGATTGGATATAGTCGTTTCGAACTCAATAACTATAGCAGTTTTCAGTATTTAGGTATGGGGTTTTATTACCTAAGAACGGAGCCATTTCATCACTTGCCCAATACATTGAAAGAAACTCGATTAGATCTTCTAAATTTGTTTTTATTTTCACTAAACTAAATAAATTTTTTGAGCAGATCATCCTGTATAATTTTGAAATGTAGAATGTATTAATTTGTATTGTCATAAAATAATGTATATTAATAATAAATTAAATATTTAATCAAATTAAAAAAAGAAACTCGGGAGTGCCGCACGCACGTTTTCTAACATTAAGTTATCAATATCGATATTACTAATCAAATCTTTATGGCGAACTTTGAAATTCGGGTATATGATAATATTCATACTCAGATTAACGATAAACACAGTCAGCTGCAAGTATGTGGGTGGAAAAGTCGTCAGCTGATGCAAGAAAGGTGATGCGCGCTAACCTCGCAGGTGATCAACACTCGGCACTGCTCTGTACCAGCTGACGACTTTTCCACCCACATACTTGCAGCTGACTATGTTTTTCGTGAATCTCAGTGTAAATATTATCTTATACCCAAATTTTAAAGTTCGCCGAATAATTTAAATTTTTCATGTTTTTGGACCTGTTTGATCGATCAGCTGACGGTAATTCCACCGCCCCCCCTCCAGCTGACTATGTTCTACTTTCATTATATAACATAATCTTCCCCTCATATAAGTTTCAGCGTTCGCCGGATAGTTTTTTTTCTCAATTTTTTTTACGTGTTTTCAACCCTTTGACAGCCACCCTCACGGCTACCCAACCAGCTGACGGTCCATTTATTGCTAACTTATATAAGAACAATCCATTTTTCATATTTTCAAAGTTCGCCGGATAGTCAGCCATTTTATACACGGGCTCCCGGCCTATAACACAATATGAAATTCTTTCTCTACAAGCGATATTTACGATTTTGAAAATGCAATTGGCAAAGTGGCAAATACAATGCCGGGTGGCTCAGCCTATAGGGACACTCTTGTAACTCGAAGTCTCCAATTATATGATGTAAAGAACCAAAATGGCCGACTTCCGGTTTCGATGCAATTGACATGAAAATAAAATTTTTAAATGAGACAACCTGTATATTTTTGCATATTTGGATGGTGCTGGCCTAAATACATATGATCTGACCCTCAGATATTATTTTGATTTCCAGAAAATATAAATTTTTTAATTTTTAGTTTTAATCATAGAAGGCCGCGATTTTACCAAAATTGTTAAAAATTAGTCTGAAAATACTTTTAGAATATCATCTCTTCAGATGCTAACATTAAACACGATTTATTCTTCATTAAGTTTAACGATATTGGTTTTTCAACGAAAACAATTTTTTTTTAAATGGAACCCTTTGGGACAACCTGTTTTCTAATTAGATCTTTAAATTACGTAGAAAATGTCTACCTTCTCTCTGTGCCAAATTTATAATTAAATAAATATTAATAATAATATATATATATATTTTTTAAATATATATATATATATATATATATATATATATATATATATATATATATATATATATATGTGCATTTGTATCGTGTCCGCCTCCTTACAAATTTGTGGCGCCCGCACCTCCACTAGAAATAATATAGATAGATTAGTTCTGTTTACATATACATAACCGCCAAATTTCACTTACCAAGGGCACGCGGAGAGGGGAAAGGATTTTTATCTTTTTTTATATACACTTTTTTGTTTATACGATTGGTATGTTTACACCTCGTTATATAAATAGTACCTCTCTGACTCAATGTATTTAAAACTGTTATATATAACGGTAGACTTTGCCTCCTTCGAGGTTGCCAGACTTCTATAGTGTAAAATGCTCTAGCGCTTGCGCAATTAGTTGCGCTATGCAATCGTGTGCGTTTGTTATTATGATGATTCATATTGTGTAAGTTATACTCTATCAGATTACATTGGTGTTTTACCCGATAATGTGCGAATATCTGTTTTAAAATGAACCGTTCACGCTAAATATCTATTGTAGAATAATGTATGTAATTCAAAATATGTTCTTAAGGGAATTATTATTACTATTTAAAATGCTTTTCAAAAGACATCACTGAATCAGTTCAATTTTGTAACACAATTGTTACATATTAGTCCACGTAAATTAGATATTTTAGAAGAAATAATTTATAAAGTAATAATATTTGGGATGCGTAATCTAGATAGGGTTCGAAATAGATACCCGAATAGTTCCCCACAATTTGGGGGTGAAACGTCCGTAATGATTATGAATAGAGCTGCTTCGGCCATATTACGGGGACTTAACGCTGGTTTTTCACTTTTATCTTGTAAACCGTTCTTCGAAAGAGAAAAAGTATAGGAAATAAAAAAATCGTCATGTTAAATTCTGCATAAAAAATGTACTATTAACCTTGTAGCTTATCCTCACCTATTTCGCGCTAACAGCGTCCAAACAGAGGCGTAGTTTGGGGCGCAGAGGTAAAAATCCATCCTATTCCAAGTTTGACTCCGAATATCTTAAAACCGGTTACTTTAACGAGAAAAATGCTCAGGAATGAATTTATTGAGCAGAATTTGCTCTATTAGATGAATATATAGAGGGTTTTGTCGCAAGTAGTTTATGTATTTTCCCCTTCTTTGCAATTATATTAGAGGATAATCTGTACTGTTCACACAAAAGAAGATTTGGAGTCATATTTCAACTCTGAGCTTGCTTCAATTCCACTTCTTCTCTTCAATAAGAAAGGGTTAATGAGGAAAATTAAGAAATCGTCTGTATGATATTTTCAATGCTGTACGAGAGAGGCCAATAGATTTTTCCGATTGCCAGTTCATTGTTGATGGCGGCAATTTGATTCATCGTGTAGTATGGCCGAAGCAGCTTTATTTGTAAACATTATGGCAAAAAAGTGACTGTAGTGTTTGACGGATATGCTGACTGCAGTATGAAGAGCATCGAAAGACAGCAGCGTCTTTTGAAACGCATTTCACCGGAAATTGTTTTTCATGAGAACACGCCACTGACTGAAACGCAAAATAAAATGATAAACAATCTCACAAAAAGGAACGGTTTATTTCGCAATTGGTGGAGAGATTTAAAAACGAGGGAATCAAAACAATTACTGCTGTAGACGACGTTGACGTACTCATAGTTCAAACCGCCTTAAACGAATCTCATGGAAACGATACAGTGGTCATCCTCGGACAAGATATTGATCTTCTCGCATTGATTATCGCTCTCGCACCTGAAGATAAAGATATCCGTTTCTTAAGAGAGGCTCAGAGATAAATAAAAAATAAAGATTACAGTTCTCGTGATTTGCAGTCCTCGGAAGTTTTAAATAGCTGTATGGCCACACGTTCAGTGGATGCGATAACACTTCAGCTTTCTTTGGTGAAGGAAAAGTGCAAACGGTGGAATGCGTCAATAAAAGAAAAGATCTCGAAGAGGTTGTCCGTATATTCAACAACGTAGCTCAACGATAAAAGAAATTACATCTCTGAATCATCAAAAATTCATTATCTTCAATAAGTTAGTCCGCCAATCTAGTACTACCGGGATTCTACGAAGACTGCCAGCAACATCCGAGGCATTACGTCAACATTCTTACAGAGTATTTCTCCAAATTCATGTTTGACGAGGAGAAAACTTGGAACCAACGGAATGCAGAAAAGCAGAAAATAATATAAAATATTTCAAAGAGATGATATATAGTCGGAGAGCAGCCAATCTGTAGGAAGCATTTTAAAAGTAGTCTATACAACTCGCGAACACCCACCTAAAAAACAGATGATATTATGTAAAATGACCTTCTGGATTTGATTTTTGAGTTCGCCCGTTAATTTGAGATTGCCAAATCGGTCAATTCGCAAATTTTTTGAAAAATTTTAAAATTATGTGTTAATTTTTGTTTTGCACATAACACATCATATCTTTTTTATTTTAATTCCGATTTAGACCAATATTTTACACATTATCCCTCCAATATTCTTGGACAGGCTGACGGTAAAGAATATAGTGTAACTAATAATATAGTGCCTAATAAAAATATAGTTACCCTCTCGCAGTTTTTTAGAATTTGCATTGAAAAACACCCGATCGAGGTAACTTTTTTATTTTTAAAGAGAGAGTTATAGCAGAGAGTACAGTAACTACACAGAGGCGAAAGCAAGCCTTCCCGCCAAAACCAAATTTGTATACGCATCGCCATTTTTTAACTGGTATATCAATCAACCTCACTTTCTAAATTCACTTGTCATTGCTGTCAAATGGCGACTGACTGGAATTTTTCATAATATTAGAGTTTTTATGGACATTATGTCATACAAAATGACCAGTTTTTGTTGTATTATTAGTTGTTGAAGTGTGGCAATCCGAGAAAACATCAGTTTTTATAAAATAACGTCGATTTACAACCAGAAGAGGTTAGGGTTAAAAGATTCCAAGCAATTAAAAGGAATTATTTTACTGGAATATTCCAAGTATTTTATTAATGGTAAGTTGTTACTTGTTAATTTAAGAATTTTATTTTTAGTGTGGATTTATGTTGCAGGAAAGTCCGTAATTCAAGACCACTATGATCCATCCAGTTAGATGTTTATGGGATACAACTTTAAAAGCTAAATGTGGAACTAAAAGTGCTTGTGATAATAATAACTACTGCTTAAGCAAACAATAAACAATTCATGGTAAAAAATAACACTTTATATTAATTTGTCAGCATTTTTAATAATCATTTATATTTAAATTTTAGTTGAGCGACGGTAGAGCTGATGCTGAGGGAGAAAGAAATGTAATAGTATTTTTTAAATCAGGTATCTGAAGAGAAAAATACACAGACTACATTAAGATATCTGATGAAGTGCTTAAATCAAGGAAATTTAAAGTATTGCTGTCATTGATTGATTTGGAACTAAACGTCCTTTTAAAATATGTTGTGTGGTGTTTAAAAACCCAGTGTTGGGATTGTTTAACATTCAAAAACTATGAAATTAAGACTGAAAGTGATCCTCCAGTCAGTGAACACATAAATAAAGTCCGAATGGGTTTTGAAAGTGTCAAATTGTAGCAAATATTCTTTGAATTATGTAATTACAAATGTTACTTATTACTACTCAGATATTAGTATGTGTATAATATAATCATTTATTTTTTATTGCAATATAGATCTTTCTTTATATCTCCAGTAAGTTTCTTGTTAATTCTTCTTCTGAGTATTAATGGAACGTTGGATAATAAATAATTTGATATTTAGTAAATATATTTTGTTTTACTTTCAGTTAGATGCAAAGATGCATGTATATATAAGTTCTACATAATCGACTATTTTAATTTACTGCTAACAACAATAATACAAGTGATAAATAAAATATAATAAAAAGTGAATGTGTATTTAATAAAATACAAGGGATATTTAACAATTGACCTACCTACATAAAGTAATAAAATACGTGTTAGACATATTATACAGTATCGGAAAGTTCTACAGGTGAGATTGCATAGTTTCAACGACTTAATCGACTGCCTACAATAAAGGCGTCTACCAGTACCCTAGCAGAGGCAAAGCAGACACGTCCCTTAATGTACATCATTGCTTGCTTTGCTCTCGCTTGCTCTTATTGCCGCACCAAATCAAACGCTTTCCGATACTGTATAACATTAACAAGACACGATAAAAAGAAGTTTTTGTACAAATTACAATGGTTTGTATAGTTCCATCTATAGGTATATCATAGGCAAGGGGTCAAAAACTGGAAGACGTGTACACCTTTTTACATATTTCAAGTAGTTCAATACTCCAGATCTTCATTGTTCACTTTATATGGTATTTTTCACAGAATTTATAACAGTTAACCCTTCGAACATAGCCACCGTGTTTACTGCTAAAAAATTGAAAGGAAAGACTGATGGGTAGTGAACGATTTTGTCTAGATTGGTAACACAGTCACAATGAGTAATCCAAGGAGTCGATGGTTTTTGTTGAAGATGCTACGCTAAGAGTTCATAACCTGAAAAATGAATTTGCATGTTGGCAATTATTCATTAAGCAATGTTTAATCAGGTGAGCATATATTGAAAAAAAGGTTGATCATCGACAACTAAGTCTTACCTTTGCAAAAAGCTTTTATCCTGCAAATTTCTTGGAGAGTACTTCTTACACCCAACTACATATACCTTCAAGATTTTTGAGTGCCTTGAACTCATCCTTTTGTCTACGCATTTCTCTCAAAAACCAAGCAATTCTCAGTATGTTATGAAATATTTACACCAACATTTGTACTAGTCATTCACCATTTCTCAAAACGTTAGCGATTTATTGTCAGATTTGATAATACTTTCACATGATTCACATTTTCTCTCCAATATTATTCAATTCTCGCCAAATTATATAATATTTTATTTTGTAGGTTTCTCAGCGATTGTCAACTAAAATACTGGAATATATATAAATCTTCCTTTTTAGCTTACATTCTGAAAGTATAAAACATCTTATTAAATTTTCATCATTTCGAACACATTATAATAACTATAATTAAATAGGTATTCAATCAGTCAGATACGTTTTTCTTTTTCATAACATGAAGTTTAAAAGGTTATGTTATATTTTTATACATTTCTTTCTACTCACTTTATTTATATAGTCTGGAATGAAGACACTCAAATAGAGCTGAACTAAATAGAAAAAACAAAGATTCACGTTCAAAATATTTCATAGAGCCACTAACAATAATTATTATTTAAATATTTGAGAAATAAAAACTAATAAAGCTTGGTTGCTGTGTGTGTTGCTTGGGTATTTGCTTTGCTTTAGCCAATTTGGCCGGCCGGGCGGTCGGAAATCAGAATGGCGCCTTATTTAAATATTTTAGACGGTATATAGTTTTTTTTGAAAAATACATTTCCTTGGTAAGGAAATTAGAATACTCCTTCGTCACATTATAATAATATTTTTAGCTCGAAATCGAAACAAAAAAATATCAAGTGGTATCATTATAGCAAATTATAATAATTACATTTCAGAAAATTTGCTAGGGCCTAACTCAATTGAAAATAAACGCAGTTTGTAAACAATTCAAATGGTAATATTTTTCTATCCAAATTGAAATACATTTTTTCTTCAGTGTATCCTTAAATGTAGGGTACAGAAAAAAATTAAAAACATATTTCTCTCAGTGTAGACGTAACTGGTACTCAAGGTCACAAAAAACGAGCCATCAAAAATCAAAGGAGCCGCCAAAGCCTTCGCCTCTGTGTAGGTACTGTACTCTGTGGTTATAGTATAAACGAGAAAAATGTTCCATATACTTTAAACAAACTTTTTTATAAAGAGATTTTTTTGAAATTCGGCTCATGTAACGAGATGACGCTGTTGAATGCGGCCGCGCAACTCGTCCGCATTAATTTAAAGCATAACTTCTATTAACGTCGCCCATCTGTGGTGGCGTTTAAGCGATCAAGTGAGTCTACGGATTATTTAGTTTCTATTTGCAATTAAATGTTATAAAATTATGTAGATAATCTCGAAACATACACATTAAAAAATATATTTTCATTAATTATAACAGCAAGTGGGTACTAAAGATTACATTTTCCTTCGCATAAACAACTTATGTTACATTGCACATTTGCTTTGCTACACTTGCAGCTTGTAGTACAGTTATATAATTTACATTTACAAAATGGAGTTAACCCAATAAAATTGGGTTTTGGGCTTTTTGAAATAATCTTTGGAAATAAGATTTCCTCCTTTAGGTACCATCCAAAATCTAAAACATTTTGAATTCTGGACTTGTAAATAGCACATTGCAGAAATGCCCTTTTTACTTGTATTCTCTGTACTAGGATTTACAATTTCTGATTTTCTTTTATAAGCAGTTCGAGTATACAATCTTCTACATTGTGCATGGTAAACTGGATTTAGTGATAAAAATAAATTTTTCTGTTCTAAATATTGTTTTAGAGCCACAGAAATGTCATCGGATTTTGCATTTTATCGGTACATTTCTAAAACCGTAAATATCGCTCGCAGACAAAAAATTTTCATACCATTGTGTTAGTGAACGAATTCTGAACAACTTTCAAAATGTCCGTCTGTCCGTTCGTTACGTTTCTTGTAAGCACGATAACTGAAGAAAGAAAATTCCGATTGTACTGAAATTTGGACAGTAAATTAGTGTTAGTTAGAGGAAGAACCCTATTTGAACAAAATCGATCGATAAATAAAAATGTCATTACTTAATGATTTAAATTTGAAAAAAAAATTTTTTAATTTTTATGTTTTTGTAATTGAATAGAAATCTGGTGAAATGATATTTCATTTTGGTGTAGTTCTTTTGACTCGGAATCGAAACCCAAATGGGGTTTGGTATAGTTTTTTTACCAAGTATCCTATTGAATGTATAACAATTATATAAAAATCCAGTGAACAGGCGAAGAGTACGTTTTTAGCTTGTTTCCTTTGATTTCCTATCCGAGTAATTATAATTTATTATGCCAAACTATGTGTTTATAACGCACTAAATATAAGGACTGAGACAAAAAGCACTTTCAACTCAACATAAATGGATACTGGAAAATAATAATCACCCGGCACGTGTCTGCGTTTAGCTCTAGATGCGATTGCGGCCGATTCATAGTAGCGCGCATTCGTTCGGACGCTGAAACAATCAATGAATATTTCGATGGGAGCAAAATTTCAAAAAAAAACTTCTTATAAAAGATTTTATTTAGTTCATTCGGAACATTTTCTTCGTTTATAGTAGGCACCTAACTTTAAAAATAAAAAAGATACCTCGATCGGACATTTTACTCTGCAAATTTTAAAGATTTTGCGTCAAAGAAAAGTTATTTTTTTTTGACAACTAATTATTTTTTAGGTAAAGTTTTTTACTTTCAACATATCAAAGAATAGTTAGAGAATATTATGTAAATTAAAAAAATCTGAGGTAAAATAAAAAATATATGACGTGTTATATGAAAAACAAAAAATAACACATAATTTTTATTTTTTTTAGAAAATTGCCAATTTGGTCATTTTGGCAATCTCAAATCAATGGGCGAATTCAAAAATCAAGTTTAGCAGGTTATTTTACATCAGATTACCTATTTTTTAGGTGGGTGTTCGCGAGTTGTATAGAGAGTGTCGAATTCAGAGGGTCTGGTCTTCCACTAATACTTAAAGAAGTAAAATGTTCAAAACTTAATCATTTTGGAGCAAAAATGTAAATATTTCCCTCCAGCAAGAGAAAAATTTTTGAATTGTTTAAAAATTTTTGAAAAGCATTCGAGATGACTCCAACAAACTATCATTAATTAGTATAGCAAAATTTATGATTAACCAACAAATATATTCTAGAGTTTTGGTCTCGAATGCTTTTTAAAACATTTTTATTTCTTGCTAGAGGGAAATATTTACATTTTTGCTCCAGAATAATCTAGGTTTTTAAAATATCTTTGGAAGGTGGAAGATTACACTGGTCAACATTCAGTTTGAAAAAATACACCGGACTCTACCTAGGTACCCAGGGGTTTTGGGGTCGCTGATTCCGTTGCCGAGGTCGGTTAAGCTCTATCACGTCAGGTTCAAGGTCATTTGAAGGTCAACCTAAGAAAAGGTATTTGAAAAAATCTAAGAAAATTCACACATAGGCTCTTGGGGGGTCTCTGAGTCCGAATCCGATGTCGGTTGACCTTTATCACCTCATGTTCAAGGTCATTTGAAGGTTAAAGTAAGAATAGGAGGTGAAAAAAATTAGAAAAAATTTATACGAATGCTCACCTGCCTACTTATTGTCTGTTTATCTGTCTGCCCTTATACCTGCACACCTGTTTGTTTGCTTGTTAGTCTGTACTTATCATCCGCTTGCATTTTCTCTCTGTCCATCTATTTGACATCCTGCCTTTCTGTCAGTAATTCTGTCTGACTGAATGACTAAATGTTTCTATCTGACAGTCTGTCTGCCTCCTTGTCAGTTTGTCTGACTCAGGAAACCATTAAATTACTTTGACCCTGACAGGATTGAGCTCAGGGCCGGTTTTAGGTAACCGGGGGCCCTAAGCTCTAGGTATGTTTTTCGTTGAAGCTTTCTCTTCTAATAAAATAAACGTACATATCTGCGTATGAAATCTGAGTTCTGAGGCCCCCTAAATGAGAGGCCCTAAGCTGGCGTTTACTCAGCTTATAGGCAAAACCAGCACTGATTGAGCTCCAAGTGAGTGAAGCCAACGCCCGTGGTACTCTTTACTTGCATGTTTGCTCTGCTTCTGCAACTATACCTAAAGGCCATCCTTTCACAGAAGAAAATAGGTAGGTGATTCATTGAGTTGAATATATTTGCCGAAGAATCGTCATGTGCAGCTAAAGCTGGCGGACGAATGCCGGCTTGAAATGACCTCAGAATGACCTTGAAATGACCTCTGGATGCCTCTTTTTTTTAAGGGTAATCGAACAATGGATTCGGACTCAGCGACCCGAAAAACCTGTGTGAATTTTTTCAGATTCTTTCAACCACCTTTTCATACTTTAACCTTCAAATGACCTTGAAACTGACGTGGTAGAGGTCAACCGACATCGAATACAGACTCAGCGACTCAAAAAACCTATATATAAGTTTTTTCAGATTTTTTGACAGCTTCTCCTGTTTTTCTCAAATTAACCTTGAAATGATCTCCGGATGCCTTTTAAGGGTAAACGAACACCGGATTCGGACTCACCGATCCCAAAAACCTATGCGTGAATTTTTTCAGATTTTTTCAATCACCTTTTCTTAGTTTGACCTTCAAGTGACCATGAAACTGACGTGATAGAGGTCAACCGGCATCGGATACAGACACAGCGACCCAAAAACCCCATATGTAAATTTTTTCAGATTTTTTAACAGCTTCCTCTCCGTTTTCCTCAAAATGACCTTCGGATGCCTTTTAAGGGTAAGCGAACACCGAATTCTGACCCAGCCACCCCAAAAACCTATGTGTAAATTTTCTCAGATTCTTTCAACCACCTCTTCTTAGTTTGACCTTCAGATGTCCTTCAACCTGACGTGATAGAGCTTAACCGACCTCGGCATCGGAATCAGCGACCCCAAAAACCTACTGGGGTACCTAGGTAGAGTCCTGTGTATTTTTTTAAACTAAATGTTGACCTGTGTTATTATCATTCTTTTATTTTCTGCTTCTAATTTGTTTTTTACTTTTACTATATAAGGCCAGCAGCAGTGACAAATAGTGGATTAAGGGCAACTAGTTACGTTAAAGAATGTTCGTGTCCTGTTAAATAAATACTTTAAACAAATACCTTTTTTAATTTGCTCTAAGCTATATAAAGGGGTACAAAAATATTTGTTTCTGAACAAAATAAACGTTTTTTTTATTCCCAAATTGAAAAAATTTAAAAACCCATTGATCTCTAGAAAGTATTATTTCTGTGTATAAAAGTTATTTATATTTTTAGTAAGATAATTTTAGTTACCATATCTATAGATGTATTTAGGAATAGTATGCCTCTTTACTATGTTGCCAAGTTTAGGAGGCGATATCGCTACTTTATTGTAAGGAAGCATTTAATACCTATATACATCAAGTGTTTAAAACAGCAGCGCCACCTGGTAAAAAATGTAGTGGACTATGGTGTATGTTTACATATGTTTATAGGTATTTTCCGCCTCCAAAAAAAGTGTCGTTAAATGCTTCTATCTCTCTATTTCTTCCCTTTTTGTCATAATCTTATATGCGCACCAATAAAGCTGATCATTATTGATAATAATGAGTCATGAATTTACTAATTATCAAGACATTCGCGATGAAAACAACACAAAACGCCTCCGCCTCCGAAATCGGAGGCGAACGCGTAAAATCGGAGGCAAACACCACCTAACCATATAACATTCGGAGGTGTATGAGTACTAAATGCATATATATATATATATATATATATATATATATATATATATATATATATATATATATATACATGCATTTAGTACTCATACACCTCCGAATGTTATATGGTTAGGTGGTGTTTGCCTCCGATTTTACGCGTTCGCCTCCGATTTCGGAGGCGGAGACGTTTTGTGTTGTTTTCATCGCGAATGTCTTGATAATTAGTAAATTCATGACTCATTATTATCAATAATGATCAGCTTTATTGGTGCGCATATAAGATTATGACAAAAAGAGAAGAAATAGAGAGATAGAAGCATTTAACGACACTTTTTTTGGAGGCGGAAAATACCTATAAACATATGTAAACATACACCATAGTCCACTACATTTTTTACCAGGTGGCGCTGCTGTTTTAAACACTTGATGTATATAGGTATTAAATGCTTCCTTACAATAAAGTAGCGATATCGCCTCCTAAACTTGGCAACATAGTAAAGAGGCATACTATTCCTAAATACATCTATAGATATGGTAACTAAAATTATCTTACTAAAAATATAAATAACTTTTATACACAGAAATAATACTTTCTAGAGATCAATGGGTTTTTAAATTTACTTATTATTTATTTTCTGCTAAAAAGCAGAAAATAAAAGAATAATAATAACACAGGTCAACATTTAGTTTAAAAAAATACGCAGGACTCTACCTAGGTACCCAGGAGTTTTTGGGGTCGCTGATTCCGATGCCGAGGTCGGTTAAGCTCTATCACGTCAGGTTCAAGGACATCTGAAGGTCAAACTAAGAAAAGGTGGTTGAAAAAATCTGAGAAAATTTACACATGGTTTTTGGGGTCGCTGAGTCCGAATTCGGTGTTCGCTTACCCTTAAAAGGCATCCGGAGGTCATTTCAAGGTTAATTTGAGAAAAACGGAGAGGAATCTGTTAAAAAATCTGAAAAAATTTACATATAGGGTTTTTGGGTCGCTGAGTCTGTATCCGATGCCGGTTGACCTCTATCACGTTAGTTTCAAGGTTACTTGAAGGTCAAACTAAGAAAAGGTGATTGAAAAAATCTGAAAAAATACACGCATAGGTTTTTGGGATCGGTGAGTCCGAATCCGGTGTTCGTTTACCCTTAAAAGGCATCCGGAGATCATTTCAAGGTTAATCTGAGAAAAACAGAGGAGAAGCTGTCAAAAAATCTGAAAAAACTTATATATAGGTTTTTTGAGTCGCTGAGTCTGCATTCGATGTCGGTTGACCTCTATCACGTCACTTTCAAGGTCATTTGAAGGTTAAAGTAAGAAAAGGTGGTTGAAAAAATCTGAGAAAATTTACACATAGGTTTTTGGGGTCGCTGAGTTCGAATTCGGTGTTCGCTTACCCTTAAAAGGCATCCGGAGGTCATTTCAAGGTTAATTTGAGAAAAACCGAAAGGAAGCTGTTAAAAAATCTGAAAAAATTTACATATAGGGTTTTTGGGTTGCTGAGTCTGTATCCGATGCCGGTTGACCTCTATCACGTCAGTTTCAAGGTCACTTGAAGGTCAAACTAAGAAAAGGTGATTGAAAAAATCTGAAAAAATTCACGCATAGGCTTTTGGGATCGGTGAGTCCGAATCCGGTGTTCGTTTACCCTTAAAAGGCATCCGGAGATCATTTCAAGGTTAATTTGAGAAAAACAGAGGAGAAGCTGTCAAAAAATCTGAAAAAACTTATATATAGGTTTTTTGAGTCGCTGAGTCTGCATTCGATGTCGGTTGACCTCTATCACGTCAGTTTCAAGGTCATTTGAAGGTTAAAGTAAGAAAAGGTGGTTGAAAGAATCTGAAAAAAATCACACAGGTTTTTCGGGTCGCTGAGTCCGAATGCATTGTTCGCTTACCCTTAAAAAAAAGAGGCATCCAGAGGTCACTTCAAGGTCATTCTGAGGTCATTTCAAGCCGGCATTCG
This sequence comes from Rutpela maculata, assembly GCA_936432065.2. Taxonomy (NCBI): domain Eukaryota; kingdom Metazoa; phylum Arthropoda; class Insecta; order Coleoptera; family Cerambycidae; genus Rutpela; species Rutpela maculata. The sequence continues at coordinate 100,188,993 of OW386290.2, read as the reverse complement.
TCCGCCAGCTTTAGCTGCACATGAAGATTCTTCGGCTATCTCAGTGCAAATATATTTAACTCAATGAATCACCTACCTATTTTCTTCTGTGAAAGGATGGCCTTTAGGTGTTGTTGCAGAAGCAGAGCGAACATGCAAGTAAAGAGTACCACGGGCGTTGGCTTCACTCACTTGGAGCTCAATCAGTGCTGGTTTTGCCTATAAGCTGAGTAAACGCCAGCTTAGGGCCTCGCATTTAGCGGGCCTCAGAACTCAGATTTCATACGCAGATATGCACGTTTATTTTATTAGAAGAGAAAGCTTCAACGAAAAACATACCTAGAGCTTAGGGCCTCCGGTTACCTAAAACCGGCCCTGAGCTCAATCCTGTCAGGGTCAAAGTAATTTAATGGTTTCCTGAGTCAGACAAACTGACAAGGAGGCAGACAGACTGTCAGATAGAAACATTTAGTCATTCAGTCAGACAGAATTACTGACAGAAAGGCAGGATGTCAAATAGATGGACAGAGAGAAAATGCAGGCGGATGATAAATACAGACTAACAAGCAAACAAACAGGTGTGCAGGTATAAGGGCAGACAGATAAACAGACAATAAGTAGGCAGGTGAGCATTCGTATAAATTTTTTCTAATTTTTTTCACCTCCTATTCTTACTTTAACCTTCAAATGACCTTGAACATGAGGTGATAAAGGTCAACCGACATCGGATTCGGACTCAGAGACCCCCCAAGAGCCTATGTGTGAATTTTTTTTAGATTTTTTCAAAAACCTTTTCTTAGGTTGACCTTCAAATGACCTTGAACCTGACGTGATAGAGCTTAACCGACCTCGGCAACGGAATCAGCGACCCCAAAACCCCTGGGTACCTAGGTAGAGTCCGGTGTATTTTTTCAAACTGAATGTTGACCAGTGTAATCTTCCACCTTCCAAAGATATTTTAAAAACCTAGATTATTCTGGAGCAAAAATGTAAATATTTCCCTCTAGCAAGAAATAAAAATGTTTTAAAAAGCATTCGAGACCAAAACTCTAGAATATATTTGTTGGTTAATCATAAATTTTGCTATACTAATTAATGATAGTTTGTTGGAGTCATCTCGAATGTTTTTCAAACATTTTTAAACAATTCAAAAATGTTTCTCTTGCTGGAGGGAAATATTTACATTTTTGCTCCAAAATGATTAAGTTTTGAACATTTTACTTCTTTAAGTATATCATCTCTTTGAAATATTTTATATTATTTTCTGCTTTTCTGCATTCCGTTGGTTCCAAGTTTTCTCCTCGTCAAACATGAATTTGGAGAAATACTCTGTAAGAATGTTGACGTAATGCCTCGGATGTTGCTGGCAGTCTTCGTAGAATCCCGGTAGTACTAGATTGGCGGACTAACTTATTGAAGATAATGAATCTTTGATGATTCAAAGATGTAATTTCTTTTTTCGTTGAGCTACGGTTGTTGAATATACGGACAGCCTCTTCGAGATCTTTTCTTTTATTGACGCATTCCACCGTTTGCACTTTTCCTTTACTAAAGAAAGCTGAAGTGTTATCGCATCCACTGAACATGTGGCCATACAGCTTTTTAAAACTTCCGAGGACTGCAAGTCACGAGAACTGTAATCTTTATTTTTTATTTATCTCTGAGCCTCTCTTAAGAAACGGATATCTTTATCTTCAGGTGCGAGAGCGATAATCAATGCGAGAAGATCAATATCTTGTCCGAGGATGACCACTGTATCGTTTCCATGAGATTCGTTTAAGGCGGTTTGAACTATGAGTACGTCAACGTCGTCTACAGCAGTAATTGTTTTGATTCCCTCGTTTTTAAATATCTCCACCAATTGCGAAATAAACCGTTCCTTTTTGTGAGATTGTTTATCATTTTATTTTGCGTTTCAGTCAGTGGCGTGTTCTCATGAAAAACAATTTCCGGTGAAATGCGTTTCAAAAGACGCTGCTGTCTTTCGATGCTCTTCATACTGCAGTCAGCAGTTTTGTCAAACATTACAGTCACTTTTTGGCCGTAATGTTTACGAATAAAGCTGCTTCGGCCATACTACACGATGAATCAAATTGCCGCCATCAACAATGAACTGGCAATCGGAAAAATCTATTGGCCTCTCTCGTACAGCATTGAAAATATCATACAGACGATTTCTTAATTTTCCTCATTAACCCTTTCTTATTGAAGAGAAGAAGTGGAATTGAAGCAAGCTCAGAGTTGAAATATGACTCCAAATCTTCTTTTGTGTGAATAGTACAGATTATCCTCTAATATAATTGCAAAAAAGGGGAAAATACATAAACTACTTGCGAAAAAACCCTCTATATATGCATCTAATAGAGATAATTCTGCTCAATAAATTCATTCCTGAGCATTTTTCTCGTTAAAGTAACCGGTTTTAAGATATTCGGAGTCAAACTTGGAATAGGATGGATTTTTACCTCTGCGCCCCAAACTACGCCTCTGTTCGGACGCTGTTAGCGCGAAATAGGTGAGGATAAGCTATACTATACTAAGCTATAATAGTACATTTTTTATGCAGAATTTAACATGACGATTTTTTTATTTCCTATACTTTTTCTCTTTCGACGAACGGTTTACAAGATAAAAGTGAAAAACCAGCGTTAAGTCCCCGTAATATGGCCGAAGCAGCTCTATTCATAATCATTACGGACGTTTCACCCCTAAATTGTGGGGAACTATTCGGGTATCTATTTCGAACCCTATCTAGATTACGCATCCCAAATATTATTACTTTATAAATTATTTCTTCTAAAATATCTAATTTACGTGGACTAATATGTAACAATTGTGTTACAAAATTGAACTGATTCAGTGATGTCTTTTGAAAAGCATTTTAAATAGTAATAATAATTCCCTTAAGAACATATTTTGAATTACATACATTATTCTACAATAGATATTTAGCGTGAACGGTTCATTTTAAAACAGATAATCGCACATTATCGGGTAAAACACCAATGTAATCTGATAGAGTATAACTTACACAATATGAATCATCATAATAACAAACGCACACGATTGCATAGCGCAACTAATTGCGCAAGCGCTAGAGCATTTTACACCATAGAAGTCTGGCAACCTCGAAGGAGGCAAAGTCTACCGTTATATATAACAGTTTTAAATACATTGAGTCAGAGAGGTACTATTTATATAACGAGGTGTAAACATACCAATCGTATGAACAAAAAAGTGTATGTAAAAAAAGTTAAAAATCCTTTCCCCTCTCCGCGTGCCCTTGGTAAGTGAAATTTGGCGGTTATGTATATGTAAACAGAACTAATCTATCTATATTATTTCTAGTGGAGGTTTGGGCGCCACAAATTTGTAAGGAGGCGGACACGATACAAATGCACACATATATATATATATATATATTTACAGCCTACTATCCATAGAGCGTCCATACATTAACAAATTTCTATCCTTAGAGCGTCCGGTTACCATAGAGCGCCCGTATGTGGACGCTCTAAGGTCAACCCATTAAAATTCGCTCCAGACGTTTAAAAGGGGGTCTTCAGGCAATTGGACAAATTTTCAGTGGACGCTCTAAAGTGGTGCTTTGTACAGGATCAGTATATTTTAGTTCTTCTATTTGGCCATCAGAGGCGCTGGTGTCGCCTTCATGTACATCAGTTATCCTTCGGACACAGACCATGAAGCGCCCAGTAGACATGACAACGTCGCGGGCGCTCAATAGTCGTCAGAAAATATTAGATTATATTCGCGCATATGTATTTACAGCAACCTGACTTTCACGGTCTCAACTAGCAAACTAACGTTTACTATTAATGTTGTAATAGAAGAGTGCATAGTCGATTTTCGAATCCTTTATTATTTTTTGATAGTATTGGAGATTTGCTTCTTACTAAATTTATATGTTTCACGCATAAAGCACATTACAAACATAATATCAATAGTTATATATCATGTTTATGTTGTGCATAGCAGATATTCTCATATAGATAATTTTCGAACGGCAGTGAAACTGACAATAATGCTCGTAATTAATTTAATAACGCTTGTAACCGGAGTAAATCACAAAATATACCAAAAAAATAATAAGTAACAATAATTGTATAAAACTTATTTATGTTATGCATAATAATGGAGTTACAAGCAAAAAAATGTATTAAATAGGATTACATTTTTTGACTAATTTAAATGTGAAACGGTAGAAATATCAAAAATTATTTTTTTGTATTTTACATCGAAAAATGCATATTTAAGAAAAATAAAAGAGCCATTTTATAGAGTGGCCATAGGACAGCTATTAGTACGGGAGCCAGCGATACTTTTTTTTGAAAGATCTGCTTAAAATTATATATTTGTATTATATTTAGGCCTCGTTTTCAGAAAATCGACTCCTACAGGCGCACCAGCGTAGCGGGCCAATGCCATGTTCCGTTGAATGGCCGGCAGGATAAGTTTTTTTTAACAATTTCAAGTAAAAAAAAATCAGATTTAAACATTTCTGTCAATTGACTTTATCTTAATTATATATTATGTTAATGTGAGGAGCATATGCCGATCTACAATGAAGATGGTAGGAAATTATTTTCCACTAATCAATGAGGAATAAAAAATCAGCTTTAAACACGGACACCTCTACCACCACGTCACGGAGGTCATGGTTTGGGAGTAATTAGTGGGGGGGGGGTAATTAGGAGGTAATTAATGCGTAATTAGTGGATGATTAAGGTTAATTAAAGGTAACTGAGAGTAATTAGGGAAAGGCGGGGCAAGGTGGGACGAGGTAAGGGATAAAACAAGAATAAAATATAGATAAATAGGGATAACCCACTACTTATTAATATTTGATGTCATACTGTGAAAGGGTAAATATGTTTAGATGTAATGTTTGCAATACAACATTCACTTGGTCTTGCGGGCTAATCATAAAAACAAATCTTTTAAGTGCTATTTTTGTAATAAAATATTCAATATACAGGTTATGACGTAAACATATTTAAAAAAAATCTAACTACTCATTTGAGTGTGAAAGACGAAAAATCGGGAAGCGGGGGGGGGGTTTATTGAGGTTAGTCATGAAAACTGAGCCAATCTGATAATTTTGGCCTCGAATTCGGGTTCAGCGGATTAAAATACATATTCACCGAATATAGCCTTATCACCTTATGGTTGTGGACCAATCTGACAATTCTGACTTCGGATTCAGATTCAGCGTGTTAAGATACACAACGATACACGATTTGGTCCACCGGACAGACAACTTTTTTTGTGGGGCTGTGTTATTTTTACCAAAAGTCGGATTCTTTCATTGGCAATAACGTCAACTACCTACAAAATATTATTTTCTCTGTTTTGTAGGTATAGCGCCAAAAGACAAAGGTGATTTTTTTCACGACTAAAATACGGTAAACAAAGGAAGCAATGTATTTATATCTCGACTAACTGATGCTCGCGACTTCATTTGCATGGAAGAATTCTTGCGCGAGGAATTAAGAACACTGACATAATAACTTATGCCTATAAGAAGTACTACATACTCACTGAGTACTCCTATATTACTCAGGAAGTACACTCGAGGGAACCCACTGTGCATCCATTGCACTCGAGGAATCCCACTGCGCATCCATAGCACTCGGGAAAACTTACTGCGCATGCATTGGATTTGAGGAAACTCACTGCGCATCCATAGTACTCGGGGAAACCCACTGCACATCAATTGCATTCAAGGAAATCCACTGCGCATCCACTGCATTCAAGGAAACCCACTGCGCATCCACTGCACTCGAAGAAACCCACTGCGCAATTTGATAACAATGCATTATTCTATTTTTGTGTTAGAGCGAGTTAAACGAAAAAATAATTATTTTAATCGACAATAAAGCACACGGGCGGGTATGAGTCAAATTTCATGTTTAAAAACATCTCTCTCCCTTTCATCTGTCTCTTTTTGAAAACCGTCGAATAATGTCTCCTTATTTCCTCAGAAGAACCCGTCGCTGGAATATCACGTTTCTGACTTACGCGATTTCAGAAATACGGGTACCCTTTAGACCGCCTACCACCCCCGCTTTCATCCCTTCAAAAAGTGAAAATCGAAATTTCGTCTTACTCGTTTCTAATAGATTTCAATAAAGAGTATTTCTGCCAAATTCCACGCTTCTAGGTCTAACCCTTTACGAAAAGCTTAAAAACCTTCCCCCCCCAGTTCACCTTTTCGGGGGTCTCTTTTGAAAACCTTCGAATACGTGTCTTCTTATTTCCTCAGAAGAGTCCATCGCTCGAATAATCACGTTTCTGACTTACGCGATTTCAAAAATACAGGTGCGCTTTAAACCATCTACCACTCCCGTTTTCACCCCTTCGGAAAGTGAAAATCGAAATTTCATTTTACACGTATCTAATAGATTTCAACAAAAAATATTTCTGCCAAATTTCACACATCTAGATCTAACCGTTTCCGAAAAACCCAAAAATTTCAACCCCCTGTTTCACCCTCTTAAAGGTCGAATTTCGAAAAATCCCTTCTTAGTGGTTGCCTTACATCATTCGAGGAACCTCTATACAAATTTTGAAGTTTCTAGACCCAGTGGTTTGAGCTGTGCGTAGATAGATCAGTCAGCCAGTGAGTCAATCAGTCAGTCGTATTCTTTTATTATATAAATTCAGGTATTCTTGTGTTAATACAATAACTAATAAAAATGTATCATATATTAATCTTTAAAACATGATTAAATTAGAGAATTATTAATGATTAAACTTCCTGGTCTATTCCTAATACAACACCCTGTATTGCTTCTAAAGCATTAATAGCGCACTTGGTTGAAAGAAAAGATAGCTGATTCAAGCTATATGGACCTTCACTCCAATATCTGCCGAGACTAAACTTGACGCATGCGCATAGTAAATATTGATACCCTTTTCCCCTCTGATTACTAATGCAAATATGACAACACTGTCGGACGCTCTAAGGTCGTTCTATATGTGAGATATACACGAGAGGACGCTTTAAGGTAGTAAATGTACGCATTTTATACATGTTTGTGGGCGCTCTGAGGTGGTTATACGTACGGACGCCTGAAGGTAGCGAATTTTTTTTGAAAGTGAATCATACGCCGAATAAAGGTAGTATACGCGGAGAATTCGGCGTATATAATAAATATCGTTGTCGCTCTACTCATATATGCGCTCATCTCATGACGGACGCCCGATGAATGTTTTTTGTAATGACGCTTTATGGATAGTGGGATGTAAATATATATAGATATATATATATATATATATATATATATATATATATATATATATATATATATATATATATATATATATATATTTTTGTCTATTTATTTAACGTCGGCCTATTTCCGCTACCAGGACCTATCACCGACGCCAGGAGACGAGCTACCTCCAACCTGGAAATTTTGCCGAACCTCTTCTCGTAAGAAGAGTAGGGATCTTTTATTTGCCTAACATTTAGTAGACAAGGGACCGCCTGTTTTACATCCCCTCCGAAGGATGGTATATCCACCACGTAATCCTCGTCTTCAAATTACGTAACTTCCGCGTATACACTGATATACAAGCTGCTAGAAGGTGGGACGAGATCGCTGTGTTTCCCAAGATGGGTCACTCATCGTTGTTTCAACGGAATATCGACTGACATTCACATTGAAGTCGCCTCTACGCTCGCCCCTAAATATTTTTTGAAAATCAAAATAATATTTGAGATTTATATCATATGTATTTGGTCAGCAGGATCCAAATATGCAAAAATATACAGGTGTTGTTTCCTTTAAAAATTTGATTTTCATGTAAATTGTATCGAAACCGGAAGTCGTCCATTTTGGTTCTTTACATCATATAAGTGGAAATATCATCCCATATCACTACACTATATTTGAAAAAAATCCATTCGCCCATCCAAAAGTTACAAGAGGTTGAGCCACCCGGTATACCCTTCGTTTCTGTCACTCGTATAGAAAAAGAAATTCATGTTGTGTTAATGATCGAATATCTAATGCCTGTAACTGTAGCGATAATTTAAAATAAGATGGAAAAGTCCGATTGTAGTGCAATTTTGACACTAAGTTAGAGTTGGCTAGAAGAAAAATCCTATTGTTTTTGAAATAAAAATTGATGAGTAAATGTAAAAGTAGTGAAACATTTCAATAAATAAAATGCACATGGTTATTCATTATATGTTGACCTCCCTTTATTTCTGTTAGTATTGGAAATAAGAAAAAAGTTTCATATAAAAGTTGTAGGGTAGAATATATATATTACTTCCACATCCAGTGGAAGTATAGTAACGACAAAAAATTTTTTAAAAATTTTTATTGTTCATATAGGCTTAAAATGTCATGAAAAGTCGAGATTTTAAGTTTGAGCGAAAAAAAAAATTCGGTCTGTCTGTCGGTCTGTCTGTCGGTCTGTCTGTCGGTCTGTCTGTCGGTCTGTCTGTCGGTCTGTCTGTCGGTCTGTCTGTCGGTCTGTCTGTCGGTCTGTCTGTCGGTCTGTCTGTCGGTCTGTCTGTCGGTCTGTCTGTCGGTCTGTCTGTCGGTCTGTCTGTCGGTCTGTCGGTCTGTCTGTCGGTCTGTCTGTCGGTCTGTCTGTCGGTCTGTCTGTCTGTCGGTCTGTCTGTCGGTCTGTCTGTCTGTCTGTCTGTAACTTTTTTTTGTGCGCACGTTTACTCTGGAACCGTTTAAGATATTGACTTGAAATTTGGTACACATATGTACTTCAACGAGATCTGGAACTAGAGATTATATTTTCATCTTGTTCCATCGAAGGGTTGGGGGGTAAATTGGGGTAAATTTGGGGTAAATGGGTAAATCAAGCAGGTAAGAGTCCATAAAATTGGTATTTAGTATACAAAAGAGAAGCTAAGGTCTCAAAAAATTTTTTGGCATTAGCCACCCCCATTACCACCTTCACCCCCTTATTAAAGGGGATGAAAAAAAAAAATTGTGATTTAGTGTGTGTACAAGAACCAAAAGCTTCAAAATATTTTTTTACTTCATCCACCCCCACTACCAACCCTCTACCACCACCCCCACCCCCACTACCGATGTAGCATATCGTTTTATAGGTTTTTGGGGTAGACGATTTCAAATATTATGTTGTTAAAGTTACCTCGAGTAGTATGGATACGCAGTGGCTTTCCTCGACTACTATGGATGCGCAGTAGGTTTCCCCCGAGTATTATGGATGCGCAGTGGAGTTCCTCGAATATTTTGGATGCGCAGTGACTTTTTTCGAGTATTATAGATCGCAGTAGGTTACCTCAAGTAGTATGGATGCGCAGTGGGTTACTTAAGTAGTATGGATGCGCAGTGGCTTTCCTCGAGTACAATGGATGCGCAGTAGGTTACCACGAGTAGTATGGATGCGCAGTGGCTTTTCTCGACTACTATGGATGCGCAGTAGGTTTCCCCGAGTATTATGGATGCGCAGTGGTTTTCCTCGAATATTTTGGATGCGCAGTGACTTTTCGAGTATTATAGATCGCAGTAGGTTACTTCAAGTAGTATGGATGCGCAGTAGGTTACTTTAAGTAGTATGGGTGCGCAGTGGCTTTCCTCGAGTACAAATGGATGCGCAGTAGGTTACCACGAGTAATATGGATGCGTAGGGGCTTTTCTCGACTACTATGGATGCGCAGTAGGTTTCCCCGAGTATTACGGATGCGCAGTGGCTTTCCTCGAATATTTTGGATGCGCAGTGACTTTTTTCGAGTATTATAGATTGCAGTAGGTTACCTCAAGTAGTATGAATGCGCAGTGGGTTACTTTAAGTAGTATGGATGCGCAGTGGCTTTCCTCGAGTACAATGGATGCGCAGTAGGTTACCACGAATAGTATGGATGCGTAGTGGCTTTTCTCGACTACCATGGATGCACAGCAGGTTTCTCCGAGTATTGTGGATGCGCAGTGGCTTTCCTCGAGTATTTTGGATGCGCAGTGACTTTTTTTGAGTATTATAGATCGCAGTAGGTTACCTCAAGTAGTATGGATGCGCAGTGGGTTACTTTAAGTAGTATGGATGCGCAGTGGTTTTCCTCGAGTACAATGGATGCGCAGTAGGTTACCACGAGTAGTATGGGTGCGCAGTGGCTTTTCTCGATTGCTATAGATGCGCAATAAGTTACCTCAAGTGATATGGATGCGCAGTGGGTTTCCTCGAGTAAAATGAATGTGAGTGGGTTACTTCAAGAAGTATGAATACGCAGTGGCTTTACTCGAGTAAATTGGATGCACAGTGGGTTACCTTGAGTAGTATGGATGCGTAGTAGGTTTCCTCAAAGAAAGTAGTAGAGGCTTTACTTCTATCGTGTAGTTTACGGCACACAACGGTTTTTTATATCTTTGTCTTGCCATTTTCTGCGTATTAGTTCGACATTCAGTTGAAGTATATTAACGCAAAAAAAATTTTTGGAAATTTTCATTCTTTAAATAGGCTTAGAATATCAGGAAACGTCAATATTTTAAGTCTGAGCACAATGTATTTGTCTGTTGCGTCAGTCTGTCTGTTAGTCTTGTGTCATTTTGGTGCCCACGATTACTCTGGAACCGTTTAAGATATTCACTTAAAATATGGCACACGTATGTTTTTTAACGAGATCTGGAACTAGATTATATTTCGATCTTATTCCGTTGCAGAGTTGAAGGGTAAATTGGGGTAAACGGGGGTAAATAGGTAAATCAAGCAAGCGTCCATGAAATTGGTATTTAGTAAATATAGGAGGAGCTAAGGCCTCAAAAAAAAAGGCATTAGCCATCCATATTACCACCCCCACCCTATTATTAAAGGTGGTGAAAAAATAGTGTGATTTAGTGTGTGTACAAGAGCCAAAGTCATCAAGAATTTTTTTCACTTCTTTCACCCCCACCTCTATTACAGATGTGCATATAATTTTATGGGGTTTTTGGGGTACATGATTTCAAATATTATACCATTAAAGTTCCATAAACAATTATTTCCACATAGTGGAGTGCAAATATAGTATTTTGTTGTAAGAGACTTGGATGTGGAAGTAGTGATTCCTTGGGCAGCGGTTTTTTTTAAATACAATTAAAAAATAATTGCTTGCTTAGATCACGTGATATAACAATGAAAGTTGGAAGACCCTGTATGTTTTTACATATTCTTTTAGATATTTTTTCCCCGATTTCAAATATATATGGGTTGACAGGTCTAGCTGTAATATTTCTTGATATATCGGACATTAAAAGTTTGATATATTATAAGAATAAAAATAAAATCGTGAGATAACAGTATTTTATAACTATTTTATGGTTATAATTCACTTTGTCCTTTAAATACTCCCACAAAAATGCATCCAAAAGTGTTAGTGTTAGTGTTTGGTGAATTTTTTAATTATTATTTTTATTTTTTGTTTAATTTTTTTTTATATATTTGAAATCAGGGAAGAAAGATCTATAAGAATATGTAAAAATATACTAGGTTTTCCACAACCTTCATTGTTATATCACGTGACCTATCTAAGCATTTGTTTTTTTAATTGCATTTAAAAAATATATATACAGCGCCCGTCAATAAGCCTGCACCATATGGGAAACTCCTAACGAAAAATAAAATTTTTCAGAAAGTCAACAACAACAGAGTGCAGACTTTTTGGCGGATAGTGTATATACAACCCTACAATTTTTATATGAAACTTTTTTTATTTCCAATAATAACAGGAATAAAGGGGGGGGGGGGGGGGGTCAATATACAGGGTGTTTCGAAAAGATTGGGACAACGCTTAGCCGTAGATACTTGACATCAAAACAAGTCGATTTAACTCAAAAGGTAGTGGTCTAACTCTTTTCTTTTTCAAGATACAGGGTGGCAAAGTAAAAAAAATTGTATTCGTAATTTGTCTCTATCTTGGAAACTATTATACGTATCTACTTTAAATTTGGTAGAGACATGTTTTTCATGTTGCTAATTACAATGGTGATGCCATATTTTATAGATGGCGCTAGTTACAGGACTTTTACGTGTCACTTTAAGCCATAACTTTTTTGAGGTTAGGTTTTGGACATCGTCTTCTATTATAATCGAAACGCAATATGGTTTCCTTGTTTAAACGCGATAAAATGCACCCTTTCAGAGAAATACGCGATTTACAACTTTGTCACACACCAGTTCGAAGAAATTCAACACTCCGGGTGTTTTGAAAATATTGGGACAACACATAGCGTAGACTCTTGACATCAAAACAACTCAATTTAATCCAAAAAGTAGCGGTCTAACTCTTTTCGTTTTCAAGATACAGAGTGGTATAGTAAAAAAATTGTATTCGTATTTTGTCTCTATCTTGGAGAATATTATACGTATCTACAACAAGCACTATTGACGATTTCAAGACATCATACTTGACAGTCACCTACTAGATAAGAAACCGATTGAATTTGAATTTGAAATTCCTCGAACTGGCATGTGATAAAGTTTTAAATCGCGTATTTCTCTGAAAGAGTGCATTTTGTCGCGTTTAAACTAGTACAGCTTTTCTTTAGGAAACTAAATTGCGTTTCAATTGTAATAGAAGACGATGTCCAAAACCTAACTTCAAAAAAGTTGTGGCTTAAAGTGTCATGTAAAAGTCCTGTAACTAGCGCCATCTATAAAATATGGCATCGGCAATATCACCATTGTAACTAGCGACCTGAAGAACCTGTCGTTACCAACTTTGAACTAGATACGTATAATAGTCTCCAAGATAGAGACAAATTACGAATAATTTTTTTTATTTTGCCACCCTGTAACTTGAAAACGAAGAGAGTTAGACCACTACTTTTTGAGTTAAATCGACTTGTTTTGATGTTAAGAATCTACTGCTAAGCGTTGTCCCAATCTTTTCGAAACACACTGTATAATGAATAACCCTTTACTTAGATACGATTCTACAAACAAAAATACAAAAATACTACATGGTATAAAAGCAATGCATGTATTAAAAAAAAAGCCAAAAATAATAAATATTTCCCTATCGTATTGCACTGTCTTGTATATGACCACATTACTGCAAATTTCATCTACAATCTGCGCTAAAAAAATAATTTCCAATCAGACCGACACCGCATCCAGCAGCCATAATGTCACTGTTTCTGTTTTGATTTTTGTCATCTATAGAACACTTTCTAAATGACCTCCGACATTGCAAATGTTATATGCGTGGAAACGTTTGGTTTACCATAAAATAATGGGGACAAAAGGATGGGAAATACTAGAAATAGAGGTTAAAATTATTATAAATAAGGTGCAATGTACGTAACGACTATAATTTAATTATAATAACACGGTAACTGGGGTCAAATAAAATAAAAGGAAATACACTTTCAACAGTAACACAGATTATTTAATAAATTATATTTTAAATCATAATAATTATATTATCTCTTAGCAAGAGGTGCGTGAATACTTAACAATATCTCGCTAATTAATTAATTTGCTGTATGAACTTAATGTTTTTTTTAAATTTTATATATAATGTGATCTGTTTTATACATGGTGTTTCTTAATGACGTGCTAATATTTCAGGGTGTGATTCCTTAAGTCATTTTATGAAGAAAAGTTGATATGAACATATGTCCGCAATGGTGTTAATATAGTGTTGATATCCAAACTATTACTAAGAAATTAGCCTAAACATGACTATATTAGTTAGGTTTTATTCTGGAGGTTTTCTTAGCTATTCAGGGTCGGCGGAAGAGGTGGGTACGGTGGGTAGTACTAACCACCTGAAAAATCTGAAGGTGGGGAATAACCCACATGAAAACTTATTATTCTACACCATTAACATGTTTTTTAAGAATTCCTTTGCACTACCCACCTGGATTGATCACGTTTCGCCGGCCCTGTAGCTATTATTACCAAATCATGACTGAAACAATAATGAAAAAATATCCTTATTAAATGACTATTTTAGAAGTAATTTGCACACGTCAAAATCTAAATTGAGGCCAAACGGCAAGATAAAAATATAACCTAAAAACAAGTATTAATAATGTAAGATAGCCTCAAAAAATAGTTAAATAGGGTTCCAGAGTAATCGTGAGCATCAAAAAGTTATAAGACCAACAGACAGACCGACGCGATAGAAAGAAAATTTTTTTGCTCAAACTTAAAATCTTAACGTTTCATGACATTCTAAGCCTATTTGAACAATTAAATTTTTCAAACATTTGTTTTGCGTTATTATACTTAGTACGTAGAAAATGGCACGACAAGTATATAAAAATCATTGTGTGCTGTGGGCTACACGATAGAAGTAAAGCTTCTACTTCAAGCATTTTCTTCGAGGAAACCTACGACGCATCCATACTACTTGGGGTAATCCTCTGTGCATCCAATTTACTCGAGAAAAGCCACTGTACATTCATACTACTTGAAGTAACCCACTGCGTATTCATTTTACTCGAAGAGACCTACTGCGCATCCACACTACTCGTGGTAACCTGCGCATCAATGGTACTCGAGGAAATCCACTGCGTATCCATAATACTAGGGAAAACCTACTGCGCCTCCATACTACTTGAGGTAACCCACTGCGGATCCATAGTACTTGAGGTAACCTACTGCGCATCTATAATACTCGAGAAAAGCCACTGCGCATCCAAAATACTCGAGGAAACCCATTGCGCATTCATACCACTCGAGTTAACTTACTGCGCATCGATGGTACTCGAGGAAAGCCACTGCGCATCCATATTACTTGAGGAAACCTACTGCGCATCCATACTACTCGAGGCAACCCACTTATTATAGAATCAAGAAAATAATAGAAGATCTATAAACACCGTACAGGTTGCATGGTATTCTAATTTGAATAGAGGGTGGTAGTGGGGGTGGATAAAGTAAAAAAAAAATTTGAGGCCTTAGGTTCTTGGGTACACGCTGATGTACAATTTTATTTTTTCACCCCCTTTATTAAAGAAGTCGGGGGTAGTAATGGCTAAGCCAAAAATTTTTTTGAAACCTTAACTTCTTTTATATACACTAAATACCAATTTTACGGACTCTTATTGTTTGATTTACCCCCATTTACCCCAATTTATCCCCTGACCTTTCATCGAAATAAGATCAAAATATAATCTAGTTTCAGATCTCGTTAAAATACATACGTGTACCAAATTGCAAGTCAATGTCTTAAACGGTTCCAAAGTAAACGTGCGCATAAACAAAGTTACAGGCAGACCGACAGACTGACCGACACAGAATTTTTTTTTGCTCAAATCTAAAATCTCGACGTTTCATGACATTCTAAGCCTATTTGAACAATACAAATTTTCAAAATTTTTTTTTTGCGTTACTATACTTCCACTGGATGTGGAAGTAATAAATGAAATGACATGAAATGAACCTAGTGATTATTTCAATCAATAACGTTACCGCACACCTCGGGCTAATCTTGTTCCTCAATAACCTGAAATACACCAGTTCAAGATTCGTTTAAATCCAATAAAGTTAAATTATTCGATGTAAATATCCTCTCCTTCAATTGAACTTTTTTCTACAAACAATTTTTTTAAATATATTTTTCTCTTGAATGTGAATATCAGCTTATCAAAAGCAAACAAAGTAAACAATGAGGTAAATGAAAAAAATATTAACTTTGAACTTTGCGAATCTTTACTTTCAAGGAGAGTTCCTCACTCTTAGTAATGCTATACAGCGATTAACATAAAATTTGCTGCACCTTTCAATTTCCTTTAGCTACTCCATAATCGATAATACAACATATTATGCAATTTGCATATATAATGAAACGAATATGAATGTAAATTTAAAAAACGCATGCAAAAACAACAACAAAAATTATTAATGTTATTTGAACACAGTGTTATAAATATTTATTGAAAAAATATACATTTTGTGCGATCTGCTTAAACCTTTTACTATATTCTCAATAAATAACTAAAATTGTTAAACATAACTTGTCCCACATTTGGAACCGTTTCTATTTGTTTCCATTAACCAAATTTGGATCGGTATCAACAACTTCTGGTGTAATCAGTTTGATTATTACAAAAATGATTTTTGACGATGGTCAGTTCTTATTCAGGCAAAAAGGTATCGGTTTTTCGAATGGCCATTAGTAGATCTACTGTGCCACCGTAAAATGCCTTTAAAAATCAACATTTAAAAACGAAATAGTCTTCCTACGACTGTATTATTATGCCCTTGAAGAATTAATGATCTAATTCAGACTCTGGATTTTTGTGAAATAGTATTTTGATTTCTTTTCCTTGCGGGTTGCGGTGCCAGAACCCGCTGTACCGAAGATTAAGTTTGTGGTACCCTATAGTCTCGTTAACCCATTAATTCCGCCCCTCCTAAAAAAAGGTTAGTATAGAGTCGATGGGAGCTCTGGCTATTTCTTCCAGGGTCGCAAGTGGTTCCCGAAGTATGAAACTCTTCCAACCCGCAAGGCCGGGCATCCACATAAAAATGAGGAAACTCCTCACCATACATCCTATACTCATTCCCATGTTGATAGATGTTTGTTTAGTGTGCAACATCTTATTAGGATGCCCAGTGTATATCTCAGCAGTTTTTTCTCTGCTATAGCAGTTCATCGGTCTTAGTTTTGGATGGTTCACCGGCAATGAATATACGTGACTGTTGTGTTTCTGACTTAACAGTTCCGTCACCAATACTCTTGCGGTATTATATGATATCCCGCAGGTTGGCTCAGATCCTATCAAGGCTGTTTTTTACATCTTTTGCAGTCAACTTATCTGCTATTTCCTTATCCACATTGCCCTGGTGTCCTCGCGTCCACTTCAATGGACGTACACTGTTTTGTTCCACCAGTTTTGCCAAGGGATTAAGGCAGTCTTTTATCGTTTTGGAACGTACCACTACTTCATCCAGAGCTGTTTGGCTGTCAGTGGTGATTCGGATTCTTTTGAGTTTGATCTGCGTATTATTTCTCGTGCACAGATTTTTGTAGCTGTGACTTGCTTGGAACACTGTTGCGGTTCTACACAGGTTCAGACTAATGTCTGCCCCTGGTTAATCACCCGTAACTCCTGCTTCAATGCTTCTTGGCCTTTTTAATCAATTAGTATACCAAATTGTATCGTTTGAATGTCTTCGCAGTTGTCTTATTCCATCCTCTCCTCTGTCAGGCCTGTATCCTGAAGGTTTCGATGAAGTTATGGCTTATGCTGATTCTGACTGCACGTTTGGTAGTCGAGTCTTTTCTATTTGTTCAAATATCTTAATATAGTATTTTTTCCTTGAAATGGTGCCGCATCCGTTTTAAGTGTGGTCGTTTTAGCAAAAAGATCGTGACCTGCTGGATTAAAGCTCCAAATTTTGCACACGTCTTATATACCCTGAGTACTATCAATTTATGGGAGGGTGCCCGATTTCAGTGTCCGCTATCTTGTTTTCTTTGGACTATACCTGTGAATTTTCAAATTTTATTTGGTTTTTACTGAATATCTCCCCAACTTCTGGGTTTGTAGCAAAAAGGATTTAACTTAAACTAAATTTGCTACAATTTGAGACCAGAGCCGCTTTTGTAACTTTAATATTTTGCGAGATACAAGCTTCCAAAGTTTTGGACTTTTTTCAGGTTGTTACGAAATTCTATATTTTTGTCGGTTTTGCTAAATATCTCCAATGCAGTCAGTTTTGCAGCAAACATTATTTTATTAATATTTAAGAAGAATAAATAGGCTACAAAGTGAATAAAGATAGACATCGATACAATCACAATTTGCTGAGATAATGTATTTGGCCATGTTACAAACGTTTCAATAAAAAAAATTACAGAATAACTATTAAGAAAATAATCATAAAAATTATATTTATAATGTTGTTATTATTATATTTATAATGTTTTTGTTTACTCTTCGCAATGGCCTTTGCAATGACAAAGAGTTGTGCAGGCAAGTGCAGCCTTGTTACAAATGCAATTCTTAGAGCACAGGGGTTCAGCCGCACTTGATTAATTCTCTACAGCTTTTGCCTGCTTCCGGTATAGACATCCAAATTGGTTGCCATGTCTCTTCGTTTCGTTTCCATCCAAAGTTGGAGGGATTAGGTGGATTTTGGAGTGATTTCAAACTGGTTAACCAGATGCTAGATTGATAGATCCAGCGATTAGTGTGTTGAATGAGAGCATCCTGTGTGGGCGGTAGACTTTGTCATCTTTACTTTTTTTCCTTGTGTGAAGATATCCTCTCTGAGCTTGCTAATGCTAAGTTCTGTTGTGCCATCATACAGGATGCATGTGAATCGTTCTATAAGTTCAAATGCCTTTGTTTTAGCATCTACTGGCTGAAATGGATGTTTTGCAGAGAAGATAAATCCTTCAGTGCCTGGAGGGTATGCTTTCCATGTCTTCCATGCTGACTTTTTCCCCTTACCAAAAAATTGCGATGTAGTGTCTGAACCCGTAAAAGCATGGAAAAAGGGCAATTGCGACATATTTTCTCCGAGCTCTTGGCAGATGGCGTTGATATGATCATATCGGAAGTGTTTACTCTTACCAAATACAAACCAAAATTGAAAATTATGTATGTAAATTTGTAGCTCGAAAAAGATGTCTGCTAGTACTACACTAACATCTATGTCAACTGTATTTATGAGGATGTTGGTTGCACCCTTTTGTAATGCATCCAATATATGAAGACACATTCTGATATCAGATTCTTCGTGGTCAGTTTAGGACATCGATGCACTGCTATTTTTTGAAATAACAGATTTACCATAGGTGATATATATTTCTTTACTTTCTTGTGCGTCATAAGCTGCGACTGCATCACTTAGTAGGATAAACAGTTCTGTCTTGTTCTCTGAATTCTTCAGGAATGTAACAGAAGTTTTTGGAGGGTGTGGTTTCCCTTGTGACTTTTCTCCTTTCTCCCTTCCCTCTCTTCACACGTGTAGTTTCCTTCAGACTGTCTGGCTTGTATATGTCCCATACATCATCGATTCTTAAGCAATCCTGAATTGATCCATGGTAAGAAGACCATATCGCCATATTCTCCAAATGTACATACATCATATTTAGGACGTGCTTGTACAATGGCAGGTCCATCAAATATTTTGGTATCAAAGTTTGGTCGTGGTCTTTAATTGAAGATAGGCAGGACAGTAAATCTGATTTATCATGTACCTGAAATTTCGAACGTTCACTTGAACGAATTTCATTTGAAAAGGAAAGATTAATAAAAATTATAAATCGACTTAGGCGTATCACTTTTACGGTAATATTTGTTGGCAACGATAGTATCGTTGCCAGCAAATATTACCAGAAAAATTGTACGTCCAAGTCGATTAACTTCAAATTTTCAATTTAAATTCGTTCAACTGAACGTTCGAAACTTCAGGTAGGTGATTTATCGCCAGTCAGTAGTAAATCCCCGTAATTACTCAAAGACGGAGGCCAAGCATTTAGAAAGTCTGGATGCATGTATCTCGCAAAATATTAAAGTTACAAAAGCAGATCCAGTCTAAAGTTGTAGCAAATTTAGTCTAGTGAGAAGTAAAAAAAACATGTTGAGGCCTTTGGTTCTTGTACACACATTAAATCACAATTTTATTTTTTTCACCTCCTTGAACAATGGGGTGGGAGTGGTAAGGGGTGTCTAATAAAATTTTTGGAGACGTTAGCTTCTCTTATTTCTACTCAATATCTTAAACAGTTATCGTGTGCACAAAAAAAAATAGGAGGTAGTGGGTGAAGGATATGTCGCGAAATATTGTCACCATCGTGTTCTTCAAAAACGGGAGCATACCGCTTTCAAGCTGATTTTCGTTGTTTTCGTGGCATTTAGTTATTGGGGGGGGGGGTGGGTTAGGTCACCTGTGGTCAATATTTACCTATTTTATTCAAATTGACAAAAAAATCCGATCCGACAAGCCCTCGAAAGCCTAGCACTGGAAAATCGAGTTCCAGTTTTCAGGTTTAGGGTAAAGAGTAGGTCGGAAAATATCACCATCGTATTCCTCGCCCTCGAAAACGTATACCGCTTTTCAGCTGATTTTCGTTGTTTCCGTTGCACTTCGTTATTGGGGGTGGGGGTAATTTCAACCCCTGGCGGTGGGTTAGGCTAGGTTAGGTCACCTATGATCAATATTTACCTATTTTATTCGAATTTACAAAAAAAAGAAAAAAAAACCGATCCGACAAGCCCTCGCAAGCTTAGCACCAGAAAATCGAAAAAGGGGGTAGTTTTCCGGTTTAGAGGTAGTGGGTGAAGAGTAGGTCGGGAAATATTATCACCATCGTATTTCTCGCCCTCTTCTTCTTCTTTTAGCGGGGCGACTGAGAGTCGCCGCACTCAGGCCTTGTGGCCCATTGTGCTACCGCTACGAATTTATTGAATTCCCCCATCCGGGCCGGATTCTAAGGCCAAAACCCTTCCTATAAGGGCATTCTTTATTTCCTCCGGCACCGGAAAACCAATGCCGAAGTGTTTGTGCCTCAAGTACATAAGACTAGGGCAGGAAGTAAGGACGTGGATGGAAGTCTCCTCCTCGTCGCCGCAAAACCTGCAGTCGGGGTTGTCAACCACCCCCATAGTGTGCAGGTGTTTTCTGAAAGAGCCGTGTCCAGTTAAAAGACCTACCACGGTTCTGACCTGTTTCCTGTTTAGTCGCAGGATTTGTTCTGCTAGCTTCGGCAAGGGCCCCGAGATCAGGAGCCTCGCTTGCCGGAGTCCTGGGTAGGAGGCCCAAAAGTCAAAGAACTGGGACCGTGTCCAGTCTTCTACTGACTTCTTGGCATTTGATCTAGGGTAACCGAGAGCCGGCTTCGGACCCAGTAGGGGCCTCTGAGAGCCCCCTCTGGCCAGAGCGTCTGCCCGGTCGTTACCCTCGATGTTGCTGTGTCCTGGCACCCAGAGAAGCTTGACCCAGTTGGATAAGCCAAGTTCACAGAGAGCCTGTCTACAGTTTTGAACCAGGATTGACTTGGTCCGGACTGATGCAAGGGCCTTGAGGGCCGCTTGACTGTCGCTACATATATATATATGTGCCTGTTGGAATATTTCCTACGGATATTCTCCTGTGCGCAGACCAAAATAGCAAAAATTTCGGTCTGGAATACCGTGGTGAATTTGCCCAAGGCATAAGAAGCTTCAGCCCTGGGCCTTTCACCGTATACCCCCGCTCCAGCACTTTCTTCAAACCTCGATCCGTCTGTGAACCAGACGATATCGGCGGGCCTGAGTATGTCCTCGAGTGGGTTCCAGTCTTCCCTTTTGGGGATGACAACCTCAAAGGGTTCTGAGAAGGAGAAGGAAGGCACCATATCATCACTCCTGGCCTCCAGAAGTGAGTGAGTCCCTATCGCGTTGGAAAGGGCTCTAGTGTGTCCTAATTGTTCTCCTCCGGCCTTCCACTGACCACCGCACCTCAGCCTGTAGACCGCTTTCCGAGCCTCGGCCTCAATCACCAAGTGAAGGGGAACGAGGTCCAGAAGGACCTCCAGTGCTGCTGCGGGGGTTGTGCGTATTCCTCCTGTGACTCCCAAACAGGCGAGTGTTTGGAGTTGTGTTAGCTTCTGTTGAATGTAAAGCCTGGTTACAGCAAGCCACCACACAACAGAAGCATAAGTGATCTACTATCACAGTATGGTACCACATTGTTACCCTGGGGTTTAACCCCCATGTTTTACCAAAGGTCCTTCTACATACCCACAGGGTTGTAGTGGCCCTTTGTATTTGTCTCTCTATGTGATCTTTCCAGGTCAGCTTAGAGTCCAGGATAACACCCAGATACTTCACCGTCCTGGAGATCGTTAGAGTCGTGTCATAGAGTACTGACTCGACGAAACCGTCTAGCCTGCGCCTCCTAGTGAAAATTACCAGTACTGCCTTAGAGGGGTTGACTCTAAGGCCCTGGTCGTTACACCATCTCTGCACGATCTGCAAGGCCCTTTGCAAGAGCCCGCTAACCGTATTTGGGAATTTTCCCGAGATGATAATTGCTAGGTCATCTGCGTAACCTTGAGCAAAAAGACCCTCGTTCTCGAGTTCCTGGAGTAGACCATCGAGAACAATGTTCCATAGCAGAGGGGAAAGGACGCCTCCTTGTGGGCAGCCTCTCCTTACCGAAACTTTTACTGCCGTTTCCTCGTTGACAGCTATAATTTGCCTTCCCACCAACATGGCCCTCAACCATCTAATGAGGGTGTCATCGATGCCATGATAGGCGGCCGCGGCGCAGATTGAGTCGAAGGAGGTATTATCAAATGCTCCCTCGATGTCCAAAAAAGCACCGGCCGCAAGTTCCTTGTGGTGCAGCGCCTTCTCGATCCTGGAAACGATCGGGTGAAGGGCTGTCTCCACTGACTTCCCGGCCTGGTAAGCGTGTTGCGACGGATGCAGAGGCGCTAAGGTCAGTGCCCCGTCTTTAACAAACCTTTCGACCAACCTCTGTAATCTTTTGAGCAGGAAGGATGTAAGGCTGATTGCTCTGTAGGATTTGGCAGTATCGTATGATGTACGTCCTGCTTTAGGTATGAAAACAACTTTGACGGCCCTCCAGGGTATGGGAATATACCCAATGGCCAGACAGGTTCTCAGCAAGTGATAGACCGGACGTATAAGTGTCTTCAGCCCTTCCTGGAGAAGTGCCGGAAACACTCCATCCGGTCCTGGGCTTTTGAATGGTTCAAAGGTGGAAATAGCCCACTTGACTCTTTCCACTGTTACGACCCTTGAGGCCGCCCTCCAATCCGCTGCCGTGACAGCAGCGCGGGGAGGCCGAGGGGCTGGCATTTCCTCCGTCTCCTCAACGGATTCAGGGAAATGAGTTTCTAGCAGATACTTGAGGCACTCCTCGGTGGTAGTTGTTAGTCTACCAGAGGGAAGCCTCAAATTCTCTAGTCGTGATGGACTGTCTTTTTTGAGGGCTTTGCAGAGCCTTGCGGCTTCTGGAAGATCTTCTATGCTTTCGCAGAAGTCCTTCCAGGCTGCCCTCTTGCTGTTACGAATGTAACTTTTGTAGAGGCGCTGGGTTTGCTTGTAGCTGTCCCAGTCCTCTGGATGCTGAGTACGCATTGCCCTATTGAAGAGCCTGCGTGTCTCTTTGCGTATGTTTTGGAGCTCCCTGTTCCATCAGGGAACGTTTTTCCTTTCCTTTCTTCTTTTAAGAGGACAACTGCTCTCATATGAGGCAGTGATCGCTCCATTAAGAAGCTTGGTGGAGGATTCTATATTCCTGGGTATAATAACCCTCGTTAGTTTGCTCGAGATGGCTCGCCTATAGGCGTCCCAGTCGGTCTCTCTGGGATTCCTGTACCAGCTCTCCTCTGAGGAGGGAGCTAAGTCCAGTTTGAATCGCCCTCAAAAACGGGGATTTTCAGCTGATTTTCGTTATTGTCGTGGCATTTTGGTATTGGGGGTGGGGGTAGTTCCAACCCCTGGGGGGTGAGTTAGGTCATCTGTGGTCAATATTAACTTATTTTATTCAAATTGACCAAGAAAAACTCGATCTGGCAAGCCCTTGCAGGCCTAGCGCCGAAAAATCGGAAAAAGAGGTGGTTTTTTTCGATTTGGGGGTAGTGGCTGGATGGTAAGTCGGAAAATATTGTCACCATCGTGTTTCCCGCCCTCAAAAACGGGGGAGGGGGGGGGGTTAATGTCAGGTCGCAGAATTTTTGGGTTTTTTGCCTTTTTCTGGTTAATCTGAAGGGGCTAGTGGTATGTCAACATCCCACGATTACATTCTAACCACGTTTTTAAATTTGGGATTAGACCTTTTGTCCACTGAGGGGTTTCGGTACTGTCGTTCCACATCTCCTGCCATTTGTTGATGAGTTCTTTTTTAATTCGGTGTCTTGCGCCGTCCCTCTGTGCCGGTTGTTCTACTAGTAGGTCTATTGGAGGGGTTCCAGTAATCACTTGTACAGCCTTCGCGGAGACAGTGCGACATGCATTGGTAACCCTTAACAACATTTTCCTTTGAGTGCCGATTAGTCTTTGTTTATGTCTGTTGATCCTTAGTACGTTGTGCCACACTGGGGCCCCGTACAGTAGCGTGGATTGTACAACGCCCAGTAGTATCTGGCTTTTTGGTGAGTTAGGGCCTCCAATGTTCGGCAGAATCTTGGTGAGGACAGTGATTATCCCCTCGGTTTTTTCTATGGCGTGGGTGACGTGTGCCCCGAATTTCCTCTGGGTGTCGAATACGATTCCTAAGTATTTGATGGATTTTGCCTTATTCAGGAAGTTTATCCTTATTTCGTCTCTCTTCCTGGAGCCTTTAAGTATGACGGCCTCGGTCTCTTCTGGGGCCAGATTTAGGTGGTGTTGGGAGAGCCATCTGTGGATTTCATTCATGGCCAATCTAGTGCTACCGTTTAGCTGAGCCGGAGTATCTGCAGTGATTATTAACCCCAAGTCATCCGTGTACCCTATAACTTTTGCCCCTCTGGGTGGTTCCAGCCTGAGCACCTCATCGTATAGCACGTTCCATAGTGCTAGCCCAAGGACCGAACTCCGTGGGACGCCAGCTGACTTTGTCTTCCGGTTTTTTAAGTAATACGAGATGACATTTGTTAGGTATGTGGGTATGTCCAGCCTCCTCAGTTCTTCGATTATAAGCCCCCAGCTGGCTGAGTTGAAGGCATTTCTTACTTCTAGTGTTACAAACATACACCATTTCCTGTTTGGGCACTTGGCAATTTCGGCTACTTTTAGTGCGGCTTGTATAGTGGATCTGCCCTTTCTGAAGCCATATTGATTATCCGCTATGACTTGCTGGTTGTCTAGTTTCTCCACATGTCTGTCCCTGATTAGGGCCTCTTATAATTTAGCTATGACGCCCAACAGGCATGTTGGTCTATACGCGCCCGGATCATCGGGTGGTGGTTTTGGGCTTTAAGACTAGCCTTGTAGTCTTCCATTGGGTAAGGTTTGGCTCTTGAGGAGGTTGTTTAACATGTCTAGGATAATATCCGCACCTATCTTCAGGCATTCCTTGACCAACTCTGGCGGGACACTTGTTGCCCACCTGCAATTCTTTTCCCCGGAGGTATGATTTCCCAGATTGAATTTTCTTCTTTTTGTGAAAGTAACCACGGGGGTCCTCCCTGGGTTTCCTTACAGACCTTTCTGGGTACACCATGTGTGTGTCGTGTTCAAGGCTCTCTCCATCATTTCCGATGCAGCATCCTCATATTTTTCTGCCACAAGGATGGTGACATCGTTTGCATATCCTTGCACTTCTTACTATTCCAGTCGAAACGAGAGTCCATCCACGACCAGGCCCTACAGGAGAGATGATACAATGCCCCAATGCCCCCTGTGGCTACTGGGCATCCTCTGGTCACGGACATCTTCTCTGTTGTGAATCCCAGCAGGTACTGAATTTTTCTCGTCTTGAGGCCCGAGTCGATCCATCTTGTTATGGACTGCTCAACCCCGCGTCTTTTCTCTGTTTTACTTAATGAGTCAAATGAGATATTGTCAAAAGCACCTCTATGTCAAAAAAGATCCCTGTGGTAGTTTCCTTACTAAACAAGATCCTTTCTATTTTGTGAGCAAGCCCATGTATTGCTAGCTCACAGGATTATCCTGTTTGGTATGCATATTGGTTTCGATGCAGAGGTTTTGTACTCATCTTATCTGATTTGTCTACCAACCAGCTTCTTCAAGGTTTTCAAACAATTGCTCAACCACCTGCCAATTGTTTTTTCTTCGTAAAATGTTTTTTTTAGATATGGTTTCAACAAACAGGCGGAAGGATGAACAGACTGAGAGACCAACAAACAGACAGACAAACGGAATGAAAGGCCTTAATATTCGTAATCTACAACGTGAAACGTAAAAATTCAAAAGACTTTGTACGATTACAATATACCCCAGTAAATAAAGACAAAAAGGCCAAAATTTAAATATTGCACTATAATAAAAAAAGCAATAAAAGAAATGTAAAAACTGTATTTGTTCTTTTGTTCTTAAAATAAAGAGAAACAAACTAGACAACTTTTTTTTAAAATTTATTTGTCTCTTAACGGATGGACTTCATTAAGGTTACAAAAGAAATATATGGATACAAAAGCAGGTATGTATTGTATGTAAGCTGTCATTAGTATCAAAATAATCCGATCATTTAAAATAGAGTAAGTATTAAACATTAATTGAATATTTTTATTATATAAACTATTTGCATGTACAGTATTATACCAGAGCTTCAGAAACTGTGCTAAACGTATTTTAATACATAGTTATTATCCTGCTTTCTAAATCACCCTACACAAAATAAAGTACAGTAGACGAAGGGTGATTAAGTTGAAAAAATTTTACCCTTGGGAGAAATATGTTTTTATCTGTAAAAAGATACAGAGTGATCACGATGGTGATGTCCAAATTTTTCTACAGTGTGTGCTACCCTTTTAAAATTCTCTCCCTCCAGAGCGATTTTCCAATATAAATTTTCTGAAAAGTGTAAAACTTTGATTTCCATATTTTCTCTGTATGGAAAGCATGATATCAAACAACTTTTATTCTTACCATTTTTTTTTTCAGAAAATGCAAGGAAAAGAAATAATTAACATTATACATAATGTGCAATTTTTCAGCTTTCCGAAAATATTTCACAAGGGCCCATTTTTGAAAAATTTGGGCATTACCATCGTGATCGGCACATTTTTTTTACATTTTTTTTTTACTTACAGGATTGTGCCGAAGTTTTCAAAATGTCACACACTTCGCGCGAATTAATTACGGATCATAAAACTAAATTACTTCTGGCAATGTACAGTGCTCCTCCGAATGAAAATTATATTGATCGGTACAGGCATTACTCATTTGTAAAGGCAAAAAGACTTAACAGACCAGTGAAACTGTCCAATCTACCACCCACATTCAGTGCAGCACAACAGCACTTATTTAGAGTGTATCATCAGGTCCAAAATGGCTTGATAATGAGTTAAATCCTGAAGACTGGGGATGGAAGATCATCAACAATAGATTGAACCTATTCAAAACCTCTTGTCACCGGCTCCCAATCAGTTGATCAATAGTATATTCTGCAACTGTACCAAAGGCTGTAACGCTAGTTATAGCTGCAGAAAACTAGGTCCCCGCTGTATGCAGTATGCGGGCAATGCCGTGGGCAATCTTGTTTGAACGCCGCGACGGAAGAAATAGATAGTAACAACGGAGTTATAGATGAAGATATAGTTGAAGATATGATACCATCAACTGATCAGCCAATTGACGAAGCTCTTTATGAAGAGGACGATGAAGTTGACACGGAATTAGATCTGCTAGAAGAGAACGAATGATTTATGCAAAGGGTTGTTTTGAGTGTCAGATGTGGATTAGGCCTACTGTTTGTTTCTGTTAAAAAAATATAGACATTGTATGTTTCCGTAACTTTTACTCAAAAACGATTAATCCTACGAAAAAAAGTGTAATGACCTGTTTTGTGTAGAATTTTATAATAAATATTTTTGCTCATAACTATTTTTGTAGAAAAAGTGATACTTTTAGAGATAATGGCAAAAAACTGAAAATTTCTCCCCTTTAACCCCCCCCCCCCCCCAAAGAAAAACCCTTGGCTCAAATTGCTAGAACTTCTCCGGACGTACTAAGAGCACCTCAATGAAAGTCTTCACAAAAAAACAGCTTTCTCGTAATTTTTTCCAGTCGAAATGTCTTCACTTACTGGGCTAATACTTCTTTTTTGTAACCGCGGGAAGTAAAAAACCGCTGCCCAAGGAATCACTACTTCCACATCCAGGTTTCTATCCAAGTCACTCACAACGAAAAAAATTTGTATGTGGAAATAATTGTTTATGGAAATTTAATTATACAATATTTGAAATCCTCTACCAAAAACTCATAAAACGATACCCCACATCGGTAGTGGGGTGGGGGTGGTGATAGGGGGGTGGTAGTGGGTGGAAGAAGTAAAAAAATATTTAGAGGTTTCTAGTTTTTGTAGACACACTAAATCAATTTTTTTTATCCTTTTTAATAATGGGGTGGGGGTAGTAATGGGGGGTGGCTAATGCCAAAAATTTTTTTGAGACTTTAGCTTCTCTTGTATATACTAAATACCAATTTTATGGACTCTTACCTGCTTGATTTACGTATTTACCCCAAATTTACCACAATTTAGCCCCCAACCCTGTGACAGAACAAGATGAAAATATAATCTAGTTCTAGATCTCGTTAAAGTACAAATGTGTACCAAATTTCAAGTCAATACCTTAAACGGTTCCAGAGTAAACGTGCGCACTAAAGAAAGTTACAGACAGACAGACCGACAGACAGACCGACAGACAGACCGACAGACAGAAAATTTTTTTTCGCTCAAACTTAAAATCTCGACATTTCATGACATTCTAAGCCTATTTGAACAACAAAAATTTTTTAAAATTTTTTTGTCGTTACTATACTTCCACTGGATGTGGAAGTAAAATAGTTTTACTGCACTATTTAGATATTTGCATATTTTACACGTGTATTATAAATATGGTAAATATGATATATCTATTTAAGATTCACAAGTGTTTTCCTTTGATGTTAGATCGTCATTAAACTGTTAAATATTAATAGCGCTGTCTTGATTACAAGATTGTTTACGTAAAAAATCAGATTAGGAAAACGCCTCTAAATAACCTTAACAACAATGAGTAAGAATATTCCGAGAAGTTTGTTATAAAAAATCTAATAACAAACGATGTAATATAAACATGATGGTTGTTATTTCCGTGCAAAATTGCCTTGTTGATTATTTATCTTCGAATACTAATCTTTGTTCTCGTTTTTTTCGGTAGAAATTAAGAACAATTGCAGGATATTATCAAAAAATAATAACAATATAATAATTAAAGTCATAGAAATTGCCTTTAATTTACTCACCTTCACTTTAAGACTCTGGTAATTATAATCGATTTAGCCGTTATAATTTTCTAGCTAAATTACCAAAGGAGTGTTTTATTGATGACTTTAGTCATCTGATGACTATGAATTAAAATCTTTATTAACCTCTTTATTTTCTTCAATCAATGTCATTAGTTCATTACTACATCGCTATTCTGTAATTAAGAATATCCTGATTTTTTGTCTATATTATTATTTACAGTGTTGATTCTTCCTTTTAGGTTGATTAAATTAGCACTGTTTGGACGTGGAAGATACTTAATGTATTGATACACCGACCAGACAGAATAAAAAGTAATTAAGTTGTGTCAGAACCAAATACAAAAGTGTAACAATGCACCTTCGTTTAACAAATAGAGCAAATAAAACAATTACCAAGTCTTAATAACACATTTTACAATGCAAACAAATGAACTGAGATGCAGATATTCATAGGTAATATTTGAAAATTTATTATGATCTGTATCTATACTACACAGGCTGTTTCAGGTGTAATCGTTAATTTTTAGGGAGTAATTCTATGTCAAAATATTTATATGATATTTCGTCTTTCCTGATAAGAGGCTATGCTACCCCCCTCCCCCAAGCTCAAGGCCCAGATCCACCCTCCACCCCTGCAGACTCTAGTCTGCCTTATTCCTAAAATTATAAGTTCTCTTTTTCAAGTTACTTGAAAAGTTGTCTAATTTTCATCAATATTATGAAGTCTTATATAATATTAAAGATGGATGATACCATTCTTTAACTCAAGATGAATTGATTTGCATTATTTTTCAGTAAATATTATTAATATAATAATAATAATCAAATCATTTGCATTATTGTACAAAATCAAAAAAAAAAAAATAGTAAATATGATGTAATAAGTTTTCCTTTTATCCAAATTTTAAAAATTATGAAAGTTAAAGTAAAGGTAAAAAATAAAAGTTAAAACTTAAAATGAAAGTAAATATATATCCCTGCTTGTTTAAGGTTGAGAGGCAAGCAAACTCCCGGCCGTGGTATTGGGGTTTATTTTGAAGAAGGAATTAATCCCAGTATATTCGGATATTGGGTGTGTGTACCTTGTTTCTAAATGTGACCCTCCCGCACAAGGCTCCAGAGCCTTCAAGGATGAAGGTATTACTTTAGGTGTTTATTATTATATTAATATATAGATGATTCCATATACTAGTTGAGTCATTATAACCGAAAGGTCAATATCTTCACCAACTATTATAACTTGATTGTCTTCGGCTTTCCAATCAATAGCAGCTTTAACGATTGTAGTATCAGTGTTTTCTCTGCATATTTTAACGTTAAAGTCATTATCTCTTAACTCTGCGCAATAATTTTATAAAGCTATCCTTATTTTACTATTAGCTAGAATTTTTTTTTTTTTTTGATTAACCGAGGATTTCATAAAGTCACTTGTGATTCAAATATCTACACAATCATTTTTTTACAAACGACAAATGCACTCATTATTCTTAGTGCTATTCTATTCATCGGCATACCTATCAATAATAATACTACTCTAGTCATGACTGCTTGGTTCTAATTATACATTTATACATAATTATACATCTAATATATACAAATCTCGTCACAGTGTTTGTTATCGAACTCCTCCGAAACGGGTTGACCGATTTTTATGAAATTTTTGGTGTCTATTTGGTAGGTCTGAGAATAGGTCGTAGGCTATTTTGTATATCCCTAGGTGATAAGGGTGGCCGTATCCAGAAATTTTCTTTTTATTTTTTGGACAAAAATTTATAATTTATATGGCAAAGCAACGTTTGCTGGGTCAGCTAGAATTCATATATTATTATTATTATTACCATGCGTATGCCTAATAAATTTCCTTTTCAGATTAATGAAGTTGAATTTTGTATTAAATTTTTGAAGTTATTCGAGACTTTCTATGGTAGTAAATTGGGTGAAAAAAAGAAAATGAATTTTTGAAAATTATAAAAATGCACATTTTTTGATAATTAAAAAAAAAAAAGAACTCTATCTTCTAAAAGTATATAAAATAACGTACAATCGAAAAAGAAAAAAAGTGATAACTGACGAAGAATTAAAAATTTTATTTCGTCAGCCATCTTTGACCGTTCTATTTGACATACGGCATGTGCGATTGCTGCATTATATTTAGCCATAAATGAGTTTTATTTTTGCCAACTTTGGTGAAATTACTCCTTTTTATAGAAAAGATATTCAATTTTGATTTTTATGGCCATTTTTGGTTTTTTCTATTTTTTCCAAGATGGCGGACTGATAAATACATATCGGACATATTTTTAAGAATTTTATTTCAAATAAGCCAGTATTTTTAAAATTCCCATCCGATTATAGCTCAGTCAATAAAGGAGGTGTAGAGTGCGTGAGCAAGGACCTAAGCGATTCCTTCAGAAAGTTGTTCATGAAAGCTCATGAAATTCTCGACAACTTTCATTTTATATATTTTTTTCGAATTCGCAACCGTTTTCGAGCTACACGCTCCGGAAAAGTAAAAATTTTCGAAAAACATATTTTTACCTGAAAAATAGAAAATTGTATTTTAAAGATGATAAAAAAAGTCACATATAAGGTAAGTAATTTTATTAATTTAATTTTATACGTAGATCATATAAACTTAACGAAGATACCTTTATTTATAGTGCCGAGGCTATGGCTATCCTCAAAGCCTTAGAATACGTCGTCAGAAATGAACATGAACATTGCACTATTTTATCGGATTCACTGTCTGTTCTTCAAAGTATTGCTAACAGTCAAGACATTAACTACACTATTCATAAGCGTATTGATGAAATTAAAATATTAGCAAATAAATTAGAAGAGGAAGGTTAATCAAATTTGTGTGGGTTAAAGCTCACACAGGCTTAGAACATAATGAAGAAGTAGACATCATAACAAAAAAAGTATTAACGATGGAGAAATTTTGAACAGTGGACTACACGTCTAAGAGTGTATATTTTGTCCTCCATAATATTCTAGCCAACCTTGATCAAACTGTTTAGTATATAGTATATAGTATATAGTTCTCTTGAAAAAAAAAAGTAAAAATGCGTGGTCAACCTTATGGAAAGAATATAGCATAACAAATCCTACTCGCTACACAACCATTCAGCCAGATATTCCTACTTGTTATTGGCATAAAGATTTAAAATACTCAAGAAGAGAAATAACTACAATAAACAGACTATAATTTAGCCACGGGTGCTACCCGGCGCACCTCAAGAAGATAGGAGTTGTGGACACAGACTTGTGCGATACTTGCAATGTCACTGCAGATTTGGATCATATATTTTTTGACTGCTTAAGTAGAAAGCGATGTATTCCATAAAAAAAAGTAGTCTGAATATTTACCTTCCTAATAATATCTGTCATTTATTAGTTCTAAATAAAAAAATATCTATGACGTAATACTCGAATTACTCAAAGGCATTAAAATCGACATTTAGAATAAACTAGATATCCATTCCTTTGTTTATTTCCTATTGTTATATATTCCTTTCCTTCACGTTTTCATCCTCTTTGGCCGTGAGGCTGTTGACAAGTGTTCCTCGTCCATGGCATCCTCATCCTCAGTGGTGGGTGGTTCTTGCTGAAGGGGCTCTACGTCGTCTTCATAGTCATCCTCGTCGTTAACAGGCACACCGTTGGGGCATTTCCCTTGGCAGTAGAGGCACGCCGCAGAACAGTTCAGCATTTCTTTCCGGCATCAACATTTGCCACTACCACAATCCTTGGTGCAGCGGAAAAACATCGTTTTCAGTGGGACCTCCGGTGCTGGTGGATCTTCTGTTGTAATTGGCACCAGGGTGTCTCCTACATGTTTCCACCTCCACATGTTGGGTCAACTGCAACCTTTTCATCGTGAATTTTTATCGATGAGCTGACAGAGGAAATAGTGAATGCACGATCTTTGCGGGACAACTTGATGTCTGAGAATGGCAAGTCCACTATCTTATTCATTGCCTCTTTACCAACTCCAACAGCATCGTAGCAATTTATTGTGGTTTCTCCCACCACTCCATTTGCAATTGACATAAGGTTTGTTTTGGTTTTGAGAAATAACAGTCCTCGGATGTCAGGAGCATGCGCAGTTAGTAAAATGTGTTCTGTTTTAGTAACTGCGCAAACTGTTTTACTAACTGTGCATGTTCCTAGCATCCGAGGACTGTTGTTTCTCAAAACCAAAACAAACCTATAATGTCACTGGTTTGTGGGAAGGGAGGATGAGCAAAATAACTACGATAGTGGCCACGACCGGTGCATTTACCCTAGCTGTGGCGTAAATTTGAGGTAAAAATCTGTTTTTCGAAAATGTTTACTTTTCTGGAGCGTGTAGCTCGAAAACGGTTGCGAATTCGAAAAAGTATATACAATGAAAGTTGTAGAGAATTTCGTGTGCTTTCATTTGGTATAAGTAAAATTTTTCCCTGCGACGCACCATTTTCGAGATATAAACGAAAAAACCAAAAGTGGGACATTCTTTCCCCCCCCCCACCCCTCCGGCTCACCTCCTAGGTCAGGACCTTTAGTATGTTCACTTTCTAAGTACCCTGAACAACTTTCTAAAG
The DNA here is from genome assembly GCA_936432065.2 of Rutpela maculata. Taxonomy (NCBI): domain Eukaryota; kingdom Metazoa; phylum Arthropoda; class Insecta; order Coleoptera; family Cerambycidae; genus Rutpela; species Rutpela maculata. The sequence goes on along the minus strand of OW386290.2, from coordinate 100,155,560 downwards.
GAATCGCTTAGGTCCCTGCTCACACACTCTACACCACCCTTTGAGCTATTCGTTGACTGGACTAGTACAAGATAAGTTGAAAATCCGCGAAAGGGCGTCAAAAAGGGCATATAACTTTTGACGCACAAGAAATTTTTGGGCGCAAATATTTCTTTCGTAATCAGGAGATCATAATACATAAGAATCAACAATAAAATTTCACGTGGAATGAAATAAAGTAAATCAATTCGACTGTACTGATATTAATAACAAAATATATAAGTTGCTGACATAACCTCAGTAATTTTTTTTTCATAAATTTTTGGCAAGTCGACACCCGTCAGCAACCTACTTATCCCTTACCTATCTGCCAGCAACTTCACATTTCGATTACATAATTCACAATATCTTATTCTATACATTTTTAAGCGCAACTACGATGATTTTTGTAAAAAAAAAGTCAACTTTCACCGCTTTCACCCGTGCCCCTCCCCGCTCGAGCTGTCAGCAAATTCCCAAATCAGGGCCCTCCCTTAGTGTACGACGTATTGTTGCGGAAATTTTTCTTGACCCGAGTCATATCGAAATTTCGTGCTCAGCTCTCCGTCTATAGAGGGAGCACCAACAGCACATTCAACTGTTACCATTTAATTTAGCATAGGAATGTTCTATCTGTAGCATCAAAAAAGCGATCACGTAATCAAGGATTCTGAAAATTGTGTAAATTAATCGTATGGGATGAGTGGTTAATAATTACTCTTCGAAAGCTTTAGATCTGCGAAACAACATGTTATGTTGGGAGTAACAAGGTTATTCTACGGACATCCTAGAGATATAAAAGCTAGATGTAGCAATATCCTGAGGATATCACATTCGAGGGATCTACCTTGAGATCTAGAAGTGGAACTACTTTCCGTAACCTCAGGATATCGCAAGGATGTACTTTTGTGTATCTTTAGGATATCCCTGGGACTCTTACAGGATTTGCTTTATGCTATCATTTAGGATATTTAGGATATCACTGTAGGCTTTTAAGGCCGTAATGTTTAACTAAATAGCCATACTGCAAGTTGCTTTCAAACAATGTTAGCAACTTGCTGCAGTATGTTCTCCATTGCATAGTAAACTGTTAGCATTTCACGGCGAAATAATATTTTTACTACTCGAAAGTATTATGTTGCATTGTTTGCTTGAAACTACCAGAACATTTAAATTTAAAAGTAGCACAAATATTATTTTGGCGTGAAATGCTTAGTATGCTACACATTGACTGGAGGACAATAATAGAGTAACAAGTTGCTTGCATTGAAAGCAAATTTCCGATCAGTGTTGCTATTTAGATTACTGAACAGTGATTTCTTGGATATCGTCTGCTCCCACATAACACAGTTTGTACTTAGTATGTACTTGTACATCTGGGACAGCGGGACTATACTAGGATATCCTGAGGATATCATGTGCTGTCTGGGAACGTTGCTCTTTCTGGAGGTTTTAGGCAGATTCTTCGATATGTTCTGATATAGACTAGAGCTTCGATTAAATGTTCACGCATTTGGAATTTATTGACACATTACCTTTACAGCTAAATATGAGCCATTTAAAACATGATGCACCAAAACTGTCTTGTAGTAAATTTGATGCTCTTTCAATTCGGTCTTGTGTAGTTTTTACCTAAAGTGAACTGATTCCGAGATAATTGTGAAAAGCCGGACAAAGGTACCTAGATTTAGCGCAAGTTGTATCGGTGGGAACTTTTATGAGTTATTTAGGAAGATAATTACAAGAATCCTGCAAAAAATCTGCACTAATTTTGTCTCCGAGGGCATAAATAAAAGACAACTAACTCGCCTGCCTTAAAAAATATATATAAAAAAGTGATTAATTTAAATACTAAGCTGTTTGTGAAATGGTTCCAGTTTGTTTTCGTTCTATGGAGTAACGGTAGATAAAATACCGGCCCGAGCATTGTATGAGGCTTTATGAGAAATTTTATTTTCATATCTATTTATTTCAAACATTAATAACTAACACGTTCTCCGGTCGTGGTCTGTAAAATCCGACTCAGACGCACTAAATCATATCTGGGGGGAGCAATAAATTATAAGAGTGTGTAAAAAAAAATCGACATATAGTGTGAGTCCTGCTATCTTTAGAAATGAAACCAGTTTGGCAAAGCCGTAGCAGGATTTTCGGTTCACGGTTGACCTATTGACCTTCGTGGTATTTTAAGAGATGGGCCCAGCGAAGAAAAACAAAAAGACATTGGAATCTCATAGTACGGCTACCAAACTTAGTCGAATTAATTTACAGATCAGAGATGGCAGATAAGGAAAAAATTGATTGGTTCTGAAAACACGCGCTTAACGCTTCACCGGCCGTTTATTTATATAATATGTAAGCGTTTCTTTGTGTTTATTTTCGAAAAATTGCGGACGGTATTTATTTATTTAAGACAGGTTAGTTATAAGTATAATAAAAAAGTTCCTGTTAAACAACTCTACCGGTATTTACAATTTAGAATTGTTTGTTTACTGGTCCTTTAGTTTAATAACAATAGGAAATACAGGAGACAATTAGCGGATCAATGAAACTTTGGATAGATGTTTGTTTTTAACTGGATTAAAAAAATGTAAAAAGTAGGAGGTATTAATTCAGCCCTATGTATGGTTTTTTATACATGTTCAATGATTACTCTGGCATATTTTAAGCGATCAGAACTATTGCAAACTGAGGCATGGTGCGGCGCACAGTGGTGCTTTTGTTGAAAGCCAGGCGTCAAAAATCCGTAGCCAATTTTCGATAAAAATTTACGAAACTTGGTAGATTTAAGTAATTTGATATGCTAAATTCAGTTTTGCTGCAGAAAATTTTTTTTCAATATGGCGGCTTCAGAATTTGGGTCAGAAGAAGCAAAAATGATGAAAAATTCAATAAAATAACCCAGCCACAAATAAAAGTCCTGATCCTGGAACTTGACCCGAGTAGTCCAATGTATTTTTCGACGCTGAATTCGAATCCCACCTCAGAAAAGCCCAAACACCCTCTAAATTTTGAGCTGGAGCGATAAAACACCCTTAGAATAGGGTAAAATCGCCCCTCATATATGGTGACAATAAGTACATGCAAAAAGTACTTCTAGTGTACAATCCTAGGATTTTTGAGGTTGCTGATTTCAAATTTCATTCTTAGGGTGAAAATCGAGTAAAATGGGGGTTGAAAGAGCTGTAGAAATGAAAATTTGACAAAATACGTAATTTTCATTCTAAACTTATATTTCTAGGGATATCTGAGGTTGATGATTTCAAATTTCAACACGCCAGAAGCCAAAAATGTATTCTTAGGGTGAAAATCTAGTAAAATAGAGGTGAAAAATGAAAAGTTAGGGAAATGTGTCTCCGCACTTACTTAGTTAAAATGGCTTCCAGATGATGCAGTTTATAGAGTATATTACACGGTAAAAATTTTAACCCGCTACTACCCCTACGAAGGTGGAAAAAAAAAATAATATGTCTTTAATTACAATATGGAAAAAAATAAAATTGGGTAAAATAAAATATTTACACATGCCTCTTAGTTGTAACAGTTAATACTTATAGCGTTACAAGGTATTGTTGCATATCTACAACCGACCGCGGGTACCAGTGCCATGTTGCCTAGTCTACTTTTTCCCCAGACGTATGGAAATTCGGCACAATCTGGCAATACCACTTCTGGAGGTCCCAGGGGCGAAGTATTAACTCTTTAGAGCCTTGGAGAAAAGCTTAGCAACGAATGATGTTCTTTGTAATTACTGTCGCATTACGACATCTGAAAAACGACGTACTGAACCAGATGAAGAAACTGAGGGAACGATCGAAGAAGACCTGCCTTTTGTGCCTTCTAGCACTACGACTAGTGACTCTGACGAAATAATGGAACTACCATTGCAAACACTCGTTGCTACACATAAATACTGTTGCATATGTGGTGATGATAAAGAACTGACCGTAATACCCACTAATGTGAGACTACAGTGCTAACAAACAAATATACATCCCCGAGGCAATCGTTGCTGTAAAATACATTTGATTAAACATCGCTTTTATGAAGACGATATTATACATCTGGAACCATATGCCAATTGTAGCTCGATTCCTAGATCAGATTTATGCATTCTGTTAAATTCCTTAACCTCAATAACAAATCTAAAAGGCTCTGCAGATCACTGCGCTTTATCAGAGAAGCAATTATTAACGTTTACAGGCTTAACGGTAGATGCCATTTACGAATTAAAGTCACTGTTGGAAAATTCCAGTACAAGAACTTCTTCTGTCCTTGTTCTTCTATTAAAACTGAAAACAGGTAGTAATAATGATAACAGACCTACATTACTAAATTGTTCGATATGGTTCTAGCGTGCAGCGCACTTGCTAGGAAGCTGAACAAATTGGCCATCCTCAGAATGGTACCATTGGTATATTATTAAGGTTGTAATTAATAACCATAACCCCAATAAGATAATCTGATAAACCGCGGTGGCCTGTAGAGCCGTTTAGAGTTGTTATGTTATTAGGGTTAAGGAATTTAATAGAATGCATAAATCCGATCTAGGAATCGAGCTACAATTGGCATATGATTCCAGATGTGCAACGTCTTCATAAAAGCGATGTTTAATCAAGTGTAGACACATTTCGCGCCCAGGGATCCATCAGGGCGACTTAAGTTTACACATAGACTGGACCACGGATAGTAGGTTAAAACCACAAAGGTTACAAAAACAAAGACATATTATGAATCAATATCACAAGTCAGGATAAGTATTGACAAACGACAACTAATATTAAACAACTGTACCATACTGAGATAAAAAATTATCCATCTGCGTAGCTGGTTGATGGAACCCATCCAAGGCTAAAAATGATAGCACTGTAGTCTCGCAGTAGTGGGTATTAGTCAGTTCTTTACCATCACCACATATGCAACAGTATTTATGTGTAGCAACGAGTCTTTGCAATGGTAGTTTCATTATTTCATCAGAGTCACTAATCGTAGTGCTAGAAGATGTCGAAGGCACAAAAGGCTGGTCTTCTTCGATCGTTCCCTCACTTTCTTCATCTGGTTCAGTACGTCGTTTTTCAGATGTCGTAATGCGAGAGTAATTGCAAAGAACATCATTCGTTGCTAAACATTTCCCCAAGCTCCTAGATGGTTAAGACTTCGCCCCTGGGGGGTGAACCCTGGAACCTCCAGAAGTGGTATTGTCAGATTGTGCCGAATTTCCGTACGTCTGGAGAAAAAGTAGACTTCGCAACATCGCACTGGCACCCGCGGTCGGTTGTAGATATGCAACAATACCTTGTAAGACTATAAGTATTAACTGTTAACAACTAAGAGGCATGTGTAAATATTTTATTTTACACAATTTTATTTTTTTTCCATATTGTTCCACCACAGCAAAAAATCTGACAGTATAGTATGATAATCACGAAATGCTGAGACATAATGTATCATAGAATGGTGATTGCACCACGAAGGGTAGCCACCCTTTTGTCCTCTAAAAAATTTTTTTATCCGATGGTTAAGATGGTCATAAAATGACATTATTTTTTGGAGTAAGTTATCTCCACGCAAGCAATACTCGTGCCAAATTTCAAATCAATCGGTTTCATAGAAACCGAAAGAAAAAATATAATAATTAAAGACATATTATTCTTTTCCACCTTCGTAGGGGTAGTAGCGGGTTAAAATTTTTACCGTGTAATATACTCTATAAACTGCATCATCTGAAAGCCATTTTAACTAAGTAAGTGCGGGGGCACATTTCCCTAACTTTTCTGGCTATACCCTTTGACAAAATACGTAATTTTTACTCCAAAAGTATATTTTTAGGGGTTTTTGAGGTTGCTGATTTCAAATTTCAGCATTTATTCTTAAGTTGAAAATGGGGTAAATTAGTGGTTGACAGAGGTGTAGAAATAAAAAGTTGAAAAAATACGTAATTTATATTCTGAAATTATATTTTTAGGGGTTTGGAACTTGTTGAGTTCAAGTTTAAGCCCACGTGCCCTTAAAATTTTGAGCATTTAGCGAATAGACAACCCTAAAATGGTAAATCATCCCTGATTTGTGATAACAATAAATATATGCAAAAAGTAGTTAGCAAGCGCAAACGTATTGTATTTAAATATAGATTTTTGGTATATCGCAAAGAATTTTCTACTCTGAGGTGATTAAGCAACTCCCAAAATAGAAGGAAGCCACCCTAAGACGAGGCAAAACTAACCCACATTTCAGGATTTATTGATTGACGAATGGTAAAGAATATCAAAACAATGGAGAGGGTTATGTTTTATATTTAGCAGTCATCTCCCTAAATAATGGCGGAATAACTACTCTTAGATTAGGCAAAAGAAAATCCCTGTTCTTGCAAAAAATATACACCATCATACCATCATAGAGTATATAAATGTTAAAAAATGACATAAAAAATGAAGATATGAAAGTTTGGAATTATGTAGAATTAAAATTTTTTGATAGTACATATGGGTGTAAAAACTAACCTTATAATAATAATAATAATAATAATAATAATAATAATATATTTATTGATTCCAGTTTGCCCACAAATGGATAGGACAAGTCAAAATAGTACATGTAATAATAATTGCTTATAAATTAGACGGAAGTATACATTCATAAAATAAAACACAATAATAAATACGATAGATAAAATAATGGGCTAAAACTATAATAGAACATTTAGCGCTTATAATATTTATATAAGTTCAAAGTCTAAAAGGAATAAAAGAGAAGAGATAAGTCTTTGTTACAATTAATTCTAAAACATTTTGGTATGATGATATGCACACATATATAAATATAACTATGATCTATGATTGTAAGAGGTCTGTCTGTTCGTCCAAGTCAAAAAATTCCCGTAAAGTATAGAAACAATTGGTTATAAGAAACTGTTTTAAATTTCTTTTAAACTTGTGAGTACTATCATAGGATTTTATTCTTTGTGGTAGTTTATTGTAGATGGTTGCGCAAGTATAGTAAGGACTCTTTCTAAAAAGTGCTAAGTTGTAGTGGTTAATATGAATTTCATTTGCGGATCTGATATTGTATGAGTGAATATTACTTCCAAATGTAAATTTACTTTTGTTTAGATGCACGAAGATAGCGGCCTCAAAAATTAATATGGACGTCAATGTTAGAATATTGTTTTCTGTAAAAGTTGACCTACATGAGTCTAAAGGACCGAGGGAAAGGATTAAACGAATAATTCTTTTCTGTTGGATAAAAACTCGATGTGATGCAGAACTGGAACCCCAAAGGATCACTAAGTATTTGAGGTGGCTATAGGCAAGGCTATAGTACACGTTTATTAACTGGGCTTGAGATAGAATATATTTTAAATTTCTAATTGCAAAAAATGCTGAATTTAATTTATTAGTTGTAAGGCTAATATGTTCTTCCCAATTCAGTTTTTCGTCAATCATAACACCTAGAAATTTTACATTTGAAGATTTTTGTAGTTGACAATTGTGTATTTTAAGGTTTAACTGAGGTTGTTCACGTCTGGCCTGAAATAATGTATATGTTGTTTTCTGTGTATTCAGAAGCAGTCTATTTTTTTTGCACCATTCGGAGAAAGATGATATAAGTTGTCATCTAACATGTCTTGAAGGTCTTCAGGTGTTTCTGCCGATATGTTAATAGAAACATCATCGGTATACATGACTAATTTAACATTAGCATTATTTAAGGTGAGGTAATGCTCTAGGTCATTTACGAATAGTATGAATAACAATGGCGATAGGACGGCACCTTGAGGAACCCCAATGTTAACCGTTTCCTCTTTAGACAAATATTCACCTAACCTTACAGTTAATTTTCTGTCACTTACAAATGAGGAGACCCACTCATTTAAATTTCCACGAATACCAAAGGCATCAATTTTTCGCTGTAAATATGTATGATCTATCGAATCAAATGCTTTGGATATATCAAAGAATATGCCCAAAACATATCGATTTTCAACCAGAGACTCATATATAGATTGTACAAAGTCAAAGGCTGCAGTACAAGTTGAATGCTTGGATCTAAAACCATGTTGGTTTTTGCTTAGGAGATCGTATGTGCTCAAATAATTGTATATTCTATGGTGCATTATTTTTTCAAATATTTTTGATATGTATGAGTTTTGCATAATAGCTCTATAGTTTTCTATTAGTTGTTTATCTCCTTTTTTATGAATTGGTGTAACGTGGGCTGGCTTTAAAGCTGATGGGAATATACCACTAGTTATTGATAAATTAAATATATAACAAAGGGGCTCTACGATGTTATATATGCAGGAATTTAATATTTTAAATGTAATTTCATCCGGACCTACAGAAGTTCTATTATTAATCTCGGATAAAGCAGAAAAAATTTCATCCGGCTGTATATCTCCAAAAAACATCGACTGAGATGTTTGAGTGCACGTGGTGCAAGTTGTGTTATGGGTTGGTCCAAACTGTGAGTTAATGCTGTTTTCTGCTATGGATGAAAAGTGTTCGCAAAAAATGTTGCTTAAAATGTTTGGATCGGTTATTGCATTGTTATTCTGCTTAATCATGAGGTCCTCGATATTTTTGCGCGTTACCCTGCCTGTATTTTTGTTAACAGTATTCCAAGTGGTCTTGTTGATGTTTGATGATTTTTTAAAAAGGTTATCGTAAAAGTCTTTTTTTGCCTCTCTGATTCTTAGGGTAAAGTTCTGTTTTTTCTCTAAATAATTTTTACGGAGCTCCTCAGAACCAGTATTTTTATACATCCAAAATTGGGATTTCAGTTCTTCACTCTCATCAAGTATATCTTTATTTAGCAAGTTTGAGTTTGAGCGAACTTTAATTTTTGGACACGTTATATCGAAACAATAAAAAAAAATATTCCAGAAATATGTGTAAGCTATGTGTGGGTTATGAATGTGATATATGTCATTAAAATCTGTAGTAAATAGTAAATAATTTAGGTTGTGGAGGTTGCTTTCAGACAGATCTCTTTTCCAATATGTGTGGGATTCATTTGAGGGACAGTTAAAATTTATACTAAATGTACATATTTGGGCCCTATGATCTGCAATGTTAGCTTCGATATTATAACACTTTCAGTGTTATTAACACATCGGGTTGGTTCCAGTGGTAGGCATGATTTAATATCAAAGCTATCAAAGAGATCATTGAGCAGGATTTTGTTGTTATCATTTGTTAGATAATTTATATTAATATCCCCACATAGGATAATATATTGATAGCTTTTGAATACAAAACAAAGAATATCATTAATTAAGTGAAAAAATTTGTGCATATCAGAACTTGGTGAGCGGTACACAGTTATTATGGCAATTTGATTTCTGTTTAAAATTGTACTTACAGCACAACATGTTATATAAAAATAAAATACATAAATACCATGAAAATATGAAAAATGTGGAAGTTTTTGATTTATAAATTTTTGAATAGAAACTAAAATGACTTTAACCCTTCTCATGAACTTTATTTTTTATTGGGGTGGTTTTCCTCTATCTAGAGGTTGCTTAACTACCTCAGAGTAGAAAATCCTCTGCCATATACCAAAAATCTAAATATAAATACAATACGTTTGCGCTTGTTAACTACTTTCTGCATGTATTTATCGTTACCACAAATCAGGGATGATTTACTCTATTTTAATGTTATTTATTCGCTAAAGGCGCAAAATTTTGAAGGCATACGGGCCTTTCTGAGATCAGATTCGAACTTGACAAGATCAAAACCCCTAAAAATATAATTTCAGAATCTAAATTACGTGTTTTTTCAACTTTTTATTTCTTCCTACCCTTTCAACCACCAATTTACTCTATTTTCGACCTAAGAGGCTAAAGAATTTTTCGATTGAAGATTTGTAGAAGCAGAAATACAAAAAGAGGATCACAAACAGTAGAAACCCAAAAAAATTAATCAATTAGGTGTTTTCACTGTATGCAAATTTGCTTTTTTGATATTATTAAAATGAAGTACTCCATACATTAAAGCACTTACCAATATTTAAACACCATTCTTTCATCTATCAATTTAAAATTTCAACAAGTAAATAACAAAACTGAATAACTGAACAGGTATTATACAAAACGGTATATGACATCATCGGTTGCATTAATATAACCAACATAACCTCAGCTTTAAGTTTTTTTAAGTTTATTGCCATTTTTAATGATTGTATCCGCACTTCTCATTTGGCTCCTAGCAAACGTTTAAAAATTGACGCAAATGATGTCTCAATATTGTTGATTACTAAAAATGGGCTGCTAATTATAGGTTGGATTTCCAACCTACAAAAATAGCCTTATTCTATTGGGAGAAGATATTTAAAACTTTATGAACATTACATTTAACAAGATCTTAGTTGAAAGTACGAGAACCCAGCGGAAATTTTCATAATAGTGACTTGGAAATTTTTAAAAGATATGTATTTTTGAGGTTAGGTGTAAAACCGATGACGTCAACAATATGGCTCAGTGTTTTTGGCGGTAAAACTTTACTTCAAATTTAAAAATACTTTTTTTGCATATTACTCAACTGATTGTGGACATTCAAATGTGTTTAGTTATAATTAAGTATTACCCTCACAGTCAATGAGATTTTAAAATTTGTGAAAATACCGAATTATTAAATATCACGAACACAATGCGGCAACGCATTCCACAAACACCTACACTGCCCGTCCCCCAATCCCGTACCATGCGTCATGTGGCTCTCGCTGCTGACAACAATCATCACCGAAATCCAAACTCAGCATCGGAAACCAAGGAATCAGAAGACTCAGAAAGGGAGATTCGATGAAGCAGAAACACAAAAAGAGAAGCATAAACACTCCATATCACGACACAAAGTCGCAACATATTCCACCAAGAAGAACCGGAAGAGGCGGAAGTCCAGAACCAAAAATCCAGAAAAGGAGCTTAAACGCTCCCTCGCGACACAATGCGGTAACACATCTCACAAATACCTCTTGGAAATTTTTAAAAGATATGTATTGTCTTATCTCACATTCCTTTACCATGTGCCTTGTGGCTCTCGCTGCTGGCAACAAGCATGACCCTAATCCAACCCAGCGTGGACGTAGCAGACCCAGCTATATACCTGGGAATGGCAGCAATGCACGCACGCTGGTAAATCAATCAACAATCGCTCAAGAGCGGCTATCGCTCGAACTCGGACATTGCCATTAGATCCTCATATTATTCGAACTGTTAACTGTTATTCTCTAATCTCTATTTTTGGCGGCCAAAAAGCCCGTAAGGTTGTTTTAATTAATTTTATCTTGTCTGGCATGAACTGTCTAGAATAACGTGAACTTATTATGTTATTGTTTATACATCATATGTAAACATGTAAATAAACGTACTTTAAACACTTAAGAGGATGCTACTGAAAACACGTATGCTAGTTGAGTGTATAAGGTATTTAAATTTTTACAGTTGAGTACATACTCATTTATGGGCCCCTCTACATAATTAATAATGATGATAAGTTTAATACTCGCAGTTTGATTTAAGTTTAACCTCTAATCTAACATAGCTGAGAAAAAAATGGATTATCAAGTTTAAAATTAAAAAAAAATTGAATTTGCTTCAGAATAAATGTATTACAAACGCCTTTTACCATTATTTCCTTAATATGAAATGATGACAAAAAAGTATAAACACTTTCAATACTGACGTTTTAATTATCCGTTGTAATTTCTTTACATAAAATAATTAATGATAAATAGTAACCTTTATAAAATACTTCAGATAATGTTAGTTACATAACAAACTAGCAGAATGTACGTTCCTCGCTACCGGATTCATTAAAAAACATAAGTTTGCTCAAATTGTGCCGCCATTTTGAATTTTCCAATTTTCATAATTCTCTCGAGGTGTCTGAACACACAGATAAAGATCCTTGTTACATTGTTGTATAATTATAGTCTATACTATATACAACAAAAACAGGTCGTCCCAATAAAAGGTAGAATGTGTCTATCTATCTGACGCATATACCGGGTGACACAGAAGGTATGTAACACCCCGTAGCATGTTTATTTAAAAATATATTATTTTGAAATTTGGGAATATAATGTGTGATTGTCCTTTTTTTAGTACAAACAAGAAATTTTTTCCACTTCCGGTTTTACCGGAAGTGACATCTATTTTGTTATTTTAAAAGGCACCCTGTATATATTTTTTTTCTATCTGGTTCTACTTACATTCCTCTTTTCAACTATGCATAGCAAGGTGGCAATCATTTTTAAAATGGCTACTGAAAACCATTTTATTACATTAAGTCAAGTTGGCTATGGTATGAAATGTAGCGGTAATTAATGCTTAGTGTGCTGCAGTATCAAAAGAACCGTGGTACACAATTTTGTGTTTCATATTTGTTTTGTTCTAATCAGTAGCCGAAGGGACTTTGTACAATTTTTATATTAAAGAAAAATCTCTATACTAAATCCACGAAATCACAAAAACTAAGATAGAAACACTAATTTTAAATTTTATCCATTTGTAAAATATTTCTTCATATTTCACTTTTACCAATTAGATGGCCCCCGAGATATCCGGATTTTACGCCACTTGATTTTTTCATATGGGGCCAACTCAAGGAAAGGGTTTATAAAACTCCACTGCAAAATAGGGAAGACTTAAAAATGAGAGATGGGTTAGCAATAAATTAGTTTACTGAATTTCAGTTAGAAAATGTGCTTAGAGGTACTGGTTACGAGAATTCGACGCTGCAGAGAAAATATTGGCCAGCATTTTGAGATTCTTCGAAAAAAAAAAATATTTAAAAGCAAGCAAAATCAGACATAACAATGAATTGTATTGGGTAAAAGTGAAAGATGAATAAATATTTTACAAATGGGTCAAATTTAAAATTAGTGTTTCTATCTTAGTTTTTATGATTTCGGGTATTTAGTCTAGAGATTTTTATTTAATATAAAAATTCTACAAAGTCCCTTCGGCTACTGATTAGAACAAAACAAATATGAAACACAAAATTGTGTACCAGGATTCTTTTGATATCGCAGCACATTAAGCATTAATTACCGCCATATTTCATTCCATAGCCAACTTAACTTAGTACAATAAAATGGTTTTCAGCAGCCATTTTAAAAACGAATGTCATCTTGGTATACATAGTTGAAAAGAAAAAATTAAGTAGAATCAGATAGGAAAAAAATATATACAGGGTGCCATTTAAAATAAAGAAGTAGATGTCACTTCCGGTTTCACCGGAAGTGGAAAAAATTTCTTGTTTATACCAAAAAAAGGACAATCACACATTATATAAGTCTACAAAATTTCAAAATAATATCTTTTTAAATAAACATGTTACGGGGTGTTACATATCTCCTGTGTCACCCGGTATATGGATTGTTCCATGTTTGTTGCTAACGCAAATGAGGTATAACAACTCGTGAGGTGGTATCTTCGAAGGGGTAAGACTGTTCTACTGAGTATGTGTCTTTTTCACAGGCGAAATACTAGATTCGATCCTATTTAGTATTTATTTGTGTCAAGGGAAAGATTGGAAAAGATATATTTTTTATTATATCAACAAATTCGCAAATTTGCCGAACGCGCTATAGTCCATCCGTCAGGTAGTTTGAGGTGGAATTAACTCGGGAAGTTTTGATATTTGGTATAGTTCTAGAGATAGGTGTCTAGTACTAAGATTCATATTTTGCACAAAGCAAGCGCTGCCGCTCGCGCCGCCATATTGGCAAGATGGCCTCCAAAAACGGTTTTTTTCAAATATCTCCGTTACCGTATGCTCTACAGTCAAAATACTTATAACCAAAATTAAAGAGTAGGAAATTTTCTATAAAACATGTCATACGTATGTTTTCTCTAAAATCAACGGTTTAGGTACAGCAGTCGAGTGTAGTTGAAAATGTTCGTTTAGTTTCGTCTAAAGGCGTTTTTTGTGACCTATTTTCGAAATTTATGCGTTTTAGAATGGCAGAGAGCTACTTTTGTAAAACCTTTGTCCAATTTCATCTTGGGTCAGTGGCGTAGCTTTTGTTTTTTATGAACATTCAATTGTAACAGAAAAATTAACAATAAGTTGGATAAAAGCAAGAGTCACGTAATTCATTTTAATATGCATTTAACTGAAACAATGCAGTATGTACTGTCGTGCACAAAAAAGAATGGGACAAGCCTTATAACGTATTTTTGCTAAAATCTAGTTGTGTACATCTAACTTTAATTTTTGTGACATTGTGAGTTATTTGTCAAAATTCATTGCAAGTGTGCAAATAGAGACAGATTTACATTACAAAAAATAGTTGTCCTATTTTTTTGCCCACGACAGTACTTGTTTCCACACCACCTTAAAATGAATTATTCGTATGAAGATGACATTTCGATGGCTGTATTTACTATTAATGTATCTGCATCTTCTGTAGCCTCGATAACAGTGAACTGCGAATTTTTTTTTCAAGATTTATATTTTAAAGCGACCTTTGTGCCATTTGATAAGAAATTCGTCTGTGAAATGGTGGGGTCATAAATTTGTCAAACAAAACATCTGCTGTAATATTTTTCCGTGATCGTCGGAGCCGTTCTGCGCTTTTCTTACATTTTTCTGCTGCACTGATAGGATAGCCGTCGAAAACAATTATTGCATATGATTGATAGTGTATTTTTACATACTCTATATAACTGATGCAAATCGAACCAAATGTTTCATTTCGGTTCCAAACAACTCGGTTCCAACAACAACAACAACAACAACATGCAACAGGTATCCACCGTCAATTATATAAACTGTATTGGTCCCAAAGTCATATTCTGCAACTGGAAAAAAAGATTTATACAGTTTTTCACATTCCGTCTTCAGAAATACGAAGCCAATTCATACTGCAAATTCTGTTCAAGCTCCTCGTCTGTTTGTTTTCTAACGCAGTCTCTGGAAAATAAGTAATGGGTCAATTGGCACTACAGTTTCATAAATTTTGATGCTTGAATTCATTGCACTTAGAGGTAGTACTTTCTCTTTGCGTCTCAATATCACATCGCCAAAGTTTTTCTCAATCATATTATTTATCTCAACTTTACCAATTTCTTGCGCCTTAAAACAGTTTACTGTTTCATCTCCAATAACTCCTGAGGAAATACACATTATTTCGTTTACGTCTGGGAAAGGAGGGTGTTGCGTAAGCCAAGCCAACAGCTTTTGCACATCATCATTGTCTCAAATAACACGTGAACTTCTCACATCCACATGTTGTTCTGTAATATAAATACACCATTCTCAATGTCCACACAGTTAACACGCCATCCGTGATTCCTCGTCCATGAGTAAGCCCTCCAATAGCTTTCATCGTCCTCATTTTTTCAATGGTCATATCTGACCAAGTACCAGACCAAAACTTATTGGTGCGTCTGATTGTGAAAAAGCCGTCTGTTGTAAATTTATTGCGCTAATCAGTAGTCATTTTGTCTTTTAAGGATATCATATCTTGCAAATATAGATGACACGATTTTAGGAAAAGTAAAATGAATATGTTTACCTTTAATAGACTGTTGTGTCTAAACTATTGATTTTACAAAGAACATAGGTATATATAAGGTAATTAGTAGGAAATTTGTTCCTCTTTAATTTTTGTAACAAGTCTTTTAACTCTAAAGCCCAAGGTAAAGGAGATATTTCAAAGAAACTGTTTTTGACGGCCATCTTGGCAATATGGCTACGCCGGCGGCAGATATTGCTTTGTGCAAAATATGGATTTTAGTTGTAGATACCTAAATCTACAACTCTGCCAATTTTCAAAACTTCCCGACTTAATTCCTGGTAAGGCCTTTTTATGTGACCTGACGGGTGGACTACTATTGGCAGTGGCGGCGCTAGGGGGGTACTGGGGTGGGCGGGAGCCCACCCTGCAAATCCAAGCGCCGGTCGCGGCCCACCCTACGCCGCCGCCGCTGACTTGAGGCATCACGCCACATCTCTACGCTGCCGCCCGCCCTTTGCCGGCATCCGCCCACCCATTTCAAAAGACTAGCGGCGCCACTGACTATTGGTAAATCGAAAATTTAGTTTTTGAACTTTAATTTTAACTCTTCATATTAGAACAGAGATAACACAAAGTTATGACCAAAAGTTTATGACTTTTGGACACTGTGTTTCAGCAGAGAAAAACATTTGGGAATTGCCAGTAGTCAATAAGATGCACTCTGATGTCCTCTACTCACCAATATCATATGTAAACTTTATATGGACTCATCCTGTATATATAAGCAACTTTCCTCGTTTAGTGCAAAACTTAAATTATCTTGTGTTACAGTAGGACAAAATTATTGTGTATCATTGTAAAATTTCTAAATTTCTGTGGCCACGTCCATAACAAACATGGATATAAAATTTTCCTCGTGTGGCATTTGTTACCGGTAATGATCATGATTCGCCTTGCAAATGCATCCGTCTTTCACAAATTTCTCTACAACACCGTCTGTTATCTGTTGACCAAAAATTGTAAAAATAAACATCTACAGGGTTACTGGTAACTAGAAGTATTCCTATCAAGGGGTGCTCACATATGTTATATGCAAAAGTTTTTAGTTTTAGAGACAGGGCCGCGCCAAGCCCTTTACGCGAGGTCGTGCAAATACGAGCATGCGTCCTCCAGTAGCATATCTAGAATTCAGCTGAAAAGGGAGGTCTGAGGAAAAAGTATTTAAAATAAACTACGCTAAACAATTGAATATATAAATTAAAAATGTTCCAGTTCATGCCAGGGTCAGATTAAGGATTGACGTGCCCTTAGACAAATGAAATATTTGTTCCTACTTATTTATAGGCGAGATAATGGGATTTAAATATGCACCGCAGGCGAAATTTTTTAATTTTTCTTGATTTCTTGCTTGCAAATTATGCTATAGTATAATCCTATAAATATTTTTTTTAAATGTTGCTACAGTACAGAGCTAACAAATTTGATAATGCTATCAAAATAACATAATTAAATAACAAATAAATAATTTCCTTGTGCATTTTATTTTCCAACAGATCAATGGTAAACGGTTAACGTCCCCCGTTGGCCGTCGAGAGATAAAATTAGTTAGGTTTTAACTGCTGAAGTGGCCCCTCGCTCATTGGTTCCCCTAGGCAATTGCCTAGTTTGCCTATTGAATAATCCGGCTTTGGTCCATGTTATATTGCAATTAAACGTTATTATTTAAAAAAAAAAAATTCAAACCTTGCGGTGCTTCACGGCGCCTTTAGTTGTGTGGCGACATCATGCGCGGCACGACTTGCCCTTATTTTCCACTTTTTATTCCAAAACGCCAAATTTGCATATTCAAAATGAAATTTAAAATTTACCGCTAATTCAATGGCACTAATTTTAATTTTCGTACTTAGATAACTCTTCAACAATGCATTACTTTACAATAAAATTTCAAAAAATACCCAATGGTCCAAAGATGCAGCAAAAAAAATTTTTTTTTTTCGTTTTTTTAAATTTCTATTACAATGACGGTTATTGTTAATATTGTATTACAGAAATTTATTAATACATTAATCGTAAAAATCATGTAAACATCTCTTTTTTATTAGCTTTCCAACGAGGTAAAATATACCAGTTCCACGAAATTTTCAATAACAGGCGAGCAGGTAGAGCGCGTTCGTTGTTTGATATTTCAGAGAGAGTCTAAATACTTTGACAAGATTCGGGATTAGTCAGGACTATCTTTTGACATTATATCAAAAATCACTAACCAATTAGATTCGGTTTTAGTGCAGCACTACGCTATATACAAGCACAAGTACGTTTGTTATCTGACTACTACGTAGGTTCTCCACTTTATTTTTTTTTCATTGTTATTCAGTCCTTCAACGTTGGATTTAATTATTATTATTATTTTTGGATCACAACACGTCAGTGGCTGGATGAAGAGTATCCAAATAATTGGATCGGTAGGGGAGGACCAATTCCTTGGCCTGCAAGATTGGCCTGATTTAACTTCGTTAGATTCTCATGTCTGGGGGCATATAAGGAGTTGGTATACAAAACACTGGTGAACTTCGTAGAACAATAATTAAGACAGGATAATAGACACAGTAGAGCAAATGAAAGACAATTTCACTTCAGAACTTACCAAGACAGAAGTGAAGAAGAGACTTCTCATTTTGAACAAGATTTGTTATAATAAATATGTTGTTTCATTTACTTGTTAACATTAAGCTCCTTTGACAAAATGAACGCGCTCTACCTTCTCACCTGTTATTGGGCATTTTCATGGAACTGTTTTTTTTAAAAGCTTTTATTTAACTTGCAATGTTTGTTTGTATGTTTGTTGGTTTAGGTCAAATCTTGCAAGCTGAATTTCGACTAGTTCTAATTAAGCTAGAGCTTTGAAATTTGGCACACGTGTTTAAATCCGGTGACAATGTAACATAGTACAGCCATTATCGGTCTAAATCCAATATGGCGGACGTCCCAAGATGGCGGATCAGCTTTTTAGTCACAACCCCCCTAATATGGGTATCAAATGAAAGGGTTTGACGAGTAAAATACGATAAACAATGTGACGTCATTCTAAATCCAATATGGCGGACGTCCCAAAATGACGGATCGACTTTTTAGTCACAACCCCCCTGATATGGGTATCAAATGAAAGGGTTTGACGAGTAAAATACGATAAGCAATGTGACGTCATTTTAAATCCAATATGGCGGACGTCCCAAGATGGCGGATCGGCTTTTTAGTCACAACCCCCCTGATATGAGTATCAAATGAAATGGTTTGACGAGTAAAATGCGATAAACAATGTGACGTCATTCTAAATCCAATATGGCGAACGTCGCAAAATGGCGGATCGACTTTTTAGTCACAACCCCCCTGATATGTGTATCAAATGAAAGGGTTTGACGAGTAAAATACGATAAGCAATATGACGTCATTTTAAATCCAATATGGCGGACGTCCCAAGATGGCGGATCGGCTTTTTAGTCACAACCCCCCTGATATGAGTATCAAATGAAAGGGTTTGACGAGTAAAATAGGATAAACAATGTGACGTCATTCTACATCCAATATGGCGGACGTCCCAAGATGGCGGATCTGCTTATCTGCTTTTTAGTCACAATCCCGTTGAAATGGGTGTCAAATGAAAGGGTTTGACGAGTAAAATACAATAAAGTGTGTGACGTCATTCTAAATTCAATATGGCGGACGTGGGAGAGGTGGGAAGAAGTGGGGAAGATGTGGGAAAGGGGTGGGAAAAGGTGGGGAAGGGGTGGGAAGAGGTGGGAAGAAGTGGGGTAGAGGTGGGAAGGGTAGGAAAGGGGTGGTAAGAGGTGGGGAAATGTGGGGAAGAGGTGGGAAAGGGGTGGGAAGAGGGGTGGGAGAGGTGGAGAAGGGGTGGGGGAGGAGTGGGAAGGGTAAGAAAGGGGTGGTAAGAGGGGGGAAAGGTGGGGAAGAGGTGGGAAAGGGGTGGGAAGAGGTGTGGGAGAGGTGGGGAAGGGGTGGGAAGAGGTGGGAATAGGGTGGAAAGAGGTGGAGTGAGATGGGAAAGGGCAGTGGAAGAGGTGGGAAAGGGGTGGGTAGAGGTGGGAATAGGGAGGAACGAGGTGGGGAGAGGTGGGAAAGGGCAGGGGAAGTGGTGAAAAGAGGTGGGAGAGGGGTGGGAAGAAGTGGGAAGTAGTATTAGAGGGGAGATGGAAGGGTGGATGGCGGTGGCAAATGAAAGGGTTTTATCTGTCTGTTTGTAAAATAAGTAGACTAAAAAGTAAAAAATAAAATTATATAAAAAAAGTATTTTTAAGGACAAGCTTTTATTTGAAAAAACTACTAAAAAGTAAAAATAATTTTGTTTAAATTCATACACATGGAAACCAAAAGCTTTGGGGGCCGTCAATTGAGCAAAGTAACTATGCAATAGCTCTATATGACCACCCCCAAAGCTTTTGGTTTCCATATGTATGAATTTAAACAAAATTATTTTTACTTTTTAGTAGTTTTTTCAAATAAAAGCTTTTCCTTAAAAATACTTTTTTTATATAATTTTATTTTCATAACATTTTACCCTGTTAGATAGCTAATAAAACAGAGATGTTATTTGAATGATTGTTACAATTAATTTATTAATGAATTTCTGTAATACATCGCCGTCATTGTAACAAATTAAAAAACCGAAAAAAAGTTCTTTGAATAAGGAATTTAACTTTTCGCCCTAGGTTGAGTTTCTACCACAACTCAGATGTATTGTATCGTTATTAAAAGTTTATTTTTATCTTTACTAATTTATTGTGAGTCTCCTGAACACAATATTATGCATCCTCGATGACATTCCCATCAGAATAATTCTTATACGCATATAAAACGAAGAAATATACGATTTTACGCCAAATTAACGTTACCGTTACCGGAGGCTGTAAATCATTGTTAAAAATTCTGTCTCTTTTTAACATAGATATAAGTCCCCGTCGCTTCCAGGAGTGAAACTACCGGTAAACAAGTTTTTATGCGTAGATAATAAGTACCACACCCTGTCCATTGCAGTAAAATTAATGATATTTCGAGCTTCAGTCGCATCTCAGGGGGTGTACACACGATCCAGCGGCAGGGACCCGACATTATCGGTACGCTTTGAAGATAATTGGAATTCCAGCGGACCAGTTCACTTTTACGAATGAGTTCAAAGCATGCCAACAGGGCTGGCTTCCTGCCGCTGGATCGTTTAGAGTTCAGATATTCTGAAAAATTTACAACAAAATATGAAAATTTTGACTTTTCTGACGTCGTATACGTTCTGACGAGCTTATTATATTTATTTTAATCATAACAAATGTACACACAAAGTGAGCCTTGTAACGATGATAATTTCTTTGTTTTTTTATATCTTGATCTATGACCAGATTACGGACTGTCACATGCCAGAAGTCGATGTTGTTGTAATTTATGTTCGACAGAATCGAATTAACCCATAGAATTTGCAAAATTGTATAGGACACATTTTTAGTTGTGTAAACCTGCCTACCATTTCGTATATTTCATTTGGTATTAGCACGAGAGCCCACTCAGTCAAAAATTAGTGGGGATGCTTATCAAGTCATTCTCTGAACGTGTGTAGTCGGTCATAGCAATCCGGGTTGCAGCGGCGCAGGGGCAGCCATTTTTGTTATATGGCTCAAATAATTTTTGAATGTGACGCTTTTCCATGACGTCCAATCAAAAAAAGTTTCAGACAAAGTTTTTCAGTTTTGTGGGCTCTACATAATGGTACTATGGGGTATTACTTTTAATGAGGTTTTTATGGGGTAACATGTTTTTTTACATGACCAACCCCTCTTTTTTATAGTGGATTTCGATTTTACGCCAAAAAATATAATTCTTTTGCTCTTTGCAATTTTTTACTCCCAGGCCAATTTGCGTCATAAATTTTTCAACTTCAATATTTTTTTACGGCAAAAGTATGCGCTCTAGAGAAAATTGTAAGCAGGTTAACATCATCATTAAGGTTCTTCCACGTTTCAAGAATTGCGTTCAATAATTCATTTATAATTTGTGGTCTAAAATTCCTGTCATACATTTTTTTTACCATTATTCCATTATTTTCGATGGGGTTTAAGTCAGGGCTCTTAGAAGGTCAGTTCTTAGTTTCAATGTTATTTGTTTGGAACCAGTTTCGAACAATTATTGCAGTATCGCAAATCTGGTATTGCTCGGTCTATAAACTCTAATATTATATGGCCATTATGTATAGATTTAAATATCTTCTCGTCTGTGAAAATGACTTTGTTCCAATAACCCATATCTCTGTATATATTATTTAGTACAACTATTACTCTGGACTGTTTTTTCAACGCTAAGTAATACTTTTTTTTGCAGTTACGCTATTTCTCAAATCCGCCTCTTTAATTCGTCAAGACACTGTGGAACGCGACCCTGGAAAGTTTGACTCTAGTATTGCAGTTCTTGCTATTTCAAAGAGGTCTTCCCTCAAAAAAATTATTAAAGCAGCATCTTCCTACTCATTGGATATTTTTCGCCTTCCAGTCCCTAATATTTCAATAGTTCCATCTTGTTCCTACTTTTTTTATTTTTAAAATTGTATTTTTATCTCTATTTAGATGAATAGATGTAGCTCGTATTGTCCATTCATCTTCCAGTAACCCAATAATGCGAGCTGTTAATAACAAACTTAACGCAACAGGCATTTCAATATTTTAATAATGACAGTGACACAAATCAAAACTATTTTGATATTTAATTGACGTCTATTTTAAAAGCCGATTTACACAATATTAAAAATGTTGTCCTATAGATATACGCAATCAACTGTAATAGGCCTCTTGCATGTGCCGTATATTTTAAATTAATTTATATATATTAATATAGTGTTACTAAACACCAGCAATTATCAAATCTGTTTTCATAATTTCTAACTGGAAAGTATTTAAATAACCGACTAATATCCAGGAGAAGGGGCATATCTGAAAACACTCATATTGAAGTTGATGCCGTCTGACATTAGGTAAAGTTGACTACACAATTCTAAGGCGTGTAAAAAATGTCGGAATCTTTGACGTTGGGGTAAAGATCAAAGACGCCGTCATTTTTAATTTAAAATGTACGCTAGCGCTGTGCGTCTCCTGTCACATGATGTCACACGTTGTTTGCGGACCTAACGGATTTATTCAAACTTTAATGTTGAATACCGTCCGTAAAAGAAAGAATAAGAAAAAATCCTTTACACACTGTATTTTGTATTAAGTAAAGATTCTAAAAATGCTAAAATTATATTTTGTGCAAGAAGCCTATTGCAACGATGAAATTCCCAAAAAAAAAACACAGCATCCGGACTAAAATTATATATCAGAAAGATTTTTTCGAGATATAAGGCGTTATTTCGAAAAAGAAATTCATAAAGCATCCTGAGTTTGATATGACCAATTTTCTAAGCATGCAAACAAAATATGATATATATGTCGTGAGAAATAATAAATGTGCAATTTTCACGTTGAAGAAACTATTAGTTAATATTGTAGTACAGTAACTAGAGATTTTAACTTCGGAATATCGAATTGGATTTTGTTAATATTTGGCAACTAAATAGTAAATGCATCAAAGAAAACTTTCTATATTATGCGTGGGTTTGCTAATAGTAGGTGCCCGCGTACATAAATGCAATTTATACGTATCCTCGTATAACTTCTTGTACGGTATAATTGGGCCTAGTCTATCACTTTTTTCCTCTGCGAAAATTTTTGTAAACGCGACGTTCCTCCTCTGCATGAAAAAGACGATTTCCACGCGTTGGACTAGAAAATCTGCAAATATATTTTGTCGTACAATTTGAGAATTGGATTCTACATATATATTCTATATATTTCTTCAAACTGACCCACAGAAATTTTGGAACGTTAAGGGTGTCTACCACCCTAAACATAACATAACATAACTTTAAAACATTTATTGATAACCAGCTGATTTTTTCAAGATTGTTTAATAAAAATATGTAGAATCCAATTTTCGAATTGTCGGACAAAATATATTTGCCGATTTTCCAGTCCGACGTGTGGAAATCGTCTTTTTCATGCCGAAGAGGAACGGCGCGTTTACGAAAATTCTCACAGATGAAAAAAGTGATAGACTAGGCGCAATTATGACGTACAAGAAGTTATATGAGGATATGTATAAATTGCATTTATGTACGCGGGCACCAAGACTATAATTTATAGGGAATGGTCGCTATCCCTTTTCAGGGGGTGGCACCTGTAAAACACAAAAACATTATAGCTGAAAGAGAATCGAATTTAAGAAGAAAAGGCTCTACGCAACTTTTCATATAAAAATCATAGTCTTTAAGTTATAACGACTTAAAACTTGGGATTTTAACTTGAAAAACGTTATTTCACAACGATTTTCCTGATATAACTTGAAAAATATTGCATTGAGCGAAAACATGCTAGAGACAAATAAGAAAGCTACTAAATAGAGGATAAATTCTATTTTTTTTTCTAATTTCTGTGGAATTAATGGTTTCATAGATCTATAAGTATAAAGATGGCGTCCGAACGTTTATAAGATGAAGTATTTAGTTTAAATGTTAAGTATCTCAGAGACTATGGCACGTTAAAATTGCTAAAACCAAAACGAAAGATTATTATTATTAATTAGGCTTTGAGATAGTTGAGAGAATTCTTTTTTTGACGGCCCCTATCTCAAACACCTTTGAACCCGCTACTTTGTAATCTTGTACAAATGGGTTTCTAAACGTGCTGATTAAGAATATCTTACTAGTTTTTTTTCTAAAAAAAAATCGCTAATACTTTTTTTCGACCCTCTTTTTTCCATCCTAGAATCGGACGCCTCTGACTAAAATCAAATGTGGTTACATCTAAAGACTCACTTTACCACCAAAATTTCAAAATATTCGGATATCAAATGAACGAGAATATACAGTGAGTCTCATTTTTCATGGAGCCACCCTCATGGCTCCGTGAAAAGTGGGACACTCTGTATATTGCCCCTATTACGAGTTGAGTACGTATGTAAATTTTATTATTTAAGTTACTACTAGCTTGTTATTTAAAAACCAGTAATGAACTATAGACAGACTGTTTTGAGCCTCTGATAATAAAATGTTGTCATCTTTATGTGTCGTCTGCAAAGAGAGTGAAGTTTGCTAAGGGAGTACTGTTTGGCAAATCAATAACATAAATGAGAAATAAAACCGGCCCCAAAACAGAACCCTGAAGTACACCAAATTTAACGACAATATTACCAGAATTAGCATTATTAAAATTAACAAATTGATGACGATCAGTCAAATACGACATAATAAATTTTCTGTCACCCTCAGAGAATTTGTAAAATTTCAGTTCGTTCGCTAAAATATTGTGAGGCATATAGTCGAAAGCCTTACTTAGGTCTAAATAATACTTTTTACAACAATAATAACCCAATTATCATTAGATTATTCCCAATTTTACAATTTTTACTTCCACATCCAGTGGAAGTATAGTAACGCCAAAAAAATTTGAAAATTATTACCTATTGTTCAAATAGCTTTAGAATGTCATGAAACGTCGAGGTTTTAAATTTGAGCGAAAAAAAAAATTCTGTCTGTCTGTAGGTCTGTAACTTTTTTTTGTGCGCACGATTACTCTTGAACCGTTTGAGATATTGATTTGAAATTTGTACTTTAACGAGATCTGGAACTAGATTATATATTCATCTTATTCCGTCGAAGGGTTGGGGGGTAAATTGGGGGTAAATAGGTAAATCAAGCAGGTAAGAATCCATAAACTTGGCATTTAGTGTATACAAGAGGAGCTAAGGTCTCAACATTTTTTTTGGCATTAGCCACCCCCATTACTACCCCATTATTAAAGGGGATGAAACAAATGTGACTTAGTGTGTGTACAAGAACCAAAAACCTCAAAATATTTTTTTACTTCATCCTCTCACCACCGATGTGGTATATCGTTTTATGGGTTTTTGGGGTAGACGATTTTAAATATTATTATTGTTATATTATCAAAGTTCCATATGGTTATTTACATTACTAGATGCCAAAGTTTACTTTTGGACTTTCGCATCGTTTAATGTATTATATTTTTTCTACTACCGAAAGATATCATGGGATTTCATGAAATTATTTGATTTAATAAATTTTATAGTTTAGGAGGCCGTCTGTGAACATTGTTTTCATGCCAACGAAACAATTACTATCTATCATCGAGGTTATGTTAAACATTTTAATTTCTGGTGGTTTCAAACTAAAATAAACAAATATGTTTGGTGGCAATGAAAATGGGATAAAAAAAGCAGCCAATATTGCTTGTGCCTCGCTTTACCCCAAGAAATCCAAAGCAAGGTATATGCAAACTTATGAAACGTTATTTGTTTTTTTTTACTTTTCTGCCCTGACCACGAAAGTTCTACTTTCGTAGCTAGCAACGCCTTAGCAACCAGATAACTCGAAAGTTTACTTTCGTTATCGCTCGTGTTGCTAGGGTTGCAAAGGTCATTTATATAGACGGTAGTAGAAAAAACAATTATTTCCACATATAAAATTTTTTCGTTGTCAGAGACTTGGATGGAAAATCTGGATGTGGAAGTAGTGATTCCTTGAACAGCGGTTTTTACCTCTAGATATCGGATATATGTGTGTAATGCTAATATTTTGAAAATTTTCAAATCGAGAATGTTTAACTTAGCTTTTGTGATGGAAATAAAAAAAAAACAACCAAGGAATATCGTACGCAATTTTCAAATAGAAGATAATCTCTTTCAAATTTATGAAAACACGTTTTGTAGATTTGACCGCTACAAACGGATTTTTTCAAAAAGTGTAATACCATGGCAACGTCTAAGTATAAGTTCAAAAATAATATATGCGTGGATAGAGAATTGAGAGACAAATACCAATAGGTATGTAAAAAATGTTGGGTGTTTAATTTAAAAAATCCTAGTATTGGCTTGCTACCACTCTGTGAAACACCCTGTAGATTTTAAAACAGAATATGCCACTCTTGATCTTCCACAATTTTTATCTCGGATATTTTTTCAATTTTCAAGCCGTTGAGAAGGAGCCGTTGACCCGCCCTGTATAAAACAAATTAGATCTGCATACCAAACATGGTAAGTCGGGACACATCCCATAGAGGATGTTTAATCGCAATTACATTTAATGGTGGCACAAAAAGGTTCAATTCTTTAGAAAATATAAAATGTTGGTTTTAGAGTTGAAAGATTGATTTTTAGGGTAGTTTGCAAACATTGTTTTTTTTCTTATTTTGATCAATTCTACTGTTCTACGACAGTAGCACGTGGTTCTTACTATCAGATTAGTTCCAGCCCACTATGGGCGATTTGTTTAGGAATTGGTTGAATACCAATTCTCAACACAAAGTATTGGTCGTGGCCTGGCCTCCACGATCACCCGATCTAACCCCACTGGATTTTTCATGTCGGGTTTCTTGAAAAGGGGAGTACGGCAAACACGGCAAATACGACAATAGAACTTATCACAAGAATATGAACTGTATGTAAGGAAATTCAGGAATTTCATTGAATTAAAATGCAACAATCTATTGAAAGGCCTTGCCATTTATGTCTGAACGTAACTCCTTTTATCTGTTTCAATTTGTTATTGAAAATAAAATGAATATTGTACAATAATAGGATTATCTTTCATCTATTTTTCAAAATATCACTACCATTAACATATTTTAACATTTAGAAAGCTTTCAAGTGAAAAACCTTTAGATCTATTTATTCGGAAACTAAAATTTTTAAATTTCATTTCTATGTTTTTATTTAATCTGTGTATTTGAACTTAATGTATTTTTAATATCGCTACAAAATGACGGGTACCAATTTATATTTATATACAAAAATGTAAATTCTAGAGATGTATTATGTTAATATTAGATACATATACAGGATGTATAAAAACGAAAAGGTACTTTTAACCTTCAATGGTAAAAATTCCTCGACAAAACGGCACTGTTTTTAACTATTTATTTATAGATCCAGACAGGTTGCCTTAAAGGCCGTAATTATCGTACGTTTTACAGCTCTTTCTGCAAATAAAATCTCATTTGAACAGGATAATTGCCCTCCAAAGAAAAGAAAATTTATGCAATAAGGCTTGTACTTATCTTTAATTTCGTTTCTAATTTTAGAATTACAGTTATGTGTAAGACGTTTATAATTATTGATATTTACGAATGTATCTAAAAATTGATTTACTGTCTTTTCATTTTAATTTTCTGAACATCGTTAAATGGTTTTTTAATTAATTCAGCATTAATTACATGTTGAGTTAGGTCACGGTTTTATTTAAATGCATATTCTTTGTGTATCCTTGAAGAGTTCTTTCTTGTAGATTTTTTTCTGTGTAAATACTTCCTTCATACTTCAATAATATTGTAACCAGTTATATTTCGTCATGTTTCAAGTTTTAAATATCATATTCAATACATTGATTTTCTAAAAATACAAATTAATTAATTTGTAATAGCGTAACTACTTCTAATAAAGGGAAAACATATATATGAAGTAATAAAAATATTTATTCGATCGGGCTGGCATCTGATTGTCTCTTCTTCTTCTTATTCACAACGTCTTGCCTGACGTTTTATGATTGATGAAAATTATTCTAGCTAGCCCCCGCTTGCTGTAGAGCACGTCTGGTGGCATTGTAGAAGAACACACTACCAGGCTTCAATTTGTCGCTACACCAATTTATATTTAGAAGAGCGCCAGTCGCGTTCTGACCCGTTCTTCCACTCCCAAGCGGGTTCGAGATAAGATATGCTTCGATAGACGAGTAATGGGTCAAGGCTGCACTACCTCAGATCATTAACGACGCTCTCTCAAGACGTGATTCACTGACAATAAGGGCTTTTACGTTTTTGGGTTATTGCGATTTTTGCGTAACAAAAATCCCTATAGAAGATTTCTCTCTGATAAGATTGGAATTTGACGTGATTTGTATATATTTACCTACCAATAATGGTCTCTGCACTTAAAGATTTCTGAAGAAATCGCATAAAAAAATCAGTTGTTTAGGTCTTCCAAACTAAAACTCCAGGGATTAAGATTAGCAACAAATCCTTACATCAATAAAATTCAAAGAATATCATTTATTTGATAAGTGTAAAATAATACAGTATTTTGTGAAAGAATCACGCCTCTCCAACTCAAGCAAATGACTTTTTAACCATACAAGTGAGAGCGTGCGCTAACAATCGATTTGGTAGAAAAGATTCACTTAACTTCCTCGGGATTAAATGCAAACCTCTTAAAAAGAATTTAATAAATTTTGTATTTTGGTAATTATGGCTGACTGAGAATAATAAAAAAATATTTTACTTAAACAATTTTGGTTCGCTTATGAATAGCTTAAAGGTCCCAGCTGTTATCATTCACGGGACGGAGTTCGACTAATACATGAGTTTAATAACTTTCGGCCAGTCTTACAACATGCTTGTCCCCATGCAGGTTCAATATAGGAAAAATGGCAGCGACTCGCCTCCGAACGACTTTTAGGCAAAATGGACTTTTGAGTCCTTTGTGCACAAGGCGGTTTTCTCTATAACTTGATTATTTGAAAAGCCCTGCTATTGGCTTTCCTACCATCGCTTTGTATTGACCACCCAACGCACTCGACCAAATTACGAGTCGCTAGGTGAATCCAAACTTGTTTCATGCGAGAAACCGGCCTTGTGCATTTTCATTGATTTTTTGCTAATTTTTGCTTTTAAGCGACTACGCCGCTTTTGCCAAATTCGTCGGTTTCGCCGTTTTGATACATTGCCTGACTAAAATTTTATAGTCAGTCTTTAGAACAGGGTATATAATGATTGTACGTCCATGGCTAATGTCTTCGGCGGAGGAATTAAAGTTGAAAATATTTTGAATATAAAGTACTGTTTGGCGTACTTTTTAAAAAGTATGTGATTCATTTTTGCATGACCACCATATACTTTCACTCTCATATCCTGGACCAAAATATATTTTCCTAAGTAAAAATTCGGTGTTTCTTCGAATTTTTACCCGGTTGTGCCTAATGTCTTATCAAACTCATAACGGTCCTTTTGGACTACCCTGTGGCTCAGAAGTCTCTCAGACTCTTGAAAATGTCCTTAAATGAAATTCTTGCCTAAGTCGAATTTTTATTTTGGCTTCGACTTAGGTCAATTCTGGAAGGTTCTACAACAGCATCACCTCATCTGCCTGGTTGTCTGTTAAGCGCACAGCCTTATTAATGCTCTTTCTCATCAGCTGTTTGGCGATATCAGCTCAACGTTTTGGATGGCGCCCTCTTCGCATCTTGCCATCTGGGTTTCCCTGAAGTATCAACAGTTCTATGTTGTTCTCTCTCCGGTTTATGTGGCCAAAAATGATAGGATTCGAGATAATATTTTCGTATTCGTAACAAGCGTCTCCACATCCACAACTCGACAGCATCAATACTGCTGCTTCTCTAACTTTCCATGTCTCAGAGGCGTAAAGAAAGAGAGAGAAAACTTAGAAACTGATCTTTATCAAGGTATCTTGTTTACTACTTCCCAGTCAACTATCCTTATTGTGCCTCTGTGGTTACCATTTGCTCGGCCTACAATCATAATTTTCATATTATTGTATTTTACACTTAGACCATAATCAGAGATTGTTGTCTGAAGCCACCGTGCCAGTTCTCTTTCTTAACTGTACATAAAATACTTAATAGTGACCAGTTTTGGTTTCAAACCAACAAAAGTACCAGCGACGCTATTTTTGCTTTTTTAGGTTTATCATAAAATAAATGAGATTGAAGTTGCTGCTGTATTTTGTAATTTATCGAAAGCATTCGATTGCGTAAATCATGAAATATTGCTGCGGAAACTTCAGTGTTACGGATTCAAAGGTACCTCATTTGCCTGGATTCAGTCCTACCTTAAGGATCGCTTCCAAATGATAAAATCCTCAGGAAAATATTCTAATAACGTTGAGATAAGTTGCGGAGTGCCACAAGGGTCTGTTCTCGGCCCAGTTCTTTTTTGATATGTAAAAATGACTTGGCAACTATCAATATATCGAGAAGTTTTACGTTTTTTGCCGATGACACCACCATTTTGTGACATAATAAAAATTTGAGAATATTGCATGAGAAAATCTGCTCCGATATATCTGTAGTAAAGGAATGGTGCGATTCAAATTTTCTTACATTTAATATTGCTAAAACTAATGTAATAACGTTCGGTTGCAACTTAGAAGAGTCTGGGATGTCACATTCTGGAAAGTAAAACTCATACAAAGTTTCTTGGATTGTATATTGACAATAAATTATATTTTCAAAAATATATATGGAACCTAAATAATAAATTAGCCTCTGGATGTTATGCTATTCGCACAATTTCTAACGAATTGAATTGCTCTACTGCAAGAACAGCATACTTTTCCCTAATAGAGTCACACCTAAGATATGGTACCCCAGTTTGGGGATTGTCCCATGCAGAACACATACGTCGTTATAACGTCTAGTCAACATCATCCGAGTGGTTCATTTGTCGTCCTCGAGCACGGCGATTTTACGTCTATTACTGGTCACAATTTTAGCGTTCTTTCGACGTGAAATAAGCACGTCAAATAAACGTCGGTGTTGACGTTAATTCGACGTTATTATGACGTAAATAGTCGCCTAATCGACGTATATTTTTGTTACAGATTAGTGAAAAAATAGACCCCTTCTCATCCCACACATTTAGTACTTTTAAATTTCATAATATTAACTGAATTGATGATATCAACTGTTTTTTTGTTCTGACAAAATTCATTGTGTAAATATTTTCAGTCGTTAAATTATTTTAAAGTCCTGCTAATTTCATTATTTTGCAAAGCTTTATCAAAATACAAGGTCTGAATGTTTACTTTAAAACCAATATAATAATAGCACAATAGACTTACACAATGAATTTTGGTAGATAAAAAACAGTTATTGACATTTAATATCACAGATACTTTTAAAAGCTTTATCTTAAAAGCTAATTTATTTATGATAACACTATTTACATTTAAAATGGCTCCTGGTCAAGTTGTTAAATAAAAAAATATATATAATAAAGAAATATTTATTGACATTATCACACCGTAAGCCCCACTTCTTGAGCCATTGCTATGCGTTGTTATGCTGCACCATAACGCAGTAAACCAAAGCACCGCCATCTTCTTCCTTAAATTCTATTATTACTGAAAACCATACTACAATCTTTATCTTTAAATGATAATAATCTACTAATAATAATCTCTAATATCTACATACCTCGAAGTTAGTCAAGATTTCTTTTCAAAGTAAGGCTTGAACAGGCAACGCGAAACAAACTGCTATTCTCTACACAAACACTAATTGCTACATGATGACATGCCATGAACGACATGAAGGAAGTAGGCCTTACCAACATGTTCCTTTCTAGTTATTTTCCACCGGCAGTGCTGCCAACATGATGATGTGTGAAAATCTATTTCTTTCGTACTGATCCACACAATTTTAGTTGAAAACGCTTTTTAGCTGCATTATATACATGCAGTTTCAGCTTAGGTAGATTGTAGATTGTAGATTGTTTAAGGGGTCGCTTGGCCCTGGGTTGGCCTTTCTTCACCTCGACCTAAAAGGTCTTTTGTGAATTACCCTGCATCTAGTTGTTGCCCAGGATTCCAAGACTTTTTGCAAAGCTTGCGATTTTCCTGGGAGCTAATTTCCCTATGTCTTCAGGCGTTAATTCCGCCTGTTCTAGGTACTTTAGCCTAATGCGGGTTAGCACTCTGCATTCACAAAGTTTCAGTTGCAGCTTCACAGTATCTGCATTTGTCATCTTCTGCCATGCCCATGTTCTTGAGAAGATATCTCAAGGGGCAATGGCCAGTTAGAAGGCCTGTGATCAGCCTTAGATCGGACTTTTCCAGTTCGAGAAGCCTTGTGGCATTCTTTGTTGAATAGGTTATAAACCTTTTTGCTTGACTTTGGCCTGGAGTGTTCCTTCAGTAGGACTCTTTTTGTTCCTTTTCCCATTTTAGGACCTCCTCCGTTATGTGTCCCCTGGATAGGCCACAGAACGGTTCGGGTCCAAAAAACGGGGGTTCAGCCCCTTTTCTTGCGAGGCTATCAGCCAATTCGTTGCCTTCTATCCCCTCATGCCCTGGCACCCACATCAAGGTAACCTTGTTGTTTTTTGCCAGTTCCTTCAGGGATTGTCTGCATTCCCAGGCAATTTTTGACTCGAAGGTATATGACCTGAGAGCCTTTAATGCTGCCTGACTATCTGAAAGTATATAGATCTTTGCCCTTCGAGTGCCTCTATTTAGGCATTCCTGGGCACATAGATCTATAGCATAAATTTCTGCTTGGAAGATGGTTGGGATGTTACCAAGGGCTTTAGATAGCCTGCATTTAGGCCCTGCTACGCCCACACCAACCCCTTCATCCATCTTGGATCCATCTGTGTACCAGATGTGTGACTCTTTCTCCAACCGCAATGCTCCGACCCTGCCCGCCTGACGGCTTTCAATTAGCACATCAAACGGGCAGTCAAAGTCATGCTTGATTGGCATTGAGTCAGTGGGTTTGGTCACGGATTCGAATTGGATTAACTCCAGAATCCTTAAGTGACCAGGTCGCCTGGTCTGAATTTAAGTGCCTGATGCAGCCTTAAGGCACTAAGTGCTGCCTCCTTCCTCACATGCAAATGCAGAGGAAGTAAGTCCAGCATTGCCTCCATAGCTGCTGTGGGACACGAGCGCATTGCTCCTGTAGTCCCTAGACAGGCAAGGCGTTGCAATTTCTGCAACTTTCCTTGTGCTACTTTTTCTTCTGTTTTTGGCCACCATATGCATGATGCATAGGTAACCATAGGTCTCACAACCGATAGGTAGAACCAGTGTATCATTTTCGGCTTCAGACCCCAAGTCTTACCAAACAGCCTACGGCACGTCCAAATAGCCGTCGTTGCTTTGGTAAGTGTCCTTTCTAAGTCTGAGTTCCAGGTAAGTTTTTGGTCTAGGATTACTCCTAGATACTTGACTTCACTGGAAAAATTCAGTACTGTTCCATTTAACATAGGAGCTCTCAAATTGAGTTTTCTCCTTTTGGTGAATGGAACAATAACTGTTTTGCTCGGATTGACACTAAGACCCTCTGATGAGCACCATTTAGATATTATGTTTAAGGCAATTTGCATGTGGTTTGAGATCATAACCTCATGCCTGCCTCTCGCAGTAACGACCAGGTCATCAGCGTAGCCCTGAACGTTGAAGCCATAATGACTCAGCTTATGGAGAAGATCGTCGACCACCATTGACCACAGCAAAGGCGATAAGACTCCACCTTGTGGACAACCTCTAACTGCAGTCACGGTGGCCGACTCGTTCCCCACATTTGTGGTAATTATTCTGCTTCTTAGCATGGATTGTATCCATCTGATTGTTGGGGACTGTATTCCCCTTTTTTCCGCGGCTCTTTGTATGGATTCATAGGAGGTGTTGTCGAAAGCACCCTCTATATCTATGAAAGCACACAGAGCCAGTTCCTTTGCTGTAAATGTCTTTTCGATGCCTTTGACCAGGCCATAAAGAGCATTTATCGTTGATTTGCCAGGTTGATAGGCAAATTGTTTCGAGTGAAGCGGTTTCACTGTAATGATTTCGCTTCTAATCTGTTGATCTAGTATTTTCTCCATTGTTTTAAGGAGAAAAGAGGTTAGGCTGATGGGGCGATAAGATTTTGGCTCGTCTGGTGGACGTTTGCCTAAATCTTTGGGATAAACGCCACCTTAACTTCCCTCCAAGCTTGGGGAATATACCCAAGAGTGTAGCTTGCTATGAATATGCTTCTCAGGCATGGGATAAGTTCCTCAATTCCATGTTGAAGCAGGGCAGGAAAAATACCATCCCTGCCCGGTGATTTAAAGGGCTTGAAGGTCGATACCGCCCATTTAATTCTGCTAGGGGTGAATATTTTTCCAGCTAGCCTTTTCCCTTCTCTGGTAGGACGATGTGCATCCTCTTCCAGGAAGGCCTGTGGAAGTTCACCTTCGATTACATGGGAGCCAGGGAAGTGAGTACCTAAAAGTACTCTTATGTTTTCCTGCTGACTCTCTACATGTTGACCATCGGGCTTTTTGAGTAGCCCTATTCCGTTTGAGTGGTCTTTTGCAAGGACTTTTTGTAGACGGACTGCTGGGGCTAATTCATCTATCCCCTCGCAGAACCGTCTCCACGATCTTATTTTAGACCTTCTCAATTCTTTGTTGTACTCCGTGAGGGATTTTTTATAGTCCTCCCAGTTTCCAGAGTTCTTAGCTCTATTGAAAATTTTCCTGGTCTCAGCCTTAAGGCGACTGAGATCCCTATTCCACCAAGGCACATCTCTTTGGACTGCCTTTTGTTTAACAGGGCAACTTTTTTCATAACACGAGGTCATGAGGTTTTGTAATTGATATGAGGTTATATCTAAATCCTCTATTGTGTCGATGGGGTGTGTGATACCTTCGACCTCCGACTTTAAGTGTTCCTTGTAAACACTCCAGTCAGTCAGTTTAGGTATTCTACACTCCTCGAAGCTTGCTACAGATGCCTCCAAGTCGAATCGAATATGTCTGTGATCCGACATTGAGGGCTCATCTGTAACATGCCAGTTTTTGATAGAGTCGGTTATAAATGGATCAGCAAAGGTTACGTCTAGAACTTCTTTTCTAATCGCATTTATAAAGGTGGGTTCATTACCTTTATTGATAATGTCGATATTATTTGCAGACAAATATTCAAAAAGGTACTCACCTCTAGTGTTAGTGTCCGTGCTGCCCCACATAAGATGGTGCGCATTGGCATCGCATAGGTAGATTATTATAGTTCCAAATATAAACAGCCGAATAGAAATAAAAATTCTCATATATGGCAAAGGAAAATGATGTAATTACGTTTCAACGATGGCATTCTGGGTAAGATCTATTGTTATTTTTAATCCTAATATTTGCTAAGGTCTTTATTAAATTAGGTTTAATAAAAATAATCTTTGTGTGGTATATATATGACCTAAAATGGACGTCTAAACGACGTTTGTTGTGTGACATAGAAAAGACGTACATGTCAATACGTCTAATCGACGTCGTAACGACATACGTGTTCTGCCTGGGTTAACAAGGCCTGCTTACTCAGGAGGTATTTGCCAAGTCCAATAATGCTAAAGTTTGGATGGAAGAATATAAAGCATTATTTTGCTGGTGTGTGATATTAATACCAGCAATCTGTATTTATCGCATCTGTAATTTGTCGTTCTCTCTTATACAGGGTGTCTCACCAGGAACTGCATCGATCGATATAGAGAAAAGTAGGCACCTGAAAATTTGAAAATTTAGGGAGCTACTAACGGCAGTATGGCCAATCCAACTAAAATAATTATAAGCATCTGGCACTTCCGGTTACACCGGAAGTCGATACCAACGTGCTTATTTTAAATGGAACACCCTATATATTTTAGGATTTTCGAAAAGAGCGTAAAAAAGTCAAAAACATATGTGGATATCGAGTAGCAAATGTATACAAGTTCTTGATATTACTTTATCACATTCTCCATAAATAATAAACAAATTCAAAAAGTCTTCGTGGGTGTAATTTAAAAGCGGTGGCATTTTTTGACATAAGAGAATGATGACATTACTGATTGTTTCTAATCATGGCTAATTTGATAAAATTTTTACTAACATTTCTTGAATTTCTAAGAAAATCGCAAATATTTCAAAAAGTTGTAACTTAAACCCCCCCACAATGCTGATACCAGAAAAAAAGAAATTTAATTTTACATAACTTGATGCAAAAAAATATAGGGTGTTCCATTCGACCTAAACAAGTTTTCGCGGTTTGAAGTTTACAAAATGTAACGTCAAAAATGGAACACTTGGTATACTATTATTGAATGTAATTCAATTTCAGAGTGCAGCTCTCCTTGTGTTCTTTCGACATGCCAAAAAGCAAATGAGTATCTTTTACATGAAGAAAATTATAAAGGTTATTGTAAACCATTACACCTATCAAATTTTTATTAAAATGTCAAATATCTCTGAAACGGCTGGGTTTAGGCATAGGGTATCCTATATGTTTTTGACTCAGAATTTTATGTTCTTTTCGAAAACCCTAAAATATATAGGGTATTCCATTTAAAATGAGCAAGTTGGTATCGACTTCCGGTATAATCGGAAGTGCCAAATGCTTGTAGTTATTTTAGTTGAATTGGTGTGGCAAGCAGTTCACTTGATAGTTTCGACGCTACCCATCATCCAAATTACAGTTCAAAATGAATGTTTATTTACATTTTTTTCGCATTTTTCTGCCAAAAAAAGCGCCGAACAAAAATAATCATATCTATTAGAACAATAAAGCAATGCAGGTAATTCTTTCACTAAAAATGGCTCCATTCTTTTCTACACATTTTATATCATAGAAGTATGTATCTATTTGCAATAGTTTTAAAAATGTCTAGATATTAAAATTTAGACTGCTCTTTTCGGGTAAGCTTTGTTCAAACAATTTCTGTAACATTTGTTAACAACTATTTCGAGAATTATGGGGTTATTTCATAATTTTTATTTACATTAAATTTGAATTCTAGGACTAGTAATAACTAAATATATGTAATGGCAATTTTTTTTATGGACGTTATAGTTATTAAGGTACCAAGGGTGTTATAAGGATAATAACGCCCCGAGGTCGGCAGTGTACTTCCCGAGGGCCTCTGGCCCGAGGGAATGTACGTCGACTGAGGGCGTCATTATCCTGTAACACCCGTGGTGCCTCCAACGTTTAATATCCCACAAGTCTGTTATTTAACTCGAATTTTCTTTGACATTAACGATTTATTAATTTGACATCTATTATGTTCAGAACGATTTGATTTAGAGAGTAAAAATCAAAATTGTTTGTAAACACCGCCGTTGCATAGCAACGCATTTTGTTTGTCAATAACGCTATCATAATTTACTTGTTTTGGGTTGTGTTATAATTTTATAATGCGTGTAATATTTGAATATCACCGGATCCTCCGCCATTTTATAGAAAAGCGCGTATGCAAATATATTACACAAACACACACAAAAAAAGTGAAAAGTGATTGAATTTGTTATTATACTTTAAATAATAGATAATGAGTATTCTAGTTATTTTTTTCACTCACATAGTTACTTAACAACGTGCATATAAATTTGCCAAAAGGCTCTTTTGAAATTTCGTTTATCATAAGTTTTAGGTTATAACTTTGGAATTAACCGCCCAAGTCCCATCTGCCTCTACTTATTTTAAAGAAAAGTTATTTATCTCTCAAAATCTTTTGACATTTCTCAATAATTCGCATTGTGTTCTCCTAATTTTCTCGTGAAAATTGTGTCCTTCCGGACAAATACTGGAATTCTGAAAATGTCAATTTTCTCCATTTGTTATATTCCGCCCATTGCTTCTTGTAGAATTTTAACAATTTATTTTTCAACACAGAAATTTTCTGCTATTTTTCCTATTATCCCATGTCACAGTAATCGTATCGCAATAATAAAAATACCGAACTGTTAGCTATAAAATTATGAATAAGACTAGGCATATGAAGAAACTTGATAATTTGTAAAGGACCCCGGAACAAAACCCATAAAAATGTTGATTCGGTGGAATCGGCTGAAATTTTGGTATTTTGTAGTTCAAGTCATGCTGATCAAAAGTTCTTATTACATGGAGCCAATCCTATGGACAGTTTTTGAGATACAGGTTGTCAAAATTAGGTAATTTGCGTCATTTTAGACATTTAAGAATTTTTTACTCTTAAACTGTTAACTTTAGCAAAAAACTGCAAGGGTCGAAATATTTTTGTTCAAGTCCAATAAAGCTTAAGAATTTTTTTCAGAATTTTTTTATCAATTTTTAGGTTAGGTAAAATATACAGCGTGTCGCACTTTTCATGGAGCCACCCTCATATCTCGCTCATCTGATATCCGAATATTTTAAAATTTTGGTGGTGAATATATACCTATAAAATGAGTCTTTATACGTAACCACATTTGATTTTAGTCAGAGGCGTTCGATTCTAGAATGGAAAAAGGGGGTCGATTTTCGAAAAAATATATTAGCGATTTTTTCAGTAAAAAACTAGTGAGATATTCTTAATCAGCACCTTTAGAAACCCCTTTGTACAAGATTACACCATAGTGGGTTCAAAAGTGTTTGAGATAGGGGCCGTCAAAAAAACAATGTTTTCAACTAAAAATAATTTTTACCTGTAAAACGGATTCTCAAATGAAAAAATGTATTCTTAATTTTTTGTTCAGAATAATGTTTTGTACTAGTCTGAATTGATTTTACAATAAAATAATTATTTATTTAATAAGGAAAGAATTCTAATTAGTACATGCTTAACATTTTTCTAACAAATAATCTTCAATAAAGACCTAAGTAAGCCATGAAAACAAAAGTTATTACGAGTGTCAATTGGTTTTATTTACTTACTTATTTATTTATTTTTGTTTCATTTATTTTATTTTTTAATTCTTGCCTTATTTAAATAAATAATTATTTTGTTGTAAAATCAACTCAGACTAGTACAATTCATTATTCTGAACAAAAAATGAAGAATAGTTTTTTTTCATTTGAGAATCCGTTTTGCAGATAAAAATTATTTTTAGTTCAAAAAATTGCTTTTTTGGCGGCTCCTATCTCAAACGCCTTTGAACCCACTACGATGTAATCTTGTACAAATGGGTTTCTAAAGGTGCTGATTAAGAATATCTTACTAGTTTTTTTCTAAAAAAATCGCTAATACTTTTTTTTTGAAAATCGACCCCCTTTCTACATCCTAGAATCGGACGCCTCTGACTAAAATCCAATGCGGTTACGTCTAAATACTCACTTTATAGGTATATATTCACCACCAAAATTTCAAAAAATTCGGATACCAGATAAGCTAGATATAAGGGGTGGCTCCATGAAAAGTGCGACACGCTGTATATATGTCATATTTTGGCATA
Organism: Rutpela maculata; assembly: GCA_936432065.2. Lineage (NCBI taxonomy): Eukaryota > Metazoa > Arthropoda > Insecta > Coleoptera > Cerambycidae > Rutpela > Rutpela maculata. Next base: position 100,116,033 of record OW386290.2, on the reverse strand, counting down.
CTTCGGTGGGATTTGCTGAAACTTTGCTATTTTGTAAATAAAGTGATGCTGATTAAAAATTCCTATTGCACTGAGTCGATCCTATGAGTGGTTTTCGCTCCAAAAGTGCTTGAAGGTCCTAATCACGAGGTAACGGGTAATCTATATGTACGTGTTTATGAATGGCTTCCAGTGTGTTTGTGTACGTGCACAAAAAATGTAATGTAATGTAATGTAATGTTGAAATAAGCTTATATTATTGTCAATATGTTTATAAAGTCACGTCCCTGTAAATCAAAAGGTTTCAGAAATATGAAATAATAATCAGTTTTTGGGAGCAATTTTCAAAGGGCCGTAGCTCAAGGTATTTGCGGACATATTTTTGCATGTAGAATCTGCACCAGAAGTTTGTCATCGATATTTTCAGAAAACCCTGTAGATACTGATACATACATACACACAAATGCATGCACGCAGTACACAAACATGCTGGAAGCCATTCATAAACTAGTACAGATAGATTACCCGTTACCTCGTTGTTAGGACCTTCAAGCACTCTTGGAGCGAAAACCGCTCATAGGATCGACTCAGTGCAATAGGAATTTTTGATCAGCATGTCTTTAGCTACAAAATAGCAAAGTTTGAGCCAATCCCACCGAAGCATGCCAAAATATGACATATATATATTTTACCTAACCTAAAAATTGATAAAGAAATTCTGAAAAAAATTCTTGAGCTTTACTGGACTTGAACAAAAATATTTAGACCCTTGTAATTTTTTGCTAAAGTTAATAGTTTAAGAGTAAAAAGTTCTTGAATGTCTAAAATGACGCAAATCGCCTAAATTTGACAAGCTGTATCTTAAAAACTGTCCATAGGATTGGCTCGATGTGTTAGGAACTTTTGATCAGCATGGCTTCAACTTCAAAATACCAAAATTTCAGCCAATTCCACCGAATCAATATTTTCATGGGTTTTGTCCCGGGGTCCTTTGTAAAAAAATAAGAACCACCAAAAATTGGTGAATAAAAACTTAACAAATTATATTTTGTTAAATAAAAGAATCAGAATATACGAAAAAGACTAAACATGTTAAAAAAAGGACTCGATATGATGAAAATGGAGTGATGTATACCATTTAATTAAGTTAGTTGCCTAGTTACAATATTCAGGGAGTGGGGAGATATTTTTTTTTTCGAACCTGCGTTATGTCCTTAATGGTGCTTTATGCGATGTAGTTCAAAGAGTTTTAGTTGTGGATAATTTTTAACTAGCAGAGAGAGAAATATAATCATCTTGGAACAATATGCGCAAATTTCAAGAAAAAATATCATTATCTTTACTTATAATCGACTGAAACGCAAAAACTAATGTATCACGTTCATAATTCGCTTATCGTTTTTAGTTTCACAAAAAAATCACGTAGTTATTTCAAATTGTTTATACGTGCAATATCCATAATTACAATTAAATTCAAAAAATTAGTTTAAATTTAAATTTTTTTTCTTTCTAAACACCACCGTAAAATACATGTAAAAACCTACACTTTAAAAGAAAAATTGTCCTACTACGAGTCGATGCACACAAAATGCGATGGAAATTTTCGAAATTATTGTTGATTTTTAGCCGTCTGAATAAATATTTTGCTCTAAAATTTGGCACGGAGGTTTAGTTCAATAAGGCGCATGGTTCCACCAACTTTCGTTAAAATTGATTATTACATCATATTTCTTAAACTGTTAAAAAGAGGCAATTTTTGTGGTTTTCATTTTTTTACAAATTTACAAATCAAGAAGTTTCTTCATATGCCTACTCTTATTTATAATTTTATAGCGAACAGTTTGGTATATTTACTATTGCGATACGATTACTATAATATGAGATAATAGGAAAAATAGCAGAAAATTTTTGTGTTGAAAAATAAATTGTTAAAATTCTACAAGAAGCAATGGACGGATTTTGCAAAAAATTGCTCAGAGCAGTTGTTATTATACCTACAACAAATTAAAACAATAAAATTGCTATAGCCAGAGAATTCCATTCAAATTTTATTTTGACTCCACTAATCTGCAATAAATTAATTCTATAGGTTCCTTTAAATACAGTCTATAGTTATAGTGGAATGCGAACCGCTTCTTGGGGATAATTTATAACTTATAGGAAAAATTATTTCGCAGAAACGAACCTCGAACCCGCTTCACTAGATATGTCCAGAGTGAAAGATATGCTGAGTTTTATAGTTTCACAAAATATATGCAACTCAATTAAGACAAAAAATAATTAAAAGGATGCTACAATGTATTTATAAAATATTATGCATTTTATTAATATAATTTTCTTTGATGTGAATAATTATTAACATTAATTATTGTAAGTCTTACAACTCTACAAGTCTTATAAGTCTTTAAACTGAAAAACGATTTAATTGAAATAAAATTTTACATTTAATGTCGTCTCATTAATAATTTTGTCGTTAAAGCCCATAAAACTGGCAATCATATCGAAGCCATTCAACAAACTATTAACACTTGAGAGTATACAATTATTGCGATATTCCCATCTAGTCGATAAGACCTGTAATTTTGCACGGTGACGCTAAGAAGCTCAAAGAACATCTCTACTACATCTCGGTGGATGCTGTTGGGATGACCTTGAGCGGTCATTGATCCAATATCCAATTCTTGGCCATATTTCTGCACCGGACACCACTGGGAGCGTTAGGCAGTGGCGAACGTTTCCTATTTGATTTAATCAGATAAATAATATATATTATAATCAGGCTAAAAATATTTAGTAATAAAGGAGAAAAGAATGTGTACAGAAATCCGTTTCATCAAATAAAAAAAGTCTGCGTGTATCTATATTGTATGTCTGTATTGTGTGTAGATTATTTCTTGTAAACATATAGTAACTTCTGTTAGAATTTGTATCAAAGGACCCCGCACAAAATTAATGAGATTTGATTTTTGGTTGAAATTTTTTCTAACTTTGGGGATAAATAGATTGCTAGAAGCTTGTAAACTGTCATGTTTTATATAAATTGTGATTCATTGTAATTTTAAAACAAAGGTTTCCAATTAAGCCACAGAATTACGAAGATATACAAGATATCGAAAGTACAATGCACGATGCGTCTTTAAGGCGATATATTAGTTTTACTTTGAAATGTTTTTAGAGTATTTTTAAAATTAATATAATGGAGTCAATAGAGATTTTCGCTTCGGAAAAAATCCGGGAAGCGGTAACTTTTGAGAAGACATCTCTGAATATGTCAGGAACAACATACCAAAAGTTACCAACAATAGTCCAATTTGTTATTAAACAAATTAGTTGCAGAATACCAGCCTTTGTCAAATATATCTTAAAATATTTTTTTCTTTCAAAAAGTAATTGCGCCATTCGAAAGTACGGGAAATTTCACATCAAAAATGTATGTGAATATTTTTTATACGATCAGAAATGTAGGCTCCAGATTTTTTTGTTTAACGCACGAAAATGGAACGCGGAGACACGTAAGTAGGGAGCGCAAAGCGCGCGTGGCCTTGGACGCGCTACACTAAATTTGTTGTAACTTTTGAACTAATTAATGAAATTGACCTCACAAAAGCTTAAATGAAAGAAGAAACATGTAGCTATTGGATTATTATATTTTCATATGTAAAGATGAATGTATGTAGAATAGTACATATATGAAGTCGGAACATAAAGAGATTTGCGATGAAATAGGTAAAAGCTCTACCACTCCTAAAAATTTAAAGATAAAAACCTGGGTCTTTCACATTTTACTCTTGATGTATAAAAAGGTCCGGTCCGATGAATGAAAAAAAATCTCAAAAACTTATTTTTGAAAATGTATACTTCCAAAATTTCATAATTTTGAGAAAATGATAAAAAAATTTTAAATTGCGTTATTAGATCTCTGTAGGTGCGATTTTTAAAGCTTGAGATGTGTACTTTAAGATGCTTCAGGGGATTTACTTTCAAAATTAAATTAACCCCCTTTTTTTTACGAAAATAAAAAAACAATTTTGCTCTAAAATTCCTGAAATTATGGGTAAAAAAACGTTAATAACTTTTATAAAAAATTAATTTAGCCTACCTATGCAGCATATGTTTATACTAGGACCTCAAAATAAGTAAATCTGATGATTTAGAATATACAGTGTGTCTCATTTAAAATGATCCGGATATTTTCGTAATTTTTTAAAATCCGGATTTGAGCTTTGGCACAATTGTAGTCCTATATAAGATGTACATTTCGAGACTACCAACTTAAATTTAAGTAACAAACTGAGACAACGGCAGCCCCCCAAATGGGGCCCATTCCCGATATTTTGCTTCGCGTTGAAAATATGGAAAAAAGTTATTAGAAAAAGTTGTTCAAAATCTAATTTTGTGCCCCAATACCAAATTTCATTACGAAATTCGCATTTTAATTTTTTCAATATCTTCCCGCAAAGTCCACACACGGTTACAATTTTGGTTTTCAATTTAATAGGATGCCATGGAATTGCAAAAAAATGTATTGAACAAGTGTCGATTTGACAAAAAATACATTTTAGGAGAAAAGAAAACAAACAATTAACTTTTGGTAACTGAAATAACTAAATATTGAAAAAACTAAAAATGCGAATTTCATATTGGGGCTCAAAATTAGATTCTGAACAACTTTTTCTAATAACTTTTTTCGATATCTTCAACGCGAAGCAAAATATCGGGAATGGGCCCCATTTGGGGGGCTCCCGTTGTTTCAGTTTGTTACTTAAATTTAAGTTGGTAGTCTCGAAATGTACGTCTTATATAGGACTACAATTGTGCCAAAGCTCAAATCTGGATTTCAAAAAATTACGAACATATCCGGGTGTCTTCATTTTTAATGAGACACACTGTATATAAACCTATACTTTTCACGAAATATTGAAAAAATCAAGTTTTTTCGGTAAATCGACTCTGTGTTGATTGTTTCTACAATTTTTATCCTGTTTAAAATATCGAAAACATATTAAAAATATTCACGTGGTACAGACCCATGAGTCAAATTATAATGCTTGAATAATAGAAAGAGATTGAAAGTAAAACAACATCTTCGAGGCAAGCAGTACGCATCACCTGCCCCGCACGCTGCGTTGTGTATGTGTCCGCAGAGCATTGTAAAAGTAGTTTGGACACTTTTTCACAGGTCATCTTGTAATGCTATGTATAATGTCACGTTTTCTCATCTTCTTTTAAAATTTTTATATGAATATTTACATTGAATAGTGTTTCGAATTATTTTATTGCTTGATGGAAGTCGACCATATTGGATCAGCTATTTTGAATTACCTTTTTTTGACATCATAATATGTTTCAGCGACCTCGAAAACCCCCTTATATGTTAATTTTAATTAAATTGTTTTAAAATTTTTCAACTTATAATAATTTTGTTAAAAAAAAGTTTCTTTTTGTTTAAATAATTAATAAACAATTTCCTCACGATTATATGTTTATAACTTTTTATTTTCAGCTATGTAAAAGTGATCAAAAGGTTTTAGGAAAATCGAAGCTTCCCGTAATTATTCCGAAATAATGCATATTTTCAGCCTCTATTGACTCCACTTATATATCAAATAAAAAAGTCTGTGTGTATGTCTTATATGTCTAATATTGTGTGTAGATCGTTTCCTGTAAACATAGTAGTAGAATTTGTATCAAAGGACCCCGCATAAAATTAATGAGATTTGATTTTTGGTTGAATTTTTTTGTAACTTTGAGGATAAATAGTTTGCAGAGTGATCTCCAGAAGTGAATAAACTATCATGTTTTATACAAACTGTGTTTCATTGTAATTTTAAAGCAAAATTTTACTAAGGTTTCTGATTAAACACACAGAATTACGAAGATATAAGAGATATCGAAAGTGCAATGCACAATGCGTCTCTAAGGCGATATATCAGCTTAACTTTAAAATGTTATGTTTTTTTACAATTAATTATTTTTTACTTATTTACTTTTATCGTGATTAGAGAATATTATTTAGATATTATGCAATTCACAACTTACACACTTTTTATTTATTATGAAAATACCTACTTTCTGTATATTGTTGCCCTAATCTGGGCACGCTAATATACTAGTCAGGCAAATACTTTAAAACACTCATTATTGGAGAACCAATCAAAACAACTACTCTTCTAGCTAATGCTGACGATGTATTGAATTACATGACAGGATTTTTAGCATTTTAAAGCAAAAATATATTGAAAGTACTTAAATCATTTATTCAAATTTAGTCATTCACACTTTTTTAATTTAATAAGAAATTATCTACTTTCTGTAGGTATATTGGTACCTTAATCGGGTCACCCTAATATACTACTAAAAATCATAAAATACAGGAGACATAGGCGTATGTGCCCTCAGTTCTGGCTCCAGATTGACATGTGTAATAATAACCGATAATGAGATTACGAGCATTAGCATCAGCAGCACCATTTATGCCATCTCCATCAATATTATTGTAAGCAATAAATGTTTGATGTTTCGTAGCATTTCGTAACCTGGAATTCTAAAGTTGACCTTCGAATAACCTTGAAGGTTACGGTCAAGGTCACTGTTTAAAACCTTGTACTTTGGTAGGTGTATAAATACGGACATAGTAACATACATTCAGACATACCAACTTACAGTATCTTGATTATATTATTCAATAAAAAATTGTCTAATATGACTTCTCGAAAAATCGACCCTTTTTTCTTAATCAAGATGCACGCCAATGACTGAAAAATATTGTATTTGCGGCAGCCATATTGGATTCACCGTCTTAAATTTTTAATTTTTGAGATCAGGTTCGGTATCAACTGCTACTAAAATACGTAGTACCGAATGAATGCAATTCGAATGAAATTTTACACCGCGCCTTCACCAAATTATCGACTAAGAAAAAAAATTGAATCCATTTTTTGATCACCATACATTAGACGCAACTTAATAAAATTGACATTGACATAGACATTGCTTAGGGCGATCCAGAGTACCTAGTGATTGATTAAAAAAACATACAACATATATGCAGGTTGAATTGAGAAGATTCTCCTTTTTTTGTTTACATTTGTTTATATTATTATATTTATAACAAATTCGGTTAAATATATGTATTTTTCTTTTAAAAAAATTGTTTTCTATAAATTATTTTTAAGATACATGATAATAATAGATGCCATTTAATTTATTGTTTCAAAAACTACATAACAAGTTTGAATGAATTCTTTTCCAGAACGCAAATTAAAGGAATACTTTTGCAAATAGATGGGATATAGTAGAGTTAACTAATAAATACAAAAGGGGAAATCACGCCATATACCCTAAAGAGGAAACAATAAAGCACATGTTTCGGAATTATTGTTCCTCGTCAGCGTCCGTAGCTATTTTGTTGTTTCCTCATTAGAGTATATTTCAATTTTCATAAGAACGTACTTTTTCACAACAAATAGCCATAAAGTGGCTAATTTTCATCGTGGAGGGTTGATCTAAGAACAGAATTGTAGAGAACTGAAATAGTTTTCAATTTGTAATTAAAATTTTTTTGTAGAATCCTTACTGCCGGTATTATCAACTTTCTGTTAGTTTAAGAGCCTTTAAATTATATGGCCTTTTAACTTTCCTTTATGTATTATCAACCATAATTTAACTAAAGCTCTGTTCTAGTAAGCTTGGTAAAAAAATTACTAAAAAATAAATGGCGTCAAAATTCGATGCCAAAATTCTGATAATATTTGTTAACTGTGATTGAGTTGTTTTATCAAGAAAAAATAGAGAAATCATTATTAAAAATGTTAGCAATAGAATACGCTGCCAAAACTTTAGTAATGAAGACATGTTACTTTTTTTGACAAATTATAATTTTAGGTTAGTTTTTCAGGTTAAAGGTTTCTTTAGCATTTAAAACGCAGATATTTGACATTAAAGCTAACATTGGCGAAAATCACCCACCAATAGGTATCTCTATAGATGTAAAAATACCGTATTTTATTGGTTTGTGCATAATACATTTGTATAATACCGTATAGTACGTATAATATCTATTAAAGGAAGCATCTGTTTTCGTGTTTTCTCACATTTCAACAGATGCTTTATCATTCTAAAATAGTTTCTTGCAAATGAACATTGACAAAATGTACATCTGTACGTTTGACACTTCCCTTCGTTTGACTTTGGATTCAGCAGGATAAAAAAAATCTCAAAACATGCTTATCAAACTTTGAAGGTCTTCCCATTTTGAAGATAAAGAAATCATTCGAATCCTGTAATTGAAGTAAAAAAGGCAATAAACAAAATAATACACATCAATTCAAATAAATAATAATAAATATGAGTTGAAATAACATTTATTTAATACCAGTGGTATTAAAAAGTTTTATACCGTACCATAAAATACGTTTTGTACCGGGTATTATACAATTGCATTATACACTTTTACATCTCTAGGTATCTCTCTAAATGTCAGATTATCACAGTGAACAACAAAGTTTTGACATATAATAGGCATTTGTGATGTTAGAAAAACAGTTTAATACGGTGAAAATTGTGGAACGTTAAGGGTGTCTACATAACATAACATAACTTTAAAACATTTATTGATAACCAGCTGATTTTTTCAAGATTTTTTCAAGATTGCTTAATAAAAATATGTAGAATCCAATTTTCGAATTGTCGGACAAAATATATTTGCCGATTTTCCAGTCCGACGTGTGGAAATCGTCCTTTTCATGCCGAGGAGGAACGCCGCGTTTACGAAAATTCTCGCAGAGAAAAAAAATGATAGACTAGGCGCAATTATGCCGTACAAGAAGTTATACGAGGATATGTATAAATTGCATTTATGTACGCGAGCACCTAGTGTTTATAGCTAAGTATTAAAAAAAACCGGACAAGTATGAAAAAATGATTTGTTTTGACAGTTTCAGCAACAAAGTTAACCTTCCATTAAATGTCAATAGTAAACGGATTTGTTGTTCTCTCTTAGAAATGTTATAGGTACTGTCAGAATGTAGATGTCGCCCACTCCGAGACTTTCGCAAATAACGCTTTAACGGCTATCTAGTATTTAAATTTTGTTAATAATATTCTTTCTTGCCGCTAAAACTGTTAAATTCTCTTTAAATGTGTTGATAATACCGGCTGTAAGTTTTTGAATTTCAAGATAATTTCATAATCTTCGAGTTGTACATTTAACACTTTTTGATAAAATTCGTGATTTTCAGGAAATTTGTAAAAAACCATAAATTAACCGCTTCCCCTCCTCCCCAAAAGTATAGTCGGCAGCCGACTTTGGTGGACTTTTTTAAATATATTTATAAGACCCTGAGCTATAGTCTTCTGTAATAAAATTTCTGATATCATCGTTTTTCAAGTTAAAATTAAACTACATCCCACTAGATGATAAGAACATCATTTTAACATGAACAATAAATTATTTTAATATTTCAACTTTTTTAATACTAAACGTACTATTTGGCGCCAGTCATTTTTAATCTCTAATTAACAACCACTGATTAACATTTTTTTATTCACATAGTATTCAATCTGTTAATCCGGTGGAAGAGAATGTAAATGCGTTTTTTCTTCTCTCCACATCTTAGGTCAAGTTTAAAAGTAGTTCACCACAATACGATCTAAGAGCGACATTATTAGTAATACCGTTAACCAATTTATGTAGTAAATTATTTTTAATTCTAAAAATAGATTGCCAATCTTGCATATAATTATAAACCGTGATTCTCCTTATTTTACAGTTCTTTTATTTTACTTTTTTGGTGTTAGGTACTGTTTTTTTTCTCGTATATAATTTTTTAAAATTTAACTATTATTCTTATTTTGATTTTGCAAACACTTAGTACTGCTAAAAAATGAAATTTATAACAGATTAGAAGAAGTGGCTTAAATAAACTGTTGGACCAAATTAGCACGTATACAGGGTGTCCGGAAACACCGGTGACAAACTTTTGGTACACATTCTACATGCAAAACTATGAAGAAAAGTTCATATAAACGCTTGCAAATGCTTCCCAAAGAGGAGATTTTCACGTATTTTGGTGAAAGATGTGAAGGGGTGAGGTTTATCCGTTCTTTATCGATGGTAAAAATTCGAATTACGTGAAATGTATATTGTTCGTCGCATATCTTCAAATGTTGAAGTTTGAAAATGTTTCTATCTTGCTTTAGAGGTGGGTATTACTCGTATGATTCATGTCATTGGTACGAATCCTTGCTGTGCATACGAATGGTACGAATCCCACAAAAAAAGAGATTCGTACATTTCGTATCTCCGATACGATTGGTACGAATACGGAATTTAGGTACTGGTATTGCGATGCGATATCTTAGGGCCAGTTGTATAAGGTTAAACTTCAAACGGTGGATGGGGACCGATTAAACTGAAGATTTCAGATTTTAAAATATTCATTACCTCATAATTGAAAAAATTCTCTGTTTTTAAATAATAATAATAATAATAATAATAATAATAAACGTCTTTATTATTTCCTTTGAATTTACATTTTAAGGGAGTAACTAGTATAATGAATTGGAAATAAAAGGCGAAGTTCAACCCTTATAGTAGAGATTCTACTACAGGTATGTAATATGATGGATATATTCGAAATATTTGATTATTACTGTATTATTATTATCAATGTACTGCAAGATAGCTTTCGTTTTATATAACGTACTGATTATAAAATCTGTGATATATTACCCTTTTTTTTCTTTTTTTTTTGTTATTGTTTTTTGTTTAGTTGACTTACTACAAATGTACAAACATGTATATAATGTGGTTAAATAAACGCTATCTATTTATTTACCGTCTAATGACGACGAAGAAATTATTAATGTAATAGAAGGTGCTCTAAGTCCTAAGTTTAAACTGTACGGTTCTCCGATTAAAGAACTTACAGATGTAAGATTTGTATGTTGCTGAGATAGTTACAATCTAAGGCACTTCTTCCCATAAGTTCTTGATTGGCTAGTCGATCTGTTCGCGGCCGATTCGGGCACGATCGGTTCAGTTAGATTATCATAATCTCAGTTTGACACTTTTGACAGTGTCCGCCATTAATGTTAATAAGTGTTTTTCGATCAAAATGTGGTGAAGACGTCTTTTTATTTTAAGTTGTGATTTGCTTAATACCCAAATAATATTCTCTATTCATATTTACACAGTTTAGTGACAATATATTTAGTGCAAAATGTTGAAGTGCTGTGCCGTTTGCAGAAAGCATTTTAGAAAAGAAGAAAATCGATCGTTCCATAGTCGTAACATGATGAAGTTCAGTTTACAGTTATAAAGTGAATAGCAATTAAATTTTAATATCCTTTCAATACATATTTATCTTACTGTTTTATTTTACTGTAATATCGTATGCCTACATCACGTTGTATAAAGAGCCGGTAATGCAGGAATTGCAATAATTCATTTTAATGAAAATATTTACCATTCTACACATTTTCTACACACACAACGCCACTGTTGCCTATGGGATGTGATGTTCATTTATTCTCTTTAATGGACATATCATGTGACTATGTTAGGAGCAAACAAGGTATATAGTGTTATGTATCTAGATATAACTTTAATCGGAGATATGGTTAATATAACATTGTAATACTTTAGCCCTAATTAACACCACATATAATATTCTATAATCTATGCTGAACACTGTGGAATGGGAGTGTGGGTACGAATAGTACGAAGTGGTACGAAACGTACGAATCTCTCGATACGAATCTCTTCTTGATACGGATTCGTTTGGTACGAATCATTGAAAAGAGTCGAATCGCCCATCTCTATCTTGCCTCGTATTTTAAAAAAAGTTGTTGTTGGGGCCAAAAAAGAGCCTTATCGCCACCCCTCCTTTACATAACCTCTCAAGTGGGAAATTAATTGAAATTGTCACTTGTAACCATTAAGAAAATCGGTTCAAGGAAAACTGGTTTTGCTTTGACCGCCAACTGAAAAACTGCTAGAAGGTTTAACCAAAAAAAGTTGGCTTAAACCACCGCTAAAATACTCACCGTTAGAAGTTTAGGAGCAGGACTGTAGACTATATAGTGGAGTGCTCGCGTTGACAAAAGTCAGTCAAGTCAGTTATTGTTCCCGTTGGCACTTTTAAAGTAAAATATATGACCTTGCCAGATATGTGGCTAGATCAGGAATCCACCTGTCGCAAAAAGAACTCCAAGTTCCATTGTTTCCGAAGTAGATCAGGAATCCACTTGTCGCAAAAAGAACTCCAAGTTCCATTGTTTCCGAAGTTATTGTAGGTATATAAAAAAAGAACAATAAATTTAGATATGACCAACCATTCTTGAAATATTGAAAATAGATAAAAATTTCATTCGGTGGTGGTATAGAAGACTAAATAGAACAGTACCGACACTGGAATGGCGGCACTTTCATGTTATCAATCTAGGTGACCTTCAGCCATGTTTTTGGTGGTATTTATGACAGAACATGAATTACACTGTATAGAACTGGGAAATAAATCTCTTCATCCAAAAAGGTAAAGGAAGTTATAGTCCAGGAGCTAGTGAATTTTTTTGGTACTGTTTTTTCCAGTCGGCGAATATCGACAGGATTGTTCAGTTAGTGACTCTAAGTAAAAAATCGTATATTATGTATATGGGTTTTCCGATGGGTTGTCAGAAAATGCCTTGGAAATACAAATGCCTTCCACTTTTTTTACAGTAACGGAAATGGTTCTACTAACAAGTTGTACACTAAAATCAAGTAAAAAAAACAGTCTGCTGCCTTCTGAACTGTGCTACTCTCGTGCGGCCACTCACTCTCCTTTTATACTCTTGGGTAAGTAGTTCTGGATCTTCCTATATCTTTCAACAATGTTTCAGTAGATGTTAGCGCCGCGCGCCATCTCTGAGACGATTGCCGAACTAACTAACTAACTTAATTGTTCTCTGTTACTTCTACATGGAACTTTCATAGATGTCTCTGGGGTAGGATATGTAACAATGTAATAAGTTTCAAACCTGTAAAAATAAGGGTAACGTATGTGAGAAACCGATCAGATTTTCCGATTACAGGTTTTATTGAAACACTTCAGCCAGACTTACTTTGTTCAACTGAAGATAAGCCAGATTACTTATTCAGTTTCATGATCTACTTTAGTAAATCTAAAAGTTTATAACGGGGAAAATAAGTTTCCACCCATAGAACCCACTGGAAATTTTTTGCCAGAAAGCACACTTTTTTAATGGGTAAACATTTTTATAAATGCCATTTAGGACCTATTAAAAAAGGTTTCATCAAGATCGATCTTCCGAGGTATAAACCTAATGTGATTCGACTGATTGATATAAGATTGGTTACTACCAAAAATATGGCGGGTGCATAATTTTAGTTTTGACAGGAAGGTTCAGTGCCTACTTCAATCTTCTGTGGTGGTGGATTTTAATGGCCTTGAAGCACGGATTAAGATTAACCGATCAAGCTGAAATTTTGTATATACAATTTTCTAAAGAAATGAAAATATTCCAAAATAAGAATCACCCTGTGTGCAGTAATCGAGGTTTTTACGTCAAGGTTATGTCCCACTTATATTTATATGGTGGGTTAATCTACTTCTTGCAATAGCAAGGTTCGTGAAATTTTGAGAAACACTTTTCGTATAACTATAACATCTATGTAAGATTTCAGATTTCTTAACTAGATATTTTATAAATCAGTCTTGCGAAATCCAAAATCAAGGTACAAACTATACTCAGTAAATAACAAAGGCTAATAATCATGTACCTATGTGCTTTATTTAACGTGTACCCAAAATGCATTCAATCGAAACGAGATAAAGATAAACAATTAGCGGGCATAATGAACCGTGCATACCTTGCATACAATTAATTAGAATTTCATTCGAGTGCTAAACTTGTTAACTGGTTCTCCTCAGATTGATGCGAAAACTGGTGGAATTTAAAAAATCTTGATGTCCGTTATTTTATCATTTAACCATCTTAGATTATTTGCATTCTAATTAATTCTAGACTGCTACAATGTTTTTGTTCGTAAACAGGGTGATGTAAAATATTTAAGCAATAATATTTGTAAAAAAAAGTGACACTATCAAATTTTAAATACCTAATTTCAGTCAAATACGCCTTTGCACACAAAAATATTTTCGAGGTGAGCCATCTTTTTTATTGCACATCCATCGGAGGAGTAATGTGCCTTTGTGTCATCGAATTGTAACAATCGACGACTACGACTACGATAATAATAGTAACGGGGTCTCGTCTCACCGACAAGACGAATCACCAAGCTAAGGGCTAAGTCTCAACAGATCGCAGCGTGGAAACTGCTCTACCTAGCACAACACCCTGTCAAGTACGTAAGTCGTCTACAAACAATTCCGAGTTCCAACATCGAAACGTTTGTGCCACCCATGATCGGCCGTCAGGACTGTCAAGAGATCATGTCGGACATGGCAAGGGTCGACCACCGTCGACCGTCGATTTCGAGGGCTGGTGCGACGATCGCGATCGCGACGAACTGCGACCGCCTAGTAAAGTCACATTGTTTTCAGCCTTTCGACTCTCGGAATTCCAAGAGATATCGTTGCCACCTACGACTAGAAAGGGTACGGCCTTAGAGGCGTTCAAGAATAATTCCACGGATGGTAGCTTCGCACCACCGCCCGCTCGAGCGAGTGCGTGAACCAAATGTCCGAACCTACGGTTTCTCTCGTACTGAGCAGGATTACTATCGCAACGACGAGTCATCAGTAGGGTAAAACTAACCTATTATTCTAGGAGCTAGTGTCGAAAAGTGAAAATTTTGTCAAACCACTAACCGAAGTGGTTTGATGATAGTATTCGTCCAAACAAGCAAACTTGTCTCTCGTGAATATCGACCTTAAGGGCCGGCAATTTACGTTGCGGGCCTGTGAAAAATTGAACGTATTTCATCGTAATCAAACCACTAGGTTCTTCGGTTTGACTGTAGTTGTAGGTGAAAGGATTGCATTGATGCAGTCGGCGAGAGTTTTCTCATTGAGCGTTGCGGTGCGTGCACTCAGAAAAAAAATACGAATCGCATTGTAATCAAACCGGCCAAAGTTTGTCGCAAATATTTTCAATTGTCCAAAAAATGAAAGGAATACAATTGGCGGGAATTTTGAAAGAGGGGAGGAAGACTTATTGGGGCAATTATGAGATCTGAGGAGCCATGGGTACCTGAGGATGAACACCATCCGGCTTTAAATATTTCGTTACGGATGAACATCAGTAACTATCCTAAAAATACATCTGATTTTAAAAATTGTTTTAATTTTCGTAAAGCGAATTTTCCTCTGTTATACGATAACCTCCTAAATGCCGACTGGTCTAGTCTTAAAAATTACGATAACGTGGAAGAAGCCTGCTTAAATTTCTATGATATACTTAACAACATTTTTGACTCTTGCATACCAAAATTCAGATCCAAAACAGCAAGGAAATACCCTCCATGGTTTACTTTCAATATCATAAAAGATATAAAATTAAAAGCTCAAAAATTAAAGGAGTATAAAAGAAACGGCGATATAATATATTATAATGATTTTAAGGACTTGAGGAAAAAATGAAATCCGATATAGATATAGCTTATAAAGATTATGTTCGCACGGTCGAAAATGATACTAGAGACGATCCAATGAAATTTTGGGCCTTTTTAAAGAGCAAAAAGGGAACAAGTAACATATCAAATGTAATGCAATATAATGGAAATGAACTATCTGAACCTGTCGAAATACTAAATGCGTTTGCGGACTTTTTTCAAAATTCTTTTTCACCTCCTAGTGATTACATGGAAGATATAGAAAACGGACACAGCTTTAATAATAACTCGCTAATACATGTATTGGAATTTAAGGAGGATGATGTGAGAAAAGCACTAAAAAAAAATAAAAAATAAAATGACCACAGGCCCAGACGGCATACCTGCATTTCTGCTAAGAGATTGTGCGTGTATATTTGCCACACCTTTAGTAACAATTTTTAATTTAATTTAAAAAAACGGTGATTTTTCGGATATAAGGAGACGTTCTAAAGTTTGTCCAATTTTTAAAAAGGGTGACAAATCTGACATATCAAACTTTCGCGCCATTTCAATAATATGTAATTTTGCAAAAGTACTTGAATTTCTGCTAAACGATGTCATTTATGATAAAATCAGTACAAAAATCACCATCCATCAACACGGTTTTATGAAAGGGCGCTCTACAACCACCAATCTGCTTTGTGTTACACAATTTATTTCGGAATCCATCGACGATCAATCCCAAACCGACATAATTTATACTGATTTCTCCAAGGCATTCGACAGATTTGACCATAATATGCTGCTTAGAAAACTAAATTATGCCGGACTTTCTGATAGCTTGATAACATTATTCAGGTCTTACCTGTCAAACAGAGTCCAATATGTTACATTCAATGGATTCAAGTCTGTCGAATACGTTGCTACCTCGGGAGTACCGCAAGGGTCGGTTCTTGGACCACTATTTTTCACAATATTTATTAATGACAGCGGATGACAGACAAAGTTAATTATTTAATGTATGCTGACGATTTGAAGCTCTTTTCCAGAATTTATACCATCGACGATTGTCTTCTTATGCAGGAAAATTTAAACAAAATTAGTAACTGGTGTACTAAATACAATCCTCCATTAAATTCGCAGAAATGCAATGTTATGTCTTTTACACGTAAGCTCGTACCAGTTTTCTACGATTATAATATAGGCAATAATGTACTTCATCGGCCCGAAACACTACGTGACTTAGGTGTTATCTTTGATAAAACCCTCTCTTTTAATACACATATTAGCACCATAGTATCAGAAGCCAGCAAGACATATGGGTTCATAGTTAGAAATTCCCGTGATTTTTCAAACCCAGATACGCTTAAGATGCTCTATTGCTACTATGTCAGATCCAAGCTTGAATATGCGTCACTTGTTTGGACCCCACACTATAATGTACATGTCAACCAGTTAGAATCGGTTCAACGCAAATTCCTTAAATTTATGTATTTCAGATCTGAAGGTACTTACCCAGCGATCGGTTTTCCACAAAAGGACCTGCTGGATAAGTACTCTTTAATTAGTTTAAGCCGTAGGCGAGAATGCTTGTCCCAAATTTTTCTTTTTAAAATCATTAAAAATATTATTGACGCACCAACATTACTGTCAAAACTATCATTTAACATCCCCAGAACAATGTCCCGTAATAGTTCTGTATTTTACCTAGCTACGCCTCGTACAAATATCCTAAAGTTTTCACCCATTTATGTAATATGCGACAATCACAACGCAATCTGTGGTGATATAGACATTTTTAATTGCTACCTGAATGCTCTAAAAACATATTACCAAAGAAACTAGTTGAACTTGTTTGTCTTTCCTTTTGTATTTCATCTTTTATATAGATAATGTTAAAAACATTGTAGTTTGTTTTTTATCTGTCTTGTTATTTACCATAAGTTATTTTTAATCTCTGAGATACATTTTTTATTTATACACGTTTAATGTTTGTTTGCATAATTTTAAGTAGAATTTCTCTGTACCTCCCTGTCCTATAGTTGGGTCAAGTACCTGTTGGAGAGTGTAATTAAATAAATAAATAAATAAATAAATAAATAAATAAATAAATAAATAAATAAGTAAATAAATAAATAAATAAATAAATGAGAATAAAATCCAGGTTTACACTGTAAATGTCGTCAAACAAGGAATTCAAGGTAAAAACTATCGCATAAATTTTTACATACTTCAAACACCCTATAAAACATTCATTATATTATCATCGGCGAGAATTTTTAATAAAATCGACCCCCCCCCAAAACTATCCCATTGGGAGTGAATCGTAGTAACGTTAACTATATTGCCGTCTATTGCAATTTCGAGCAAAGGGATAGTTTTGGGGGGGTTGATTTTAATAAAAATTCTCGCCGATAATAATATAATGTTTTATAGAGTGTTTGAAGTATGTAAAAATTTAGGCGATAGTTTTTAGCTTGAATTTCTTGTTTGGCGACATTTACAGTGTAAACCTGGATTTTATGCTCATAATTGCCCCAGTAACTCTTCCTCTCCTCTTTCAAAATTCCTGTCAATTGTATTTCTTTCATTTTTTTGACAATTGAAAACATTTGCCACAAACTTTGGACGGTTTGATTACAATGTGTTCCGGTTTTTTTTTCTGAGTGCGCGCACCGCAACGCTCAATGAGAAAACTCTCGCCGACTGTATCAATGCAATCCTTTCATCTACAACTACAGTCAAACCGAAGAACCTAGTGGTTTGATTACGATGAAATACGTTCAATTTTTCACAGGCTCGCAATATAAATTGCCGGCCCTTGAGGCCCATATTCACAAGAGACAAGTTTGCTTGTTTGGACGAATACTATCATCAAACCACTTCGGTTAGTGGTTTGATAAATTTTTCACTTTTCGACACTAGCTCCTAGAATATATCTCACACGGTCTAAACCCAGCTTACGTTCCCTATTAGCTTCTTATTCTTAGTTCATGTCAGTGATGATTCCTGAATTATAGCAATCACTTCAAGTGCTTGAAATTGTTTGGTTATCATTTTCAAGCTACCTAATAGTCCATCATACCACAACAGAAATGTAACTCACTTCATTTTTTGCTGTCTATTTGTCAATAGGTGCAGGAGAAGGGGCTGAAGTAGTTACGACCTCTGGGCGTCGGAGCGTGTGACTTGTAAAATTCAAATTGAAATTTGACATCGGATTTTTATTGAAATTTTTACTGTCCATTTGATACATGTTTTAAGATGTCCTAAAAAAACCCAAAAATACCCTCGACGGTATTTTCGTGGTCAGATCTGGCATCCAGGTCCAACTTCCGGGAATTCCGAAAAACGGCTCCAAGTGCCATGATGAACGTATATTCTGTCGAAATCTATACATTTCCTTAAATATACAGTGTGACTCACTTAAAATGAAGACATCCTTATAACTTTTTTATTTTGTTTCCGATTTGATTTATTTTGTTTCCGATTTGAATCAAATTTTACTTAAGTATATGGGATAGGATAGAAAGGATCTATTTATGACCAGAAAAACATTCGCTTGCTACAAATGCAAAGTACCTGATGTAAAGTTTTATAAAACTAAGTTTACTCTTCCGAAATGTTGCAGATGTTGAATAGCAGCCAGTTAAAGCATGCAGGAACAGAATTCCTTTCAGTCCTAGCTGCTGTATTTGGTGGGTGGAGTAAACATTGATTTGAACTTTTCCTCTGCCAGGTTTTATGAATAAAATATTGGAATGAACATCACTGCGATAAGAAAATTTCTAATATAATTTTTTATTTTTTTCCACATATTTTGGTACCGCAGGTGGTGTTTTGCATTTGTGGCAGGGGAATGTTTTTCTGGTCATAAGTAGATCCTAATTTGTTCTATACTTGAGTAAAATTTGATTCAAATCGGAAACAAAATAAAAAAGTTATAAGGGTGTGTTCATTTTAAGTGAGTCATACTGTATATTTAAGGAAATGTATACATTTCGACAAAATATTACGTTAGTAAATACGTCGAGGGTTGTAAAATACAGATTGTTTTGTGACTGTGATTTATTAGTAGACCACGGTAAAGCGTTTTGATAGAAACATTTTAGATACATAATTCATTTATTTATTAATGCTAGGATTTTGCAGAGTGAGAGGGAAATATGAGTTTATTATAAATATTTAAAAAATCATAAATGATATAATCTTTAAAATAATTTCAGATACTTCCCATTGCTCTAAGGAATACACCCTTATATAGTTTTTATCATTAATTTTGTATATAGTCAATTTTCATTGACAAACTACGATATTTAAATGTAACAGAAATTTATAATAAAAAATATATATATAGTTGTATTCGGTAGAACAATAGCAAGTATCTAAAGCAGTTTTAAGATTATACTATGTGTAGTTTTTAAATATTTACAACAAATCGAAAATAAACGCATATTTCCCTCTCACTCCTCAAAATCACAGCCTTAATTATCGATTTTCGCTGACGAATATCTCGGAAACTATAATATATAGGCATAGGCATTCTTGTAAGAAATTTAATACAAATTAATTTGGTATAGAAAAATTGTTCGCGTACGACCCATCGTTTCCGAGTTATAAGCGAAGAATCGAAAAAAGGGACCTTTGCACCCCCACCCCCCTGAAGCGGCAGGGCTAAGGGCGGGGACTTTTAGTATGTTTACCTCCTAACTACCCCCAACACATTCCTGAAGAGGAAAACTCTGCCTCCCTCCATGTCCTCTATACTCATTCGTGGACTGGACTAATATTGTTATACTCTTCGCAAATACGAGAACGAAGAGTATATTGCATTTGATCGGCACATTTCTAAAACCGTAAATATCGCTCGCAGACAAAAAATTTTCACATCATTGTGTTAGTGAACGAATTCTGAACAACTTTCAAAATGTCCGTCTGTCCGTCCGTCCGTCCGTCACGTTTTTTGTAAGCACGATAACTCAAGAAAGACAAATCCGATTGGACTGAAATTTGGATAGTAAGTTAATGTTAGCTGGAGGAAGAAACCTATTGTTTTTGAACAAAGTCGATCGGTAAATAAAAATGTTATTAATGATTTATATTTGAAAAAAAAAAAATTATGTTTTTGTAATTGAATAGAAATCTGGTGAAATGAGATTTCATTTTATTATCTAAATATTTATATATTTTAGAAATATACATTTCATAATGTAATATACAACCGTGAAAATATGATTTCAGCTCGTGTGTTACAATGTAAACATTTACATTTTTTTACGTGTAAGGTGGTGGGGTAGTTCTTACGCTTTTGACTCGGAATCCAAGGGTCCCGGGTTCGAAACTCAAATGGGGTTTGGTATAGTTTTTTTTTTATTTTTACTTTATTGCTTCCACATCCAGTGGAAGTATAGTAACGACAAAAAAATTTAAAAAAATTTTTATTGTTCAAATAGTTTTACACTGAGTCTTTTACCAACTAGTTCGTACAATAAAATTAAAAATGTCTAAAATTAACATTAATTACAAAAAACTGCGAAGGACACAATTAACTGGGCAAAAATAAACACTTTTTGTCTCTTGTAATGTTTTCGAAAAATGCATTGTTTTTGAGTTATAGGCGATTTAAGGTCCGAAAATGGCCAAAAGTCGACAACTTCTAAAAATCCATATCTAGACTTCTACTGAACTTTTTTTAATGTTTTGGGTCGCAAAATGATCGTTAATACTTATACTTAAACATACTATTTTTTGTAATAAAGCAACTTTTCATTTTCATCCAAAAATTTAACTCAAGAGAAAAAAGTGTATATTTTTGCTCAATTAACTTAGAAAATGTGTTTTCAAATGGATTTTTTACATTAAACTCAATGAAATAAAATAATTTAGGTGCTATTTAACTATAAATATACGCGTATCTGTCCTAGATTAAGCAGCTTTGAAAAAAAGTAGAAAAAGAATGAAAATTTTAAACTTCAACACGTATAATCTGTTAAACTATCGCTTTTTTTGAGTATCTTATTAAAAATATTTTAATATATCAAAAAGAAATTAGCAGATCAGTTCTTCGCCACCTGTGTATTTCACCTATTCTGCGTAAGCAAGAAAAAATAGCGATATTTCGATGACAAATTCCAGGATGAAAATGAAAAGTTGCTTTATTACAAAAAATAGTATGTTTAACTACAAGTATTAACGATCATTTTGCGACCCAAAACATTAAAAAAAGTTCAGTAGAAGCCGAGAAATGAATTTTTGAATTTGTCGACTTTTGGCCATTTTCGGACCTTAAATCGCCTGTAACTCAAAAACAGTGCATTTTTCGAAAACATTACAAGAGACAAGAAGTGTTTATTTTTGCCCAATTAACTTAGAAAATGTGTTTTCAAATGGATTTTCTACTTTTTTTTTTTACTTTGCAATTTCATTGTTAATAACAAATTACCTGCCACTCGGACAAAAAAATATTATATAGGTTTTTTGTTTCCTAAAACGTAACTAATCGATTTCAATTGGTTTCAATCCGGCAACTTTATTTGGGAGGTTCTGCGTCTTTTTATTCATCTTTTTAGGGGTGCACCGCTCGCCTATATCAATTATATAAAAAGTTCAGTGAACAGGCGAAGAGTACGTTTTTAGCTTGTTTAAACATGGTTTTTATCAAGCTAAGATACTATTGACAGCATTTTTTGCGCCACAGAAAGGGTTAATATGCAATTTAGTGAGTTCAGTTATTAATATATTATAGTGGTGTGAAAATGACTCCGAATGTTTATTGAGTATTAATTAATTCATAATTAGTACAATTTCGGATGAAAAGGAAGTGGAATGCAATTTAATAAACGCTCTATTCTATTTGAGTATAATTCAGGAACAATTTTTTAACAAAAAAATCATCAGCTACAGAAAGCGGTTGGAACCTCCCCACTCGGTGGATCTTTGAAGTCGAAAAGAGCACTAAAAAATATGAACGATCTCATTTAATTATACTTTTTTTTTTATTTTTAAAAATCATATGATTCTTGTGGACAGTTTCTCTGCCAGCTGTGGCCGGTGAAGTATTCATAGTAGACCGTTTCAATTTGAGGTGATAAATATTATTTTTATCTTCGGGCATCGACCAATTTCTCACTAAATCGGTCGAGGAAGGTTGTTCTTTGGTTACTTGTCACTAATGTCAGATGTCAAACTGACAAATGCCAAAAGGTTTCAGGAGAAGAAGATTTTTTTACAGCTGTCAATTTTTTTGCCGCTAAACTAACAAAGTTTAGCGGCAAGAAATCTGTCAAACTGACAGCTATCAAAAATTCTTGTTCTAAACTTTACTGGGGGATTTTATTTTTTGTCAGTTGTCAAAAATGTTTAGGTTGGTATTGCACTTAGTTTGGTTTTTAGGTTATGTTAATGTTTTTTAGGTTGTGATTGGCGAAAATTCTTCCGGCGTTGTGCCGGAAATGGATTCAAGTTTCTCAGACTTTTAATGTCACTGTTACTTTTAATAGACCAGGCAAATCTCAGTGTAAAATGGGTTTGGCGTGAACTATTTGGGGACAGTTATTTGTTTATTGCAATGGATAGCTCTATTAATGTAGGATAAGTACATAAAGCCGTAAAAAATCCCGACGTGAGCTAAAGCAGCCATTTAGAAAAAATGACCGCCAGAGACATTTTCTTTAAAATCATATATCTTAGTAACCGTTCCTCACTTCACATTTTACAGAAAGTATGATTACATATTTTACGATAAATTAAACGATAAACTTAGTAAATTTAGAAATAATTCAAATATTACGGAAATTTAAACTTTTGTAAACTCGAGACGTTTGTACTGAAATTTCTAGTCACTTTTTGAAAAAATAATTTTAATAAAAGTTCTAGAGCACACAATTAGGTTTCATTTGTTTTTTTGGCCGATGATTCTAACTCAAATATTAACGGAGTAATAGTTATTTATATATAAAATTGTAATCATTTTTAATAATGTACATTAAGGTATAGAAGGTGTCCAGTCAGTGTTCTCTCGGAAGATTGTGCGAAACGGCTAACTTTATAAAAAAACTTTCTTAACAAAACTTTCAATGATTCGTCTCTACTACAACTTAAAATTATTTTCAATTATACAAGGTGTCACAAAAATGAGTAACACAAGAAAGTATATTTTTTTTAAATAGAACAGCCTGCATTTCCTTAACGCCAGTTAAGCCTCCAAGGGCCCTGTATTACACCCTAAAATATTTTGCCAAGTTATTTTATTCTGTTTTTTTTTGGCAGTTTACAAACATTTTTGACTGGCATATCTCCGCAATTTATTAAGCGTTATTTCTAAAAATGTGGGATGTTGTTTGATAATGATGTATTTACTAAAAAACATTTTTGAAATAAATCTTTAGTATGGGTGTCCAAAATATTTGCGTACATTTCTCGATATTTAATTATTATTTTTCTCATTTTTTTTTTAATGGAATGCCTAGGTATACTTTTTTTACATGAATGAATAAAACATACAGTTTCTCACATTTTAATATCTCTTTATTTTTATTTCAAACGTTTTTTGAGATATGATTATATCAAATAATTTTTGCGTAAAGATGCTCTTTATTTTAGCATTAAAATCTATATTTTGTTTTACATTTTTTTCAATTTTTTTAAATGGAATGCCTATATATTTTTTAAATGGATGAGTAACGCTTACAATTTCTCACATTTTGATATCGTACACTTTCTTTTATGAACGGTTCTTGAGCAATAATTTTTTTTCACGATATTGAAACTAAGCTAACAACTGCTCAAAAGGTCTACCATTTTGATTCAGGTAACACTGAGGTCTCTTGATAAATGAGGGCCTTACACAGTGTAACATATCAACATTTATACGATTGAAACATCGACGAATTCTTTCCATCATATCTTCTCGAGTCGTTGGTTCTACTTTATAAACGTCTGACTTCACAAATCCCCAAAGAAAAAACCCACTGCAGTCGGGTCGGGTGACTTAGGTGGCCATGCAATGAGACCTAACATAATTTAATAAAATAATAAATTAGATATTATTTAACAGTTTATTAAAATATTGGACCTCCTCCTCCTATCCACCTTTCCAGAAACTGATTACCAATGGCCTGACGAACATTTCTACTAAAATGTGGTGGTGCACCTTCAAGTTGTAATCACATATTATTTGTAATGTAATCAGGAATATGCTCGATTATTTGTGGAAACGTATTTTGCGTAAAATCTAAGAAGGATAAATAACATAATCATGTACAATTCCTTCCCTTACATTTAAACTCTGGTTCTGATTTTTCTGTCCAACATGAGGGTTTTCTCTGGCATAATAATGGAAATTGTGCCTATTCACAAATCCGTTGCGATGAAACGTTGATTCATCCGTGAACAATACAAATTTGAAAAATTCTTCATTTTCTCCAATTTGGTTTTGAGCCCACTGGCAAAAATTTAATCTACGATTTAAATCCACATCCCAAAGGTCTTGATGCATCTGAGCTCGATAGGGGTGAAACATATTTTTACGAAGACATAGGGAAACACTAGATTCGCAGACCTCTAAATCCCTACTTCCGAACACGTGCCGTAGGATTTTCGATTACCGCTAAAGTTATAGCCAGCTCATTTACTTCATTACAATACATTTCGTCGTCTCGCCTTCTTTTCATATGCAAAATTTCCAGTACGTTCAAAACGTTCTTTCAAATTTTCTAGAGACCTCACATCAGGACATCTCCTATAGGGATATTTTTGACCATACATTCTTGATGCCAATAAACAGTTTCCATCATATTCACCAATAACATAACATTTACCATAGATATTAAATTTTATTGACAATAATTATAATTCGTATTTTTAAATATTAACAATATTAATTCAACTTAATCACGATTATCTTAAACACATTAGAGAAATGTCATAGAATAGAGTGAAAAACAAGAGCAAAACAAAAGACCAAAGCCATACTAGATTTTAATGCTAAAATAAAAAGCACCTCAATTTACGCAAAACTTATTTGAAATAATCATATCTCAAAAATGGTTTGAAATAAAAAAATTAAGTGTATAATATTAGAATGTGGGGAATTTTATGCTTTATTCATCCATGTAAAAAAATATAGGCATTCCATTTAAAAAATGTGAGAAAAATAATAATTAAATAACAAGAAATGTAAACAAATATTTTGGACACCCGGTATAATAATAATTTATTTCAAAAATGTTTTTCAGTAAATGCATCATTATCGAATAACACCCTACATTTTTAGAAAAAACAATTAATAAATCACGGAGATATGGTAGTCAAAAAAATGTTTGTAATTTGCCAAAAAAAAACAGGAGAAAAATTATAACTTGGCATTCGATTGGCAAAAAATTTCAGGGTGTAATTCAGGACCCTTAGACGCTTAACTGGCGCCAAAAAATTAGAGAGTATTACATTAAAAAAATTATACATTCTTGTGTAACTTCTTTTTGTGACACCTTGTATAATTGAAAATAATTTCACGTTATAGTAGAGATGAAACATTGAAAGTTTTGTTAAAAAAGTTTTTTATAAAGTTACCCGTTTTTGCACAATCTTCCGAGGAAGCACTAACTGGACACCTTGTATATTTCCAAGAACTTAAGTCTTATTTTCTTCAGTTATCTTCTATTTTATGCCCAAAGATGTAATAGCACTTTCGATTGTACATAAAAAGGGGAAGAGAACAAAAAAAAGAAATCTAAAATCGGAGCAATGGTTACTGAGATATGTCCTAAAATAAACGGTTCTGGCGGCCATTTTTTCTAAATGGTGGCTTTAGCTCACATCGGAATTTTTCGGGACTTTAATATCCTCATTATACATGAATAGAGCTATCCATTTCGATAAAGAAATAGCTGTCACCAGATAGTTCATACTCAAAACTGGATTTTCCTGCACTATTAATAGTTTTGGACAAAAAACTTACTTTGGGCCCAGTTATTTAATTTTTTTCACGGAAATCAAATCGAAAGGGTGCAAGTGTGATATATTGTTGAAATAGGAATTTGCACTGCTTTTCAATGGTTCGATTATAAATTTTAAGTAATCATAAAATAAACAACTTCTTGTTCCAAAACGGCACTAAACGTAATCCGATCTCAACCAAAACTTTTTCAGATCTTTTGGAGCACTAAAGAAACCCCCATGCAAAGTTTTATCCAAATCCGTTTAGTAGTTTCCCCGCTATCGTGCTAACATACATACACACATACCCACACACAGACATTTTTCAAAAACCACCTTTTTGAGTTCTTGGGACCTCAGAACGTAAAGATTTGATGTTATCTCGATTTTTGATTTTGGACCAATTTCGGTAACCTCCCACAATTTTATTGTGGGAGGTTAAAAATTTAAGATAAAGCTGACGGAAATTTAATGTAATACATTTTTTTATAATAGTTATTTTTAATAGAAGATACTGAAAAAACGTTATGGCAAAAAAATTTGCAACGCAATTTTGTCATTATGAGTGCTAAACTGACAAGTTTAAAAAATCCCCGAATTTTTACAAGTAAACCCCATTATTGGGCCCTCCTTGACTGGATTATTTAGTGACTACCAGCCTCTCTGAATCGAACCATCGAAATTAAAGATTAGGATGTTCAAAGCGTTAAACGCTGTAACTTTGAGTGCACCATTCATCAAGTGCTATGGCAGCTTTCCTCATTGCAAAGATTTCAGAGGCGACGCGATGTTCAGAAGGCATTAATTTCGAGAAATAACAGAGTAGTATTATGTAAGAATCACGGTAACAGTTCATAACGTGGCATTAATATGGATATGTTATTGAAAGCGAAAATACGCATTTTCAAATAGTGTAAAAAGTTAAAAACCTTAAACGACTTGGGCTCATTTAATGATATTTACTTTATAATTTATTTTTGCACTTTAAGTAAGTATATAGTGAAAAAATTAGGCCGCTAGCGTTAATATTAACATAGGAAAGAATTAGTAGGGTCAAAAACAAATAGTGAGGAAAATAGCGCCATACACCCCAAAGAGGAAACACGAAACAGCTACGGACACGTGTTTCGGAATTATTGTTCCTCATCAGCGCAGCGTAGCAACAAGAAGGATCTGGAAAGGACAGATAGGAACAATAATTGAAGGTTGAAAGTACAGTACACAGTACTCTTATTTGTGCATTCATATCTAGATCGACTTATTTAAGACCTTCACCGACAGTCGGCACATAGAGCCCTATGTGGACTGCCCAATTTTAACCTGGCGAGTCAAATAAAATAGGAAAGAATTAGTAGGGTCAAAAACAAATAGTGAGAAAAATAGCGCCATACACCCCAAAGAGGAAAGAGGCCGATCTAGATATGAAT
Source organism: Rutpela maculata (assembly GCA_936432065.2). Lineage (NCBI taxonomy): Eukaryota > Metazoa > Arthropoda > Insecta > Coleoptera > Cerambycidae > Rutpela > Rutpela maculata. Next base: position 100,088,133 of record OW386290.2, on the reverse strand, counting down.
GCACAAATAAGAGTACTGTGTACTGTACTTCCAACCTTCAAATATTGTTCCTATCTGTCCTTTCCAGATCCTTTTTGTTGCTACGCTACGCTGATGAGGAACAATAATCCTGAAACACGTGTCCGTAGCTGCTTCGTGTTTCCTTTTTGGGATGTATGGCGCTATTTTCCTCAGTGTCAATATTAACTCTAATTTGATTTCGAATTCTTAACATAACTACGGGGATGATGTCAACCACTCCACTGGTTCTATGAGTTATGCGGTTATATTCAGTTTAAGCGTTGAGTGGTAGGACTTATCACTCAACGGTTTAAGAGATTTCGCCGTACACTGTGCAGATGTGGTGTTATTTTTCGTTATTTAACTTATTCCATTATGTTATTTTTTATACATAAAAATATGTGTATTCTAGAAAATGGATACGTTAAGGCTGATTCCAACATTTTGCCATGTGTAGACATTTTTATGATTATGGAATATTATAATAATAATAAAGATGTGTTGAAATGAAAAGTGCTAGTTACAGAGGTAGGCTAACTAAATAGATACCTGCTTTAACAAAGTCTACCGAATTTATCTGATTTTTAGGTCAGCCAGACAAAATTACGGCGATAACGCTGTTGGTTATGTGCAAATCAAAGGTACATATTTTATAATACATATAATTTTCCATATCCTCTTCAAGCTACAAATTTTATTATCGTACAATTTTTAATAATAACCTATTACACTAGACTTTATCCGCACAACAATATTTCGTCCCTTTATTATCAACAAATTTCTCCCTGTGAATAGCTTGCTGCCACAAATTCCTAATACTTTCATCACTTGGTAATGAAATAAATATTTTATTGGGAGTAGACACTGATGTACTTTTACACTCTGCGACTATACAATATTTACATAACCCCTTTTTTGTATCCATGTTAATAACAAAATACAGAACACTTAAAAGATATGAACGAAATTAGCACGTCCGTCGTACGTACCGTATGAAACTATATGGGAACTGGCGAGCGGTCGACCGCCAGGGGTGGTGTGACGTCACACTGCGTTTCCGCGCGCTCTATTTTCATTATTTATTTTGAGGGAGAAGCAGTTGAAAAAAAATCTAATATTTGCACATTTACTAACTACAAGGTGTACTTTCGAAATATGAATTTAAAAAAAAATGCTAAGTGGGTCTAGAAAAAAAAATGAATAAATGATTAATTAATTAAATTTTTACCAGTTCGTGGTTTACTAACAATTTTTTGGATAGATACCCGCGATATAGATCCTTGGTAAAACTAGAAGTGCACTGCCAGCAAGTTGTTTTATCCAATAAGTGTTATGCGTCAACATTAGTTCGTTGTTCAAATTATTATGATTTTTGAGTTGATTGTTAATTTTTTGTTGTAAATAATTTACTCAGTGAAGCAGTGAGAGTACTGGAGATTGAAGATTTAGAAAATTCCATAATAATAAAAAACTTGATGAAATTTATTCAACAAATTATAACATATCATCGTAACATATACAAAATAAATTATTATGTAAAACAAATTGAATTATAATTGAATAATCTACTGGTATATTAAATTAATATACGATTACTTACAGAGCTACTACCTATAAGTTACCATCAACGTCGCGTTTCGATGTCAAATGGAGTACAAGTTTACGTTTAATGTCTACTTTTTTGCGTCGTTTTATCCGCGAAGGCCAGGTGTTCCGTATTTTCATATGCATTTTTCTCAAAAACTGCTAATCCTAGAAAAAGGTTTCAAATAAAAAAGTTGCCTTCATCCTCTATCTTTACTTCCTCTCAATATATTTAGTAGCTATTACGGCGCTAGTCTAGGGCTGCCATAAATATCGTTATGTTGACCGGGACACTTTGAAAAATATGTGTACACGGGGCACGCGCTGCGGGAGGTAGAGAGGGGCGGTAGCCCCCTTAGCGCTTCGCAGATTTTTTTTTTAAGTTCAAGGCTTGGTTCAAGGTCATCGTGCTTTTTAAAGTGCCATAATTCGTATGGAAATGTTATTTTAGTACATATTCATTGGGCGTAGCAAGCCATATTCGTCTAATTATTCATGAAAAATAATTTGATTTTTAAACCGGGACATTTAACCTGATAACCGGGACATCGGGACACAGCTTTGCAAACCGGGACGTATGGCAGCCCTACGCTAGTCCCAACGAAGAAGTGGGACATTCTTTTAGGGAAAAATATTCCATAAAAATAATTAATGACAGAAAATGACGGAGGACAGTAATATTTGTCATGTAGTTAACACAACTGCCCTATTAGTGCAAACAAATAGGGACGTCACCCAGGGTCGGTTTTAACAAGCTTGCCGCCCGCGGCACTATTTTAAGATGCCGCCCGCGGCACTATTTTAAGATGCCGCCCCTACCCTTAAAAAATATAACATATATATACTACACAAAAAATGTTTGCCGCAACTTCTACGTGCACAATGTGAATAGGAGGAATGCATAGGTTTAGTAAAATATTTCGCCACTAGGCGGTTACCGATCGCCTTTGGGTACTTTATTCATTGTGTTCTGTGCTTTGTAGTTTTGATGTGTTGAAATAAGTTTGTTTATTTGAAACCTACGGAAAATGGATAGATTAGTTGAACTAAAAGAAAAGCTTGGCATTTTTAAAGAAGTAGTAAACAAAGATGCACAGAAAATAAGGTTATGTTGCAGTACCCAAACGCGACTCTGACGCCGCCTACATGCAATCGGTCTGTGAAATGTTTTGAACACACTAGATGGACTTTTTTGTAATTTGAGAGCAACTATCCACTTTCTTCTAAAACTGCTGCATACCGGAAACTGGTGAAACTTTAAATTTTTATTTTTTCTATACTAGGAAGTGCATTGACGCACACAATTGCTTGGTATTTTTAAAGAAGTAGTAGACAAAGATGCACAGAAAATGAGGTTATGTTGGAGTACCCAAACGCGACTCTGACGCCGCCTACATGCATTCGGTCTATTGCGCACTATTGTCGCTCTCATCAAAAAACAAAGCCGATAGGCCGGCCGCCTTTGATAAAAACATTGAACACAGGAGCAGGCGAGCAGGACATAATAAATAATATCTGTTCTAAATTCTAACTACTTCACTAAGTACTACAGGGAGTTATTTTACTTATTTTGTTTAATGGCTTATTTATTACAATTTTCTTTAGTTCGTTTAGATGATAAGAAATTGAGCCAGTTGTACTATTATTTATCAATTATCAAACCCGAAATAATTTATTGTATTTCGTTAACGGTTTACGGTTTACTTGCTTAAATGAAACAATGAATAAAAAAGTATTAGTCTTCTAAGGACCATCACCATAAATTAGGTATAAAAGGCTTCAATGGAACTGTCGTATCAGCGAATTCATAAAAACGACTAAAGGAATATTCAAAAGAAAAAAATTTTGCCGCCCTTGAAATTTTGCCGCCCTGGGCACTCGCCCAGTGTGCCCAGTGGTAAAACCGCCACTGACGTCACCCTAAAAAATAATTAAGAAACGATGAGGGAAAATAAAATTTGGAATTAAGTTTAAAACCATATTTGAAATGTAGTTGCCACAATTGGCAGGAAGGGAATCTGGTATACTTTTAGTTAAAACTTTTAGTTAAAAAAGATATACAGAAAAATTATTAACTGAAAGGTGCCACATAAAGAGGAAAGATTTGTGGGTATTCCTTTACAGATTTTTTTTAATTACTACTTAGGCTGGTGCCAATAACTTTTTGAAAAAAAAAATTACTAACAGGCAAGGACCAGCCGAAAAATTTAGTTAAGGTTATAACTAACAGAAAAAACAAAAATTAAACACGAGATACAGTGAAATTGTGAAATGGGGGTGCTATTTAAGGGTTGAAAGTGGTTTTTTGCGATTTTCGGTGAAACGTGACCTCCTAGCGGAAAATGTCCTGCACAAAAGTTGTAGATAATAAAAAAATCTAAGACTTCCATATAAAGCATTGTTCAACATAACCTCAAATTTTCCGAGATAATGGCGGAAAACCGATTTTTCGGTTTTTTATTTTTTTCTCTCGTAATAATAATTCAATTTACCTACATGAATTTTTTTTTGCATTGAATAAGCATGATTTTTTTGGAATCCGGGAAACAAGTAGTTTCCGAGATATTTACATTTTTCAAAAAAAAAAAAATAATAATCTTCCACGGAAAACTATTGGTATTTTTTTCGATTTAAATATCCTATCCGTGAAATGTCTACTTTAAAATGGTCTATACAGTGTGTCCCCGGATGGAGTTGACAAGAGGAAAAACATCTCCATTATTGATTTTACGACGAAAAGTCGTTCTTTATAAAAAATTCTGCTTGTAGAAAAAATGAATTTACCATATGAAAATCTTAGATCAAATGTACCGGGTGTTAGTAAATTAAGAAAACATCAAAATGCCTCAAGAGAGAAGTACCTTCATTTATTATTTTGGACTAAATGTTTATAAAACAAAGTTGTTTATAATCCAAAATAAAGCTTAAATACAAATTATGAGTCTAAATTTTGACTTTTACATTTATGTCAACTTACATTTTTTTTCAAACGTTAACACAACATAATAACATTAACTTCAACGATTGTGGAAAAACGATTTATTCTACTTAACCTCCTCCAACCTCAACACATTTCTCCATCTTTTTAATAAATTCACCATAGACCTTACGCATGGTTGACGGTACATTCACTTCATTCACCGCGTCTTATATTCGTGTTTTTAGTGTTTCTCGATCATGCGGCATGTCATCTGCATAAACTTTCTGTTTTAAAACACCTCACAGAAAAAATCCATTGGTGTAAGGTCTGGTGATCTTGCAGAAAAATTAATTGGAGCATATTTTCCCATCCATCTGGCTCCGAAGTGATCTGTCAACCATTGCCGTACCAACACTGAGGAATGAGCTGGGTAACCATCTTGCTGCCAAAAAATGTTACGCCTTACTTCCGGTTGCAGAGTGTTTATAAATGGCAATGCAAAGTTTTCCAAAAGGTCCAAATAAACATGCTGATTTAAATTTTCTTCTAAGAAATATGGACCAACGATTCGATCATAAAAAATCCCACACCATACATTCATTTTTTTATAACGTTGACTTCGTTTGTGAATGACATTGTTTGGATTTTCAAAAGACCAATAACGACTGTTTTGTGACGAAACGTGGCCATTGGTACAAAATGTTGCTTCGTCAGTAAAAAAAACATTCTGTGAAAACTTCTATCTACGAGGTAATTCTCACCGACCCAAAACAAAAATCCAATTGCTTCTCTTCATCTCCATTTTCAAGTGTATGTCTGAACCTTGGCTTAAACGGTCGAACTTTGTTTTTCATATAAATTCTCTGTAAATGACTTTTACTTACTTCCAGTCTTTGTGAGCGTTTCCGTAAAGATAATTTCGGGTTTTCTATTACTGAACTTATTGCCAAAAGTGTTCATTGTACTTTTTCTTGGGTTTTTTGACATCCAATACAGATCCAGTTTCATTGAATTTTTTTACAAGTTTGCGCAATGATTGGCGCGATACCGCTGTGTTAGGGAACTTTTGGTGGAAAATTTTAATTGCATATCGATAAGAGACGTCTCCAATCCCATAACATTTGATCAAATAAATTCTTTCTTGTTTGGTAAACATTTTTTAAATGATCAACAGAACACTAATAAGTGCAGATGTAAGATAGTAATATTCTACACAATGTCACAATGACGTTTGTCAGTTCAATATTATCGACAGCACACTCTCTTTCTTAATTTGAATTTTTATTCATATTAATAAATTCAACGTAAAAAGATAAACACAATAAAAACATAATAGTCAAAATACAGACTTCATAATTTGTATTTAGGCTTTATTTTGGATTATAAACAACAGTTTTATAAACATTTTGTCCAAAATAATAAATGAAGGTACTTCTGTCTTGAGGCATTTTGATGTTTTCTTAATTTATTAACACCCGGTACATCTGATCTAAGATTTTTATATGGTAAATTCATTGTTTCGATAAGCAGAATTTTTTATAAAGAATGACTTTTCGTCGTAAAATCAATAATAGAGATGTTTTTCCTCTTGTCAACTCCATCCGGGGACATACTGTATATGTTGATGGTTTATTTTCCATGAAACCGCTTAAAATTGAAAAAAACAAAAAAAAAAATGACTTTTCGGATCACGAATTTTTTAATACTTTATATTATCTTCAATATTTTTTATTATTAATGTAAATAATGGATTAAATTTCAATGACAGAATTTACTTCAATGTAATATTACTAAAGTTGAATGAATTTAATTGAAGAAAGTGGGGAAAAACATTCTGAAATTTAAGTTTTTCATGGTAATGCACCTTAACGTACTAAAAGTCGTAAGCTAGAGTTAAGACTCGCTGCCCAGTGTGCATGTTTATTAACGTATATTTTACTATTTTTTCACTAAATAGATAGTATAACGATGACTACGATGAGTAATCTGTTTTAGGTATATTTGAATAAAATAATTTGAATACATAATTATTAAGTTGAACAATTAATTTATTGATATTTTTTTTACAAATTTTGACTCGCTTCGTCTTCAGAAAAATATTGTTTTGTCATTTTTTTTTATAAAAATAAAAAATTTATGAAAAATTAGAAAATTCTAATGAATTTTAGATTTTTTGTATTGTGGTTGTTCTTCTTCTTCATCAATAAAACTTTCAAATTCCGAGGGGTCTTCGAGATTATCGACGTCTTCGAGCTCTTCAATTTCAATATCAAGACTATTTGCTGGCTCTTCATCAGTAATATTTTCCGAATCATGTACGTCTTCAAATAATTCTTTATCTCTATTTGAGCAGTTTTCATGACAATTACTGCATAAATTGGTACATTTTAAGCCGTGTTTTCGGCAGCCACATCTTTGTTTATTACAACCACTTTCACAGCTGCAGCTAATACTTTTTAATAATTTTTCAGGAACTAAGTCTGAACTGTCTGGGAGTCGTTTCAGCCCCATTGTTTAGCTAGCTTTTTTGTGGCTCGTTGCTCAAATAACCGAGCCAAGTTTGCAATTGGTAATAAACTCTGTAGAAGTGTTGTGCAGCTTCTCCTTCAGTTGGGGGACGTTTTTCCAATTTGAAAGTAGATTTGTTAGTTGCCAGTTGGTAATGTTCAAATCTTAATTGATTTAACGAGATATCCATTTTTTTACTTTTGTAAATACCAGCTATAAGTTGAGATCCATTTTTTGCAATGGTTATTTTGTCTGCATCTTTAAAAAAAAAATACTAGCTAGGCTTGATAAATTTTTGTTGCTCAGTAATGATTTTGCTATTGTTTTTTTTTGTTTTTCCAGAAAAACCGGAAGTTGTATCGCAACCCGAAAAAGAGTGAAGGAATTATTATTATTTATTTAAAAGTTTCAGGATGGTTTCCGCCACTTTCTATAATATAATTCATTCAACTTTAGTAATATTACATTAAAGTAATTTCTGTCATTGAAATTTAATTCATTCTTAACAGAAATAATAAAAAAATGAAAATCATAAAAAATATTGAAAAATTCGTGATTCGAAAAGTGGGTTTTCTCAATTTTAAGCGGTTTCATGAAAAATAAACCATCAAAATATATAGACCATTTTAAAGTAGACATTTCACGAGTTAAAGTGAGCCCGGATAGAATATTTAAATTGAAAAAACACCAATAAAGATTTCCGTGGAAGATTTTGTTTTTTGTTTTTTTTTTTTTTTCGAAAAATGTAAATATCTCGGAAACTACTTATTTCCTAGATTTCAAAAAAATCATGCTTATTCAATGCAAAAAAGTATACTTTCACAAAATGTCATGTAAATTGAATTATTTTTACGGGAGAAAAAAAATAAAAAACCGAAAAATCGGCGTTCCGCCATTTTCTCGAAAAATTTGAGGTATATTGAAAAATGCCTTATAGGAAGGTTTTAGATTTTTTTATTATCTACAACTTTTGTGAAGGACATTTTCCGCTAGGAGGTCACGTTTCGCCGAAAATCGCAAAAAAATACTTTCAACCTCTAAACATTTCACAATTTCACTTTATCTCGTGTTTAGTTTTTGTTTTTTCTCTTAGTTATAACCTTAACTAAAATTTCCGGCTGGCTTGGGCACCAGCGTAACTGGAAACATTTATCAAATAGATATACATTTTATCTATTCCAAAATTGTAAAAACCGGGAAAACTACTGGAATTTTTTTATGCAGTAGTTACTGGTAGTTATTTAGAAAACAAATTGTCAATACCAAAATTTTAAGAAACCCCCAAAGAAACATGTAAATAAAATACAACACAAAAAATTTGTATTATAAAAACAGACAAGAAAGAGACATATTTCTATTTTAGACAATAGTTTTCTTACACAATAATATTTATGTAAATTTTGAATACGTTAACAGCTTAAAACCAAAAAAATATTTCTGTGGGAATTTGTTCCACACTGTTATTCAGTCCTCCTCCACTAATATGTTATTTGCCTATGGAAACAAACAAACATTTTTTTAAATATAATATGCCTTAGAGGTGAATGGCATTCTTCAATAATTCATATTTTATTTGTTCTATCGGAAGGTTGCTGAGTAAACAACCTTTTAATGAATTAATCTGCAAAATATCTTATGAGTAACAGAGGCGTTCAAACAAAAGTTCCTAATACAGAAATAAAAATGGAAATTAAGATAAAATTCCAAACCAAGCAATAATTGATTAATTGTTGTCTTAAACATGATTTTTCCAAGTTGTGTTGTTGTGATATAAATTCTAGTTATAAAATTCAATTAGTGAAATTGAAGCAGGATACCGGAGATGCCTAGACAATGACAACCTGTGGCGATCAGTTCACTTGCTGGGTAAATATAAGTCACCAACCCTAGGCTCAAGTAACCAAGGATCCAAGAAACAAAAAAAAAATAATATACAAAAAATAACAATTTTATCAAATAACAACATAACATGTATTTCATTTTAAACTGTTATTTATTTAAGAAAATATTCGAATATATAACCAAATATTACTAAATTTTATTATTGAATAAATGCCAGTTATACAACCAACCAACTGTTGAAGTCGATATTTCGGCATATATTTCCAACACAAAATTATTGGTTAAATATGAAATCTGAGACCAAAAATATTAAAATGGGAGTTCCGCAGGGTTCTGTATTGGGACCTCTGCTCTTCATGATCTATGTAAATGACCTACCATCAAATATATCTACAGCCAAAGTTACTATGTTTGCCGACGATACCACTGTAACTATAGCAGCCCTTACCCAAGAAGAACTCTCATTAAAATTGAATTGTGTGCGAGACGAACTAGAGGCATGGTGTCAACGGAATAATCTAATTCTTAATAACAAGGAAACTGCCTCATTAAATTTCTATATAAGAAAACCATTATCCTCAAATTTTGAAAAACTCTATAATATTAAACTCTCTGAATCTGCAAAATTCTTAGGAACACACCTAGATAGTAAATTAACATTGATTTTATTTGTACTAAACTCAACTCGCAGCTTAAATATTTACTATGGGCTGGCGTACAGTCACCTAACAAACAATATTGTCTCGTGGAAAATTGCCAATAACATACAAAGAGTGTTAACAGGACAAAAACGCATATTCAGGATAATCTTTAATATGGTACGAATGTTGCAAAAAAGAGAAATAATATCCCAACGGTTCCCTCAATATTCTTATGGAAATGTGTTCTTTATGTTTTCAAATATAAGTCTGAGCTACATCATAGCTACACGATACCAGGCATGGCAGAAACTTGTCCACCTCATTACATAAAACCAGCTTCTTAAAAAATTCACCAGACAACAAATTCATCACCATATTCAACAAATTACCAGCCTAACTAAAAGAAAGTAATGCATTTAACAAATTTAGAAAACAAGCAAAACCCTTTTTTATTGAGAAGGCTTTTTATTTAGACATTTAGTCCTCATTCAACAGGGTATATAAGAAATTTTTGTATGTCTTATTTTGTGTTATTTTATTTTATATAGTCTCGTTGATTATATATTTACATATTATATTTTATATCTTGATTAGGTATATATTTTATATTTATTTTTTTTTTTAACCTTGATTTGCCACATATACATAATTATGTATCTACTTAATGGCCAATAAACTATCTATCAAGTTGAAGGTATTGTTAACTATTCAAGAGCATCCATTGGCTTCAACTAACAACTGGTCTGTGGCAAGAATATCAATCTTACTACTGTTCTGAAATTACCTAAAAATGCAACGATGCATCTTTACAAGATGTAAATGCATTAGAAATTAACGGAGGATGACCCAGAGATCCCAATGCACTATGCTATCATAGCATAGTGCCTTTGGATCACGATCATAGCATTGCTATGACCGTTCATCAATATTTAGATGAAATTTTCTGAAACTCGTGAATTGAAAAAAAGATTCAGTTGAGTGGCCGGTAAGACTTATACCACTCGATTTATTTTTATGGAGATATTTCAAGAGTAAGATTTATGTAATGAAACTGGCCAACATTGAGGACCTGCACAAGGTATTAGCCATAAAAGCAGGCAAACCTCAGCAGTCTTCTTGCCAAGAAAGATATGGGGTACATTTTGAACATTAATTAAACAACCTTTAACTTAAAATGAATGTTTTATTTTTTTTTTCACTTAACAGATTGGAAATATAAGGAAATAAAAAATGCTTTGTCCTCCTCTCGGAATGAGCTTTCACACGATGTGTGATTGCACTGCTCCGGGTGAAGATTAACTAAGAATATTAAAATGTTGCTAGTGAAACAATAAAATTGAGTTGTTTTGGGGTTTTTTACGAAAATACTGTATATCTAAATTACAGAATTCCAGATAAACTATCCACACTGTATATACAGAGTGTTCTATTCACAGACGTCCAAAATGAACAAGGCAACAAGAATATCAATATTGACTATTACATATGACGTCCGATTTAAAAATTACGAATTTCTTTCAATTTTTTTTTTGCGTATTCCAGCCTATGCTAAGAATTTCATCACTGGGAAGAAAGTAACTGCTGCACCGACGTGATTTTTTTATTAGTGATAGCTGAATAGTGTACTCATCTAACCAAATACCATTCATTCGATTACCATTACAACAATCGTATAAATAATTTGTTTTTGGAGAATTTTGTGCAGTGTTCTAATATTTCGTGATACGTTACAAGCAATTTAAAAAACTGTACTATAGAAAAAATGCCCATTATTTAAACTACCTTACTATGTGCAAAACTAAAATTAATAAACGTAATGGACGTGTGAATACTACATCGGACATAATATGGCATTAATATATGACTAGTCACTGTTATTTCCCCTGAATTCGAGTCCCAACTGCGGTAGAAGGCAATGTCACAGGAATGGTTATCATAGTCCCTTCAATTAGGAAAAATTAAAAAAAAATTCCCACAGTTATGAGACCTGTAAAAAGTGAAGTATGCGGGTTGTCTAAACATGATTTTCACTCCCCGCAGTTCTAAAAAAAGGTGGTTTTTGAGAAATATATACGTTTTTCTCTATTTTGAGGAAAAACTATACATTCTGGTGAAAAATATCAAGAGAGCAACGGTGTAGAGCATAAAATTTCCTATAAATTTGTTTCTACCTTTTTTTTTTTTTCGAATTTCGCTTAGTTCCGCCGCTAGAGAGCGCGAAAGAAATGAATATATATATGGACTTTTGTGCCTTTTTTTTAGACTTTGAGCCAAAATTATGCATTTTTATGAAAAGTTACATGAGATCAAAGTTGTAGAACATAAAATTCACTATCTTTAGGTGTTTTCTAGTTTTTTTTTGTTTTTTTTTTTTCATAGAAATATATATACATTCTATGTTCTACAACTTTGATCTCATGTAATTTTTCATAAAAATGCATAACTTTGGCTCAAAATCTAAAAAAAAGGCGCAAAAGTCTATATGTATATTCATTTCTTTCGCGCCCTCTAGCGGCGAAACTCAGCTGAATTCGAAAAAAGGTAGAGACAAAATTTATAGGAAATTTTATGCTCTATAACATTGCTCTCTTGATATTTTTCACCAATGCGTAGTTTTTCCTCAAAATAGAGAAAAAGACGATGCTGATCGACTGTCTACTGCGCTCTGGGTTCGACCCCCAGCCCCGGTATTGACACCGGTGGGTCTGGATGTATGTCTGCGTTTTTTCAAATGTGTAACCCCCTTCCGCACAGCCTTGGCTTTGGATTTGGCACTATCTGTGGTGTGTTTATATATATAATTCTCAAAAACCACCATATTTTAGAACTGCGGGGGGTGAAAATCATGTTTAGACAACCCAAATACTTCACTTTTTACTGGTTTCATAACTGTGGGAAAAATTTCCATAAAGCAGCGATTTCTTGACTAATTGGAAGGGACTATTATGTTGTTGTTTGTGTGTGCGTGTGGTAGAATAGCTATAGCTAAGCTCAGCCAGGATGTTAATATAGATAAGGTGTTAAAATAAAAAAATAAATAAAAAAATATGAAAATGGTAAAAGATTATGAATTTTCACTTGACGGGGAAACAAATAAAACTGTACGATATTTTTCACAAAATGAAAACATTTATTGTTTGCAATAGATTTGAAAAATATCTACCCCCGCTTTTCATATAAATTCTACATCGTCTTAAAAAATATTTTTATGGTTCAAAAAGCGCGCTCAGGTGAATTGTATTTCCGGATTTGTGTTTTCTTTAACACAATCTCTTTTCTTCTCGCTTTGACAATCGTTTACATCAGGGATTCCCAACAGGTGGTCCGCGGACGATGTTTTAGGGGTCCGCGAAATGTCACTGAGATATTCAATTGTTTTGTATTTTACATGACTTGCAGTGGTAGATTCTACATAATCTTGAATTTAAGCTTTTATGGGGTCCTTGTCAGTATAGCGACCGATGAGGGGGTCCTTGAAAAAATCTTGTTGGGAACCACTGGTTTACATAAACATACAGTAGCCTTACACGAAGAAGTCAATTGGATTCAAATCGGGCGAACGCCACGTTATTAGTCCGCCACTGCCAATCCATCATGTTTCGCTTAATGCTAGAATGAAATGGCATGGTGTTCTGTTGCTTTACAGACATATATGCGGTGCCTACACTACGACCAATCCCAACACAGCACAATAAAATAATAAAGGCTAGCATAACCCTTCTCTCTGTCTATTTTTCCTGAGGATGAGGGAAGACCCTTTGTAACAAAGATTTTGTGTCAAATAATATTCTTTTTAAATCACTCTGAAGTGAAAATTCATAATTTTTTACCTTTTTTTACGTTGATGACACATTATGTCTGATGTAGTATCAGATCCATTATGTTTATTAATTTTAATTAGGCACATAATAAGGTAATTTTTAAAACAGCAGACTTTTTTTCTGTAGTACATTTTTTTGAAAATCGCTTGTGAAAATCACAAAACATTAGAAAACCACACAGAATTTTGTGAAAAAAAATATAATCAATTGTTGTAAAGATAATTAAATAAACGGTGTTTGGTTAGGTAAGCACACTCTTCAGATATCACCAATAAAAAGATCATCTCGCCGCAGCAGTTATTTTCCTCAACGTGATGAAATTCTTAGTGTTGGTTGAATACACCCGAAAAAATTTCGTAACTTTTAAACAGTGCAAAACAAGACCCCATATGTAATGGTCAATATTGTTGCTTTTGAAATCCTCTACCACCTTATTCGTTTTGGACGTCTATGAATAGAGCACCCTGTATAGGTATAATCTGTAGATTTCTTCCTTGCTGACCTATTGGTTGAAGACTATTAACCGTATTCTGCCACATTTACTATATAAATTGTTAACTTGGATGTAGATAAATCATTTCCTTTTTTTCAGAAATGTATTTAAATATTATAAAAGACGTACAGAATATTAAAAGGTAAGCTCCGCGATATCTATATATACAAGCGCATTTACCTTCAAATCCCTAGACATGAATTACATTCTGCTAATTGCAAATTGTATCCAGTAGTAGGTAGTTAAGAGTGTTTTTATAGTATAGTAATAATCCTTGCAGAGTGGTAGTTATTTCTTGTAGCGCTCCTGGTTGTTTTTGAATACCTGCTGGCGCCTAGCTAGTGGTCATCTCGACGGCGCCACGTTATCAAACGTATCTTCGAGGCAATTCGATATCCTTGCTTGCAGACGATCTTTTTCACCACAAAATGTTTTGAAATTTGCGCAAGAATGTTGTTTTCACTACCATGTCCCTTTTACTGCTTCCTGTCAATATCATTATCGCCAATTTAAAGATTAAGTGCTTCTCTATCGCGATTCAATTAATATGAAAACCCACCTCACCCTTTTACCTAGCAGTATAAATTACTAAAAGTTTCAATGTGAGGCTACTAACGGTATATACTTATTTATTTACTACTTTACTCTGATGTCCACTGCGATCATTCGAAACGTAAGCTTGTAGGAGATGAGTTCGCATATTATTGACAGTACGAGAGTCTTGTGGCAAAATAATCAAGGTACCTATAATAACTTTATGTAGCCTATCATCTTATGCAGATATGGACAATGTCATTAATTCGGTACATTAATTAAAAAAAAAAGAAGAATAGCAATAATTAATAGCCAAGCCAAGCATAGTGCTAATAATATTAATAAATAATACTCTAAATGTAAAATACTATGAACTTATTAAATTCATGTTTTTAAAAGAGTCGGTACTGATTATATGCCATATCACTACCGAAGTAGTAGGTACTTTTTTATACATTGACAAATTAAAGTTTGAAACATATAGTTGGGAAGCCGACCCTAGCTGTACGCGATTTTGTTATTTAATACTAAAACTAAAAAAGATGGACAAAAACTTTTATAACAAAAAACAACGTGCATAAAATTTTCTACAATTTTGTTTCTATACAATATTTGTATAGGAGTTACCGTTTTCGAGATAAATGTCTGCAAATTATACGCTATCCAATCTGGGATCAAATTTTCAGTATGGCGCGGCGCAGCAGTGGGCAATGATTGCCAATTTGAAGTTACAAATATTAGTTCTGAAAACTCTTTAAGTCACTTCTGATAAATTTATTGTTGCTGACCTAAAACAAAAAAACCCCAAGACTGGAAACAGTTTTTAACAAATTACGAGAATAAACAACACCTGATAAATCTGCTTTATGATGTTTGGACAACTGAACTAACTTTTACCAACAATTTAAGGTAGATAGATAGATAGGTAATTTATTAACCACAAGATGATACAATTATTGTACATATGGCAATTCAATTCAGAATAACATTTAAAAATGAATAAATATAAGTCAATAAATAAACAAATACAATATACATATATATAAAATACTTATAATAAAGATAAATAAATAAGGGACGGAAAGTTTATTTTAATTAAAGAAGGGAACGGTTTTGATATAAGCGGGTCAAAAAAGGAAAGGTCCATACCAGAACTAAAATCTAATCAAGAAGTTGACTCACGCGTTGTGTCGTATTGCAAATGCACTGAAACAATGGGTTATGAACAGATTAGGGTTAAAAGTGTTGATAGTGACATCTTTTTGATTCTGCCGGCTCATTCCAATAAAATTACATGTGAATTACTCTTTGATAGTCCACACAAATTAGACTTTTTAGGAGAAAAAATTCATATACAAATTATATTTGGGCTATGTATAGTTCATAAGAGTAGAATTAAGGATCCGAAGAGTTCCCACCTTATCCGTTGATGGAAACACCTTTTTGGGGCGAAAAACCACCCCCAGACGAGACTTAGTTACTGTTATTCTCATTTTTCTTCGGATCCGTCATTCCCACGAAAAACAGGTATAGGAACAAAAATATTCTTCATTAAATTCTACACAAAAAAAGTTCTATGGTCGATTTGCGTACTCCGCACCGTTTTCTCGCTCTCGACGTTCATAGTAGGGGGTAGTTTGGAGCGCACGGCGAAAAATCGGTGGTACGCGATTTTTCACAGCGAATATCTCCGAAACGGCTACTTTGACGTCAAAAATGGTTATAATGAAACTTGTAGAGCGGATTCTCCTCTACAAGATTCATCTTGTACTTTTCTTTATTTTTTATTATTTTTATTGAATTTTCTCGCTTTTTTCGAGAATACGCACTTTGTAATATGACCTCGTTTCCACACCACCCATGAGGTAGAGGTCTCGATGCGTCTTTTTTGTAAGTGGTTTTCCCTGTAGGCCTATTCCACTGTCGTCATTGTCGGTTTCAGTCGTCGATAGGGTTTTCTTCAATCAACTCATCTTCGGTAGGTGAATTTAAGCAGCCTTGTCCGTGACAGTTGGAGCACATGGTTGAGCAGCGCAATCCTATTTTACACGCATCGTTTCCCGCAGCCCATCCTGCAGTTGCAAGATATAAGTTGTAGAACGGAAGACGGAGCTGGTGCCTCAGGTGTAAAAATGGGTGAAAGAACGGTGTCAGTTTTCTTCCAACCCCATTGTGTCGGATCAAGGTTTATTCCTCTCCATAACTGAATTTGATGAAAAACATGCTGATGAGAAACGGCAGATATTGGCGGTAGTCTCGATAATAGTACAGCGTTACTTGATTTCCCAACCAGTTTATTGAATGTGAGAAATCTATGTCTATTTAAATATTTCTCTTTCTTCAGAGCTTTATATAACGTCATCGTGAAACGCTCTCCAGCACTTGCGACTTCTTCTTTTGTTGATTGATGTCATCCAAACCTCTTCTGTTATTAAGTATAGTTACAGTTTGTGCTTTGCCTTTTCCGAACAAAGCAGAAGTAGTGTCGCAACCACTAAATGCACGTGCAAACAGCACAGTTTCCTTACAGTTTCTCAAGACATCCGAACTAACACGAAATACGCATCGAGTCTAACAACGGTATTTCACAACTAAATATTCGAGCAGTGTTGCCAACAGAGCTTTCTAAATTTCTCCGCCTACTGCCTTAAAATTCTCCGCAAATCGAAAAAATTCTCCGCCAAAAATAAAATATCAAAATTTTCTATACAACAAAAAATATATTGATCTCTATTTGCTTCTCAATATGTAATCCATTAGTCCATTACCTCGTCCGTTACTAATTTGCACAAATTGATATTTTAATTCATCAGTAATGAATTAATAAAACCTGGTTGTGATGAATCAGCACAACCAAGTTTGGAGCACGCTTGAGATTAGTGAACTCTGCAGTATCGGAAAGTCCTTCGTTTGGCATTACGGTATTAACCGACCGCCCACAATGAAGACGTCTACCAGTACTCTAGCAGAAGCAAACAGTGACACACCCCTCCAAGAGTTGCTGCTCTTGCTTGCTCTTATTGCTGTACCTAAAAGAAACACTCTCCTATACTGTATATACATACTGGAATGAGTATGAACAATTAGGAACCTATTATTCCGATAAGCTAAATTTGTAGGCACTCTGGCTCCCTCTCACTTGTAAACTAATTATTCAGGAAACTGAGACAGGTAACCTTCAAATATGGCTTTCTCTCTCTAAAGCTTCTTCCAGCTCCAGCCTATCGGTCCTCACTCCAATATAGTATCGAGCTCACTACTTGAGATCATTGGTCAACAACCGGCCTCTGTTGACCCTTAATGAAACTGAATACGCACATATCGCCATCTGTTATCATTTACATAAACTCCTAAACTGCAAGAAAACAGAGAGGTACAGTATTTTGTTATTTGTTTTAATAAATAAATAATTATAAAAATTGTGTCACCCTATATTCTCCGCCAATTCTCCGTCAAAAAGGCATTCTCCGCCAGATTCTCCGCAGGCAGTCAAATTCTCCGAAAAGCGGAGCATTCTCCGGCAATTGGCAACACTGTATTCGAGCGTCGAGAATGGACAATTCATACCTGCCCCCCTTCCTCACATTCCCCAAACCGGAATCTATCGAGCAGCTTCGACAGAATCCGAAGGTCAAACATAACAGTGCCATGGCGTTTTCAAAGAATTTGGGCGAAAAGAAATAATAAATATTAAAATTATGAGAAAATTCAACAAAAATAATAATAAAAAAGGAAAGTACAAGATGAATCTTGTGGAGAGAATCCGCTCTACGAGTTTCATTATAACCATTTTTGACGTCAAAGTAGCCGTTCGAAGACATTCGCTGTGAAAAATCGCGTACCACCGATTTTTCGCCGAGCGCTCCAAACTACCCCCTACTATGAACGTCGATAGCGAGAAAACGGCGGGGAGTACGCAAATCGACTATAGAACTTTTTTTGTGTAGAATTTAATGACGAATATTTTTGTTCCTATATCTGTTTTGCGTGGGAATAACGGATTCGAAGGAAAATGAGAATAATCGTAACTAACTCCTGTCTAGGGGTGGTTTTTCGCCCCTTACTTCTACCCCTATGAACTATGCATGGCCCAAATATAATTTGTATATGATTTTTTTCTTCTATTCTCTATTTTTTCGTCTAATTTGCGTGGACTATGATACCGGATTTGGCAATAAAAGAAGGCTTATTAACATATCCGCATTAGCAGAAGAGTACGGACCTCAGATATATTCGGTATTACTGGGCCTTTTTTCATTTACTGGATGCGACTCAGTCAGCGCCTTTAAGGGAAAAGGAAAGATGAAACCTCTAAAAATGTTACTTTCTCCCAAATATACCAAATATATACGAACATTTTGTGGTGACAAAGATTTGTCTTTATCAATTGACACTAAAGTTGATTTTTCTTCGATCCCACTATCAAGAACTTGTCTTATCAAGCATATTAAAAGGAGTGTTTACTAAATGCGTATTTGGCGATTAGCCGACGAAGGTATTCACAATATTCCATAGCCTTGGAATTATTAGGATGGCAAGCAAATTGAGAACCTCTTTGGTGTTCAGCAGATAAAATACTGCCTCAACCGCTTACTGAAAACTGATAGTCTGTGTCTAATCATTTTAACAAAGTGCCATTGAGTTTTAGCTGAAGTTCTGGAATTTTATGTCTTTTAGAAAAAATCACGTAATGGGGTTTTGAGGGATTAAGAATGAGTTTATTTTTATTACGATTTCAGAAAGTAACATTTGTGCATTGTTGTAAAGTTAATTTTCTGATGCAGGCTGATAGTGCATTGTTGTGCCATTCGCATACAAAGCTAATTCCACATTAACTACATTTCCTCTATATTTTTCCAAGTCATTGGTGAATAATCTAAATAAAAGTGGGGATAAAACGCTGCCCTGAGATACACCATATTACAAATCTCTCAAATCCAATCATTCTTGACCAATTGTAGCTCTTACTTTACTTTTAGTTAGAAAAGACTTAATTCAATCGTTCATGTAGTCTCTAACGCCCATCGAGTATAATTTTTCTTTTACAAAAAAGTCAGCATCTACACAATCAAGGGCTCGTATGAAATTAAAGAACAGAGCTAAAACGTAGTTGTCTTTGTCTAATGATTTATAGACAAATTCGGCAAATTCGTGAGCTGCTGTGTTTGTTGGATGATTTATTCTAAATTCATGTTAATTTATTGCCAATACTTTATTTTTAGTTAAAATATTCAAATTGATTATCAAAAGTTTTCTCAATTTTTTTTAAAACGTCATAAATCTCTAGTTAAAATAGTATAGGTATACTTATAGTTGTAGTTATAGATTTGCAGTTTTCAGGGAATTCAGGATCTTCTTTTTTTATAAACTAGTCTAATTTCGCCCATTTTAGATTGTTTGGAAAAATTTCTGTTTTCAAAAAATATTAAAGATGAAATTTGATATAACCGGTCTTTATGTTCATCTGTGTCCGAATTCCTGTTAATCTCAAATAGTTTTTTCACTTTTTTATTTTCCTTAAACTACCAATCCTATCAAATTGTGACAGGTACATTTAGAAGACCACAACTTGACATGGCAAGTTAGTTCCAGAAGGTATTTCATATTGGACAAGAAGAAACCCAAGCTTCACTAGCATGGGTTAAGCTGTATCGGGAACTGAGATCAGTTCTAGAGAGAAGGTTTTTCCTAATGGGCCTTTCCCGCATGACTGAATTTTACTATTTCACCACGACCAAACCATATAATAAACTGTAATATAATTTTATATTAATTTAGTTGCTTGCAATTTTGTATGTTCTACCAAATATTTACTTTACAAAATCAGTTTTATTTCACTTAATTTGAAACATGAGTTATAAGGCGCGAGATTGCAACGGCAGTCTGATTAGACCAATAAAAAGTCGTATTTTTAAAGGGAGTTGTCTATTGCCAGGTGTATGTCTTTTTATGTGAACATCATATTTCCGATATCAACTGTCTACTTTGAATAGTACATTTTTTTTCATTACAACGTACTCTACGTTAACCTGATGCTAAATAAAAGCAAAAATTCTGTCAACCTTTCACTGTCTGAGTCTAAAATCCATATATCATGTTTATATTCTCTATTTTTGATCATTTTGGTTCACATATGGTATAATATCAGTATCATCTGGCAACGCTGTACTGAAATGCTCAAATCATATTCGATAACCTCACTTTCTATTGTTTGTGTTTGATACGATATTTATGTAATTTTATTTTATAATTAGAAAATGGTGCTTACAAGGGTTTGTTTTGTACCAGTGTGTCCAATCACTAGTGAAAATACTACCAAGTTATTTTTGCGCGTCCCAACAAATTTGAAAATTCGAAAATTGTGGTGGAAAGTTGCAAAAGTTCCTGGTGTTGTTTATACTGCTCCTGGATTTTTCTGTTGTGAAGATCATTTTAACGTATGTGTATATTGTTACTAACTTCCTTTTAGTGGGCTTGATTTTATACTTTATTTGTCTCTTTAGATTGAAATCACAACATTTACGTTTACGCAATGTCAATCGTGATTATAAACGGACGTTCTCAATTAAACGTTAGCACTTTACTTTACGAGATTCTATTGGTGGTTCCTCATAAATGTACTTCAGGCACCAATAGAATTGCAAGATATGGAAAACAGAACGCAAGTGACATTGTTTGGGAACTTGGTTTGGGAATGCACCTTTATAGCTAATTCTGGCAGCGGTTTAAGATCATATTTGATTGGTGTGGTTCTGATGACGTCACATTGCCGCCCGAATGCTATCGTTTAAATCTGCTGTTGATTTAGGTAATATTTGAATATTTTCTGTAGTATTTTATGCGTTCAGAAAAAAAAAATTAAAATTCATTTTTAGTAATATTTTGATAGGATCTTTCCAATAACACAATAAAAAAAAATAGCGGGAAAGGCCGATTACCCAAGTTTCTTGTGAAAGTATCTTTTTTGATAAGTTTTAGGATTTTCCAGAGCTTGTGCTGAAGATATAACGGCAAAAATTTGCTGACGGAAACTTTCCATGTGAAAGTTCCCGGAACGAAATTTTGATAATATTGAAAGTTTTCAATAAAATATTATATTCCTCCGATAGACCAGTACCAAACCGGTTTCCAGAGGCCAAAAATCTGAAAAATTCTTAGCAATATATGGGTGGTGGGAAAATTTAGGATTAATGGTATATAAATGGGGAAAAATCGATTGGACCGCAACAGATAACCGGAAGTGGGGTGGGGATGCGAAAAGGTGTGTTTTTAGAGGTAAAACGTGGTTTTTTACGATTTCTGGCAAAAGTAGACCTCCTATTGAAAAAAATTTAATAAAAAAGTTGTAAACAATTGAGAGATCTACAACTTTTATTTTAACCATATTTTTACATAACCTCAAAAATTTTGAGGAAAACGCCAAAAACCGTTTTTTTGTTTTTTTTATCTTCCACAAAAATAATTTAATTTTGATGAAGTTCTGTGAAAATGTGCATTTTTATGCTTCAAAAAGCTGTAATTTTTTTGAGGCATAATATTCATTTTTTGATTTTTTTGCGAATTAAATTTGAAAAAAAGGCCTAATTTTCAATAAAAAAAGTTGATTAACAAATTTTTGATTTTTGAAAATTTCACGACGGTATTTTTTTCGTTTTTTCTACTTTAAGATGGTGTAAAAAAATCACACTGTTACTGTGGAAAAACTTTGTCAAAAATGGAAAAAACTAAAAAAACACTTTTTTCAAGATCGATTTTTCCTTAAATGTCACTAATTCTTCATTGTTCATTTAAATGAAGTGTTGTAAGTGATGCAAAACGGTAATTTCAATGTAATACGTAATAAGGGAACTTTAATTAACCGTTTAAGGTTCGGACTGCTGAAAACTGAAATGTTTAAACAATAATTTTACCTAAAAAATTGCTAAAAATGAATATTTTTAGGCAAAAAGAAACTTTTTTATGCTTTATGGGCACACATACATTGAAACAATTCTATTGACATACATATTTCAAAATATTCAAAGTTGAAAAATTGAATTATGGTGGGGCAGTTTTTCTACTATTGTAGGGGGTAAATGCACCCCCAAAATCGATAAATTCAACTTCAAGGCAATTTTTGCACATATCAAATTAAACTTATCTGACCAATCTTATAGGCTAAGAGTACCTTGGTATATTATGTTGTTTATCCCTATTGCTAAATATCTACAATATTTTCAGTTTTTTTTTAAATAATGCATGAGGGTGCATTTACCCCAGCCGAGTGGGGTAAATGCACCTTACCCTATATTTTCCTGTATAGGTGGTCAGAACACAGCGTGGGGTATATGCAATCAGCCTTTATACATGATCTACCATCTAACATATTTCGTGAATGGAGTCGTTGTTGTAACACATGAAAAAAATTACTTCTTTTAATAACGTACAAATGAAATATGATACAAAATATAGTGTGAAATATAGTTTAGGTATCTAATTTATTAAAAAGGTAGAAAATTTGATTACAAACTACAAAAATAAACTTTATTAACTCAAAACATAAAAATATAAATCCAGTAGAGATAGATTTAAGCAATAAATCACAATTAAAACTCAGGAATATTGTAGCCTCTAAAATTTGTGTTGAAATATAGAAGTCCCCTGCGACAGCAAGGCGTTTTCAGTTTCTTAATGCACTTCTCTTCTTCAACATCGCATTCGTCATTCACCAAAGGCCATTTAAAAATTTCCTTTTTCTTATTTTTACACCTTAAAAATTTCATGTGGTATTCTAAATTGTTATTGGAAATTATTTTGCCCACATAATATCTTGGAAATTGCATCAAAACATAATCGCCTGTATCAACTACATCACAGCCATTATTAGAACTATTGCTAAGATTTTCATCTGAAATGTCAAGGAAACTGTCAGAGGAAGATTCTTGTATGTCATCTACGCTATCTGAAGAGCTAGAAGAAACTGTTCTCACTCTCTTCGATGTCTTCTTCGATGTGGCTGTTTCCTCAAGGGTCTTTGTCTTATTTATGGCATCCTTAGCAGTTAAAATTTCTCCAGTTCCTGCAATCTTTTTCTTACCAGTTTTCGCTGTTGCTGGCTCCTTTTGAGTTTTGATATTGTCCAATAAAATTTGTTCAAATGTATTCAGAACTGAGGATGTCCCCTGATCAAGGACGATACAGGTCTCATTTAGAGCTCCTTCTTCGGCACAAGACGTGGATGGTCTAGGATCAACTTGACTTGCAGATGATGTTGAAGGCATATCATTGACTTGGTTGTCTCTTTGGGAAGACATGACATCGGCCTGTTTTTTTGTATTAGAAGACGAGGCGTCAACTTGCCTTTCTTCATTAAGCTCTAATGCTTTCATTGCCCGATATCTTATCAGCTTTTCAGCTTGAAACAGAGATGTTGGATAGCTGTCTCTATTTACTTTTTGTTCATTATCGCAACTTGGGTCGAAAATTCCAGTTGCCTTAAAGCCACTTTTGATATTAGAATCTGTCAAACTACTCCACGCTGTTCCTAGCAATTTTGAAAAATTTTCTTTAGAGGGACGCATTCCGGCATCGCTTCTCTGCCAGGTCACTAGTAATTTATCCCACTTAGTTTTTAAACCACCGAAGCATGCTACATCCAAGGGCTGAAGTTTGCTCGATGTGTGGGCAGGCAATTTTTGGATATCAACATCGTTTTCCTTAGCTAACTGAAGAAGTTGGGGAGTCACATGTGTAGTATGCATATCAAAAATTAAAATTACTGGTCTAGCTTCCCCAATAAATGGTAAGAACTGATCCCTAAACCAGTTTTCAAAAACTACTGCAGTCATCCAGCCTTTTGGTGTTGAAGTGAACGAAGTCCCCGGATAAGATCCATTTTCTGGAATCCATTTATTCCATAAGTTCTTACCTTTAAAAATTACTGAAGGTGGAATCTTTAACCCAGCTGCATTGACACAAGCCAGGACAGTTGTGTTCTCTCTTGCATTTGCTGCTATATGACGATAACAAAGTTCACCACTTTTGTTTTTTTCGGTTCATGACAAAAACTAGTCTCATCGCACTTAGGTCTGGATTTAAAAGAAAGCCACCAATCGTTACCAGGTCGATTATTTTTAAATCGAGTCCCAGTTCTTTTCAGATACTCGTGGACAAGATCCAAGACTTCGGTTTTCGTGAGTCCAAATCCATTTTTAGCCATGGTTCGAATGCTGTTTGCCAGCAGACTTTCAATTCCAGGTAACAATGCAGTGCCACGACCAGATCCACCCCGAGAGGAGCCTGTGGGCTTCCCTCCTCTTCCTGCAAGATGATCTCTAAGCGTTGATCTTGGTATGGTATACCTAGCAGCAGCTCGCTTTACTGATAAAATTCCAGTTTTTATCGTATGTAATATCACTAGTGCTTAAAATTTTATCGAAAATTTTTTCGAAAGCGTGTTGCCTGGTAATATAAAGAGTGCAAATTGGCAGTTTATTATCTGATTAAATCCCGACCGCTTTAGCGGGAGGGATTTAATCTTTGATAATAAACTGCCAATTTGCACGAGTTATATTAACTAGGGGCGACTTAGCTTGAGAAAAAATTTTTAGATAAAATTTAAAGCACGAGTGGTATTTGAGGAGAATATTTCACGAATAAATAATTCATTAAGTACATCTTCAATATTATGTTTTCTCATTAACTGCCTTCAGACGTTTTCTTGTCACTTTTTGGAGTTTACTGACCTTTATTTTCAATTTCATCACTAATTTGATATACAGAAATATTTCCAAACCGACTCATATTGTCAAAACAGCAAATCTGAAACAAACGCAGTAGAAACAACGGAGATTCCCTATATTTTAAAATAATCTAGTGACGTTTCCGTGGCAACTAGTAAATAAAACGAGTTGAAACCTTAGATATTATAATATATAGACTGGCTTAACACCTTTCAGACGTTTCTGAGGTGCAATACGACGAGGAACGATAGAGAGAGCACTACTTTAGTACCGATGTCTCGCCCAAATAAAATGTACACCCATGGTTCCGAGATTGACATAGAGAGCGCCATCTAGCGCTACAAGTTATATTCCATAATAAATAAATGTTCATCGACTCATATTTACGTATTTAATCCTTACTTTTAACTTACGAAATTTATGAATTATGTTGATGTTTGCTTTGTTCAGCAAAGAGAATTTTAAATACAACAAATTATAATGTTTGATGCACAGCTTTGATTCAACGAGTTACTTTTTGGTAGATTATCATATGTAAGTACTATACATTTTTAGTTTGTTCCAGAGCGAATGTGTACTTGACATTTATAATAAATGATTTGCTTACCTTTGTAACTACGTTATCGAGCTATTGAAAGCTGTGCTTGACTTGTTCCTGTATTATGAGCTATATTAAGTACAATCTTTGTGTGTAATTGTTACCTGATTGAACACTAGGAAAACTGACATAGTTACAGATAGGCAAAAGTTACAGCCTATATATTTCAGACAAGATTCGCTTTGGAATTGAGGTGTGTTTTTGTTTGCTACTACATAATACAATATTACAATTTACAAGGTAAGTACGTTAACAATTACTTAGTAATAAGCTAGAGAAGATATTTATAGATAAAACTTAAAAGCTCGACAGAAACGTCAAAAAATTTTCGCATATTTGCCGCTGCAGCGACCTAAAAAATTAGAGCGATAAATTTTGCATGTTTGTCCTGTCAAAAGCCGATCTAGCTTGAATTACCAATAATAATGACGTTTGATTGGTGCAATGTTTTGAAAAAACTGGCTCTCATTGGCTATAGCGTTAATGAGTGAAATAATCAAATTTAGTACTTCCTCTCAAATCCAATCATTCTTGACCAATTGTAGCTCTTACTTTACTTTTAGTTAGAAAAGACTTAATTCAATCGTTCATGTAGTCTCTAACGCCCATCGAGTATAATTTTTCTTTTACAAAAAAGTCAGCATCTACACAATCAAGGGCTCGTATGAAATTAAAGAACAGAGCTAAAACGTAGTTGTCTTTGTCTAATGATTTATAGACAAATTCGGCAAATTCGTGAGCTGCTGTGTTTGTTGGATGATTTATTCTAAATTCATGTTAATTTATTGCCAATACTTTATTTTTAGTTAAAATATTCAAATTGATTATCAAAAGTTTTCTCAATTTTTTTTAAAACGTCATAAATCTCTAGTTAAAATAGTATAGGTATACTTATAGTTGTAGTTATAGATTTGCAGTTTTCAGGGAATTCAGGATCTTCTTTTTTTATAAACTAGTCTAATTTCGCCCATTTTAGATTGTTTGGAAAAATTTCTGTTTTCAAAAAATATTAAAGATGAAATTTGATATAACCGGTCTTTATGTTCATCTGTGTCCGAATTCCTGTTAATCTCAAATAGTTTTTTCACTTTTTTATTTTCCTTAAACTACCAATCCTATCAAATTGTGACAGGTACATTTAGAAGACCACAACTTGACATGGCAAGTTAGTTCCAGAAGGTATTTCATATTGGACAAGAAGAAACCCAAGCTTCACTAGCATGGGTTAAGCTGTATCGGGAACTGAGATCAGTTCTAGAGAGAAGGTTTTTCCTAATGGGCCTTTCCCGCATGACTGAATTTTACTATTTCACCACGACCAAACCATATAATAAACTGTAATATAATTTTATATTAATTTAGTTGCTTGCAATTTTGTATGTTCTACCAAATATTTACTTTACAAAATCAGTTTTATTTCACTTAATTTGAAACATGAGTTATAAGGCGCGAGATTGCAACGGCAGTCTGATTAGACCAATAAAAAGTCGTATTTTTAAAGGGAGTTGTCTATTGCCAGGTGTATGTCTTTTTATGTGAACATCATATTTCCGATATCAACTGTCTACTTTGAATAGTACATTTTTTTTCATTACAACGTACTCTACGTTAACCTGATGCTAAATAAAAGCAAAAATTCTGTCAACCTTTCACTGTCTGAGTCTAAAATCCATATATCATGTTTATATTCTCTATTTTTGATCATTTTGGTTCACATATGGTATAATATCAGTATCATCTGGCAACGCTGTACTGAAATGCTCAAATCATATTCGATAACCTCACTTTCTATTGTTTGTGTTTGATACGATATTTATGTAATTTTATTTTATAATTAGAAAATGGTGCTTACAAGGGTTTGTTTTGTACCAGTGTGTCCAATCACTAGTGAAAATACTACCAAGTTATTTTTGCGCGTCCCAACAAATTTGAAAATTCGAAAATTGTGGTGGAAAGTTGCAAAAGTTCCTGGTGTTGTTTATACTGCTCCTGGATTTTTCTGTTGTGAAGATCATTTTAACGTATGTGTATATTGTTACTAACTTCCTTTTAGTGGGCTTGATTTTATACTTTATTTGTCTCTTTAGATTGAAATCACAACATTTACGTTTACGCAATGTCAATCGTGATTATAAACGGACGTTCTCAATTAAACGTTAGCACTTTACTTTACGAGATTCTATTGGTGGTTCCTCATAAATGTACTTCAGGCACCAATAGAATTGCAAGATATGGAAAACAGAACGCAAGTGACATTGTTTGGGAACTTGGTTTGGGAATGCACCTTTATAGCTAATTCTGGCAGCGGTTTAAGATCATATTTGATTGGTGTGGTTCTGATGACGTCACATTGCCGCCCGAATGCTATCGTTTAAATCTGCTGTTGATTTAGGTAATATTTGAATATTTTCTGTAGTATTTTATGCGTTCAGAAAAAAAAAATTAAAATTCATTTTTAGTAATATTTTGATAGGATCTTTCCAATAACACAATAAAAAAAAATAGCGGGAAAGGCCGATTACCCAAGTTTCTTGTGAAAGTATCTTTTTTGATAAGTTTTAGGATTTTCCAGAGCTTGTGCTGAAGATATAACGGCAAAAATTTGCTGACGGAAACTTTCCATGTGAAAGTTCCCGGAACGAAATTTTGATAATATTGAAAGTTTTCAATAAAATATTATATTCCTCCGATAGACCAGTACCAAACCGGTTTCCAGAGGCCAAAAATCTGAAAAATTCTTAGCAATATATGGGTGGTGGGAAAATTTAGGATTAATGGTATATAAATGGGGAAAAATCGATTGGACCGCAACAGATAACCGGAAGTGGGGTGGGGATGCGAAAAGGTGTGTTTTTAGAGGTAAAACGTGGTTTTTTACGATTTCTGGCAAAAGTAGACCTCCTATTGAAAAAAATTTAATAAAAAAGTTGTAAACAATTGAGAGATCTACAACTTTTATTTTAACCATATTTTTACATAACCTCAAAAATTTTGAGGAAAACGCCAAAAACCGTTTTTTTGTTTTTTTTATCTTCCACAAAAATAATTTAATTTTGATGAAGTTCTGTGAAAATGTGCATTTTTATGCTTCAAAAAGCTGTAATTTTTTTGAGGCATAATATTCATTTTTTGATTTTTTTGCGAATTAAATTTGAAAAAAAGGCCTAATTTTCAATAAAAAAAGTTGATTAACAAATTTTTGATTTTTGAAAATTTCACGACGGTATTTTTTTCGTTTTTTCTACTTTAAGATGGTGTAAAAAAATCACACTGTTACTGTGGAAAAACTTTGTCAAAAATGGAAAAAACTAAAAAAACACTTTTTTCAAGATCGATTTTTCCTTAAATGTCACTAATTCTTCATTGTTCATTTAAATGAAGTGTTGTAAGTGATGCAAAACGGTAATTTCAATGTAATACGTAATAAGGGAACTTTAATTAACCGTTTAAGGTTCGGACTGCTGAAAACTGAAATGTTTAAACAATAATTTTACCTAAAAAATTGCTAAAAATGAATATTTTTAGGCAAAAAGAAACTTTTTTATGCTTTATGGGCACACATACATTGAAACAATTCTATTGACATACATATTTCAAAATATTCAAAGTTGAAAAATTGAATTATGGTGGGGCAGTTTTTCTACTATTGTAGGGGGTAAATGCACCCCCAAAATCGATAAATTCAACTTCAAGGCAATTTTTGCACATATCAAATTAAACTTATCTGACCAATCTTATAGGCTAAGAGTACCTTGGTATATTATGTTGTTTATCCCTATTGCTAAATATCTACAATATTTTCAGTTTTTTTTTAAATAATGCATGAGGGTGCATTTACCCCAGCCGAGTGGGGTAAATGCACCTTACCCTATATTTTCCTGTATAGGTGGTCAGAACACAGCGTGGGGTATATGCAATCAGCCTTTATACATGATCTACCATCTAACATATTTCGTGAATGGAGTCGTTGTTGTAACACATGAAAAAAATTACTTCTTTTAATAACGTACAAATGAAATATGATACAAAATATAGTGTGAAATATAGTTTAGGTATCTAATTTATTAAAAAGGTAGAAAATTTGATTACAAACTACAAAAATAAACTTTATTAACTCAAAACATAAAAATATAAATCCAGTAGAGATAGATTTAAGCAATAAATCACAATTAAAACTCAGGAATATTGTAGCCTCTAAAATTTGTGTTGAAATATAGAAGTCCCCTGCGACAGCAAGGCGTTTTCAGTTTCTTAATGCACTTCTCTTCTTCAACATCGCATTCGTCATTCACCAAAGGCCATTTAAAAATTTCCTTTTTCTTATTTTTACACCTTAAAAATTTCATGTGGTATTCTAAATTGTTATTGGAAATTATTTTGCCCACATAATATCTTGGAAATTGCATCAAAACATAATCGCCTGTATCAACTACATCACAGCCATTATTAGAACTATTGCTAAGATTTTCATCTGAAATGTCAAGGAAACTGTCAGAGGAAGATTCTTGTATGTCATCTACGCTATCTGAAGAGCTAGAAGAAACTGTTCTCACTCTCTTCGATGTCTTCTTCGATGTGGCTGTTTCCTCAAGGGTCTTTGTCTTATTTATGGCATCCTTAGCAGTTAAAATTTCTCCAGTTCCTGCAATCTTTTTCTTACCAGTTTTCGCTGTTGCTGGCTCCTTTTGAGTTTTGATATTGTCCAATAAAATTTGTTCAAATGTATTCAGAACTGAGGATGTCCCCTGATCAAGGACGATACAGGTCTCATTTAGAGCTCCTTCTTCGGCACAAGACGTGGATGGTCTAGGATCAACTTGACTTGCAGATGATGTTGAAGGCATATCATTGACTTGGTTGTCTCTTTGGGAAGACATGACATCGGCCTGTTTTTTTGTATTAGAAGACGAGGCGTCAACTTGCCTTTCTTCATTAAGCTCTAATGCTTTCATTGCCCGATATCTTATCAGCTTTTCAGCTTGAAACAGAGATGTTGGATAGCTGTCTCTATTTACTTTTTGTTCATTATCGCAACTTGGGTCGAAAATTCCAGTTGCCTTAAAGCCACTTTTGATATTAGAATCTGTCAAACTACTCCACGCTGTTCCTAGCAATTTTGAAAAATTTTCTTTAGAGGGACGCATTCCGGCATCGCTTCTCTGCCAGGTCACTAGTAATTTATCCCACTTAGTTTTTAAACCACCGAAGCATGCTACATCCAAGGGCTGAAGTTTGCTCGATGTGTGGGCAGGCAATTTTTGGATATCAACATCGTTTTCCTTAGCTAACTGAAGAAGTTGGGGAGTCACATGTGTAGTATGCATATCAAAAATTAAAATTACTGGTCTAGCTTCCCCAATAAATGGTAAGAACTGATCCCTAAACCAGTTTTCAAAAACTACTGCAGTCATCCAGCCTTTTGGTGTTGAAGTGAACGAAGTCCCCGGATAAGATCCATTTTCTGGAATCCATTTATTCCATAAGTTCTTACCTTTAAAAATTACTGAAGGTGGAATCTTTAACCCAGCTGCATTGACACAAGCCAGGACAGTTGTGTTCTCTCTTGCATTTGCTGCTATATGACGATAACAAAGTTCACCACTTTTGTTTTTTTCGGTTCATGACAAAAACTAGTCTCATCGCACTTAGGTCTGGATTTAAAAGAAAGCCACCAATCGTTACCAGGTCGATTATTTTTAAATCGAGTCCCAGTTCTTTTCAGATACTCGTGGACAAGATCCAAGACTTCGGTTTTCGTGAGTCCAAATCCATTTTTAGCCATGGTTCGAATGCTGTTTGCCAGCAGACTTTCAATTCCAGGTAACAATGCAGTGCCACGACCAGATCCACCCCGAGAGGAGCCTGTGGGCTTCCCTCCTCTTCCTGCAAGATGATCTCTAAGCGTTGATCTTGGTATGGTATACCTAGCAGCAGCTCGCTTTACTGATAAAATTCCAGTTTTTATCGTATGTAATATCACTAGTGCTTAAAATTTTATCGAAAATTTTTTCGAAAGCGTGTTGCCTGGTAATATAAAGAGTGCAAATTGGCAGTTTATTATCTGATTAAATCCCGACCGCTTTAGCGGGAGGGATTTAATCTTTGATAATAAACTGCCAATTTGCACGAGTTATATTAACTAGGGGCGACTTAGCTTGAGAAAAAATTTTTAGATAAAATTTAAAGCACGAGTGGTATTTGAGGAGAATATTTCACGAATAAATAATTCATTAAGTACATCTTCAATATTATGTTTTCTCATTAACTGCCTTCAGACGTTTTCTTGTCACTTTTTGGAGTTTACTGACCTTTATTTTCAATTTCATCACTAATTTGATATACAGAAATATTTCCAAACCGACTCATATTGTCAAAACAGCAAATCTGAAACAAACGCAGTAGAAACAACGGAGATTCCCTATATTTTAAAATAATCTAGTGACGTTTCCGTGGCAACTAGTAAATAAAACGAGTTGAAACCTTAGATATTATAATATATAGACTGGCTTAACACCTTTCAGACGTTTCTGAGGTGCAATACGACGAGGAACGATAGAGAGAGCACTACTTTAGTACCGATGTCTCGCCCAAATAAAATGTACACCCATGGTTCCGAGATTGACATAGAGAGCGCCATCTAGCGCTACAAGTTATATTCCATAATAAATAAATGTTCATCGACTCATATTTACGTATTTAATCCTTACTTTTAACTTACGAAATTTATGAATTATGTTGATGTTTGCTTTGTTCAGCAAAGAGAATTTTAAATACAACAAATTATAATGTTTGATGCACAGCTTTGATTCAACGAGTTACTTTTTGGTAGATTATCATATGTAAGTACTATACATTTTTAGTTTGTTCCAGAGCGAATGTGTACTTGACATTTATAATAAATGATTTGCTTACCTTTGTAACTACGTTATCGAGCTATTGAAAGCTGTGCTTGACTTGTTCCTGTATTATGAGCTATATTAAGTACAATCTTTGTGTGTAATTGTTACCTGATTGAACACTAGGAAAACTGACATAGTTACAGATAGGCAAAAGTTACAGCCTATATATTTCAGACAAGATTCGCTTTGGAATTGAGGTGTGTTTTTGTTTGCTACTACATAATACAATATTACAATTTACAAAGTAAGTACGTTAACAATTACTTAGTAATAAGCTAGAGAAGATATTTATAGATAAAACTTAAAAGCTCGACAGAAACGTCAAAAAATTTTCGCATATTTGCCGCTGCAGCGACCTAAAAAATTAGAGCGATAAATTTTGCATGTTTGTCCTGTCAAAAGCCGATCTAGCTTGAATTACCAATAATAATGACGTTTGATTGGTGCAATGTTTTGAAAAAACTGGCTCTCATTGGCTATAGCGTTAATGAGTGAAATAATCAAATTTAGTACTTCCTGCAATTGCTCAGTCTTGTAGGGCCGGCGTTTAGTCTTGCGTACATAATTACAAGGCATGTTGAGCACGATCTGAAATTAAAACAGATAATGCAGTTACCCCATCTGTTTTGAGTGCATTTACCCCACAAAAAAATTTTTGTGGGGTAACCAACGTTGTGAGGTTATGAAACAATTTCGAAATAAAAATTTACCAAAGGCACTTCATTACATACATAATTTTGTGGCCAGTTTGATAAATAATAATTACTACTAGTGATTGGGCTTTTAAAATTTATTTGATCGCTTGCTAATTTGCACTTACCTTAAAAAATATAACACAAACTATATCACAGATGAATTTTCCTTAAAACGTAGAACTGACACATGACAGAAACACAAATATGAGATTGGATGTGGCTAAAGTAACTACACTGATCAACTGTCATTTTTGCATTACCAACACAAAAAAACTGGGGATGTTGCATTTACCCCAAAATCGCATTTACCCCGAGTTACCCTACGTGCTTCGAGTGCGCGCGCACTTCTTTTTCGTTCTTTTCTTCCAGCTCGCTTGCAACCCACCCGTCCTTGCCTTTTCACGCGTTTCGAAAAACTGGAGGAAGTATTCCTACATTTGAGTTTCGTAGTCATACAAAAATTCCATTTACTCCAGAGAAATTTTTGTCTAATGAACAAAATAAGAAAAAATTGATAGAAACACTGTCAGAAAAATTTCAATCGCAACAAATTTTATATAAACAAACAGAAGAAGATGTTGATGCCCTAATTATTAATACAGCCATTGAATTAGCTGAAGATCCTACAAAAATCGTAGTAATTGTGGGTCAGGATATTGATCTTCTAGTTCTGTTGAACCAATTAAATTCAAATAATTTCGATATTTATTTTCACAAACCAGGTTCAGGTAATACAAAAGATACATTTTACACCTCAAACAGCTTCAAACATGAATAAAAAAAGAACGTTGTTGCGTTCCTCCACTGTTTTTCTGGATGTGACACGACTTCCAGTTTCGGGAAAAAAACAATTGTAAAATCATTACTGGCTAACCAAAATTTATCAATGCTCTCAGAAATTTTTTATCGGAGAAATGCAGACAAACAAACAATAGCCGAAAATGGATTGAAGCTAATAGCGTCTATTTATAAAAAGGATACGTCACTGAACGAATTGAGGTTTGAAATGTATTAAACCGCTACGGTAAAGACTTCATTTAATTTAGAAAAACTACCACCAACTGAGGGAGCAGCTGAACAACACTGCTACAGGGCTTATTTCCAAATTCAAACTTGGCTTAGTAACAAACTTACAGCTACGGATTGGGGATAATGCCGGAATAATGCCTAAATTGACAGAAAAAGAATTAATTCATGAAAGTTTGCTGAAATCTGTCTGCTGCAACTGTGAAACTGGTTGTGATAGTAAAAGATGCGGCTGACGAAAGCATGGAGTAAAATGCTCTATTCTATGCTCGAATTGACGATTTGCACGAAAGAAAGTTTGGTAAAAAGTGTCGAGATTGGTATCACTGTAATTCACTGCACATGGTGACCAACTCGTCTAATTTCCAAACTTTGCAACAATTAAATACCTATAATATAATAATCATAACATTGTTTTCATTATCTTTAATGTTAAACCTACTTCCATTGAATATAAATTATCTTTATTAGGTTGTTTCGTAGTCTACAATATTTAAAAAATGTCGAATTATGCAATTTGTCAAACACTATTTCAAACTCTCAGTTTAGAACAGTTGGCAGCAGTGATTGACAAATTGTATAATTCGACATTTTTTAAATATTGTAGACTACTAAACAACCTAATAAAGATGATTTATATTCAATGGAAGTAGGTTTAACATTAAAGATAATGAAAACAATGTTATGATTATTATATTATAGGTATTTAATTGTTGCAAAGTTTGGAAATTAGACGAGTTGGTCAACATGTTTATACTGTGCGCCATGACACTTTTTACCAAACTTTCTTTCGTGCAAATCGTCAATTGTCACGGGGTCGAAAAATATTCTAACTCTGAAATACAACCATTAGAAGAAATCAGCGATTCGGAAAAGATGTGTGACGAAACAAATGTTCAAAATAATATTGAAAATAAAGATCTGGATGAACTTGAGGACCTTGACGAAGTCGAAGACCTTATTGAAATTCCTTAAGAAACCGAACAATGTGTTGAGTCTGATGATGTAGAGCAGCTTCCCAAAAAAATTAAATTATAATTTTGATTATGTATTTCTACTTTGTAAATTGATTTAATGTAAAATACGTAATAAACTTATTTTTAACGTGAGAGTGCCCATAAAGCATAAAAAAGTTTTTTTTGCCTAAAAATGTTCATTTTTAGCAATTTCTTAGGTAAAATTATTGTTTAAACATTTCGGTTTTCAGCAGTCCGAACCTTAAACGGTTAATTAAAGTTCCCTTATTACGTATTACATTAAAATGACCGTTTTGCACCACTTACAACACTTCATTTAAATGAACAATGAAGAATTAGTGATATTTACGGAAAAATCGATCTTGAAAAGAGTGTTTTTTTGGTTTTTTCCAATTTTGACAATGTTTTTCCATAGTAACGGTGTGATTTTTTTACACCATCTTAAAGTAGAGGTTTCAACGAAAAAAATACCGACCTGAAATTTTCAAAAATCAAAACTTTGTTAATCAACTTCTTTGATTGAAAATTAGGCCCCAAAAAAATTACTTTTTTGATGCATAAAAATGCACACTTTCCCCAAATTTCATCAAAATTAAACTATTTTTGTGGAAGATAAAAATAAAAAAATAAAAAATTTTTGAAGTTAGTGAAAAAATGGTTCAAATAAAAGTTGTAGATGTCTTAATTATCTACAACTTTTACATTAAACTTTTTTCAATAGGAGATCTACTTTTGCCAAAAATCGTAAAAAAACACGTTTTACCTCTAAACACACCCTTTTCGCACCCCCACCCCACTTCCGGTTATCTGTTGCGGTCCAATCGATTTTTCCCACCACCCATATACCGCTAAGAATTTTTTTTTTCAAGAACTATTGGCACTGGTCTATGGAACATGTTACTGTATTTTTTTCATTTTTATGTATTTTTTTTTGTTCCTATTGACTGGCCTATAGAGAACTCCTCCTGAAACTCTTCCAAACACGCTGAAATTGAATAAATCCACTGACTATCAACTTCCTCCAATGAACGCTTCTCATTGCAATATAGGCACTCACCATTTTGGATACTTATATTTTACGCAAGAATATTAAATTATACAACATTTGCATACGTTTGGACATGCATCGCATACCTTAATTCAGTTCTTATGTATATCTTTGGTATTATTATAACAAATAAGATTATAAAAATGCCAGCTCGATTGACAGGACAGAAACTCACTTTACCAGAGATGAGCAAAGTAACTAATGAACTGGTATTCTGTACAGGACTCTTATTAGACAGCTAATTCATTGAACTGAACGATTTATTTACTGTTTTAGATTAGATCTAATCTAGAAATGTAAATCATTTCAGGTCACTGATTCCTCTCTTCAATAAAACTCATACGCAAAGACCTGAGTCATTAAAGAATCACTTCGTGCATCTCTACACTTTATGAAGTTAACACAATGGATAATTAATTCTGTTTATATAGGAGTGTATTAATAATTATGATTTGTTTTTAATTTTCATCGTATCTCTCTAAATGGGGTTTGAATGGTAGATGGAGATTTCAATTATTATTATTAATTTGAATTATGACGCATATTGCGTACTATAACCACGTTTATACTGAACTTACTGAGTTTGTGTTCAAATATTTTGTGAAATCGAACATATTTGCTTCTTATTCACATGGCATTTGTATAGTGGCATAACAGTTGTGGCTGAGGGGGTACTCATTTACATAGGAGCAGGCGGTAAAAATAGCAAATAAAAAATAAAATATAGATTTTATTCAGAAACATTCAATGTATCTTAGCAAGGGCGCCTAATAATAGGGGCGGGAGGGGGACAGAGTGCCCCTACCTCCTAGATTCGCCATTATATTTGCAATGAATTGCAGTTAAATTTTAAATTTGCAAAAAAAAATATCTGCTAAATACCCAAAATAATGTTTTGTAAAAATATCTTGACACTGAAATTTTAAGAGGATATTCTTAAAAATGAAATAAATAATTAAACAAAAGTTTGCTTTCTTAGGGCATTTGCTTCATTTGTTTATTCAGTAAATAAACTTTATAAAACAGTTTTTTGAAATATCTCAAAAAATATTGTTTTTAGCGAAAAAAGAGAAAAGGATAAGGATCTCTTGGTGTGATAAAACTTTTTTAAACTTAAAAATCTATTTTCAATTTGTTGTTTTGTCTGTATACCATAAAAATTGACCGGTGTTCTTTAAATTGCGACATTCTTTCACTGAAGACGTGTACTTTGTTACGCATTTTTCACATTTTACTCAAAAACAGTTGGTCGTACATAAAAATTGGGTAAGTAAAACCCAAAGCTTATTCAATTATCTTTAATTTTATATTTTTATTATCGATGTAGGATGAAAACTAAGTGAATTATGATTCGAAATGCCCAAATATTCCAGGTTCGACAAAATGAATACTCGTAAATCAGATGTTAAAAATAGATGCTATAGAAAAATTACTTGTAACCCCCTTTGTTGAATTTTTATAGTTTTTATAGATAGTTTTGTTATTGTGACTTATTTTTATGAAATTAATATTTTAAAAAATTACCCGGTTTTTTATCAAAAATTTGTATTTAATTATTTTAAATATCATTAAATTCCCTTTAAAATAAAACTAGATTTATCCAGTTATTTTCGCTTTTTCGAATTTATAACAATTTAAATGATGACAAGTACATACGTATAATTTGACTTTTTAAATGTGTATTACAAAAAATATTTCGTCTATGGTATCTTAAGATAAGTACAATACTTGTGCTGAAAATCCTGAAAGATGACGGTTTTACGTTTTATTTCATTGCGATTTTGTGGGAAACCGCAAGAACAAAAAAATATATCCGATAGCTCTTTCAGAATCATTTTAATGGATCGATTTCAACTTTAAATACAGTTAAAAATATGTATCCAAGAAAATGTCTTGGAAGCAATCGTTATTCGCGTGTTTTTTTGGTTAAAATTATAAAATTGTGAATTTTTCGGCGTGTTTGTATTCAATTTAAAAAAGAAATTCTTGCAGTGTACAGAAATTCACACCGTATTTTTTTATTTGTTAAAACCTCTTAACCACTGCCAACTTTTTTGGCTTTTTATTACTTAATTGGTCGTTATTCGTTATTGAATTGTCATTAATGACTGACTTATTGACATAAAAGTTACGCAGTCTTTAATAAGAGAATTTCAATTTTTATTTAATATGAGTTACACTTTCGAAGAACAGGCCGATATTCATTTATTCTACGGTCAAGCCTGGGGTAATGCTGCTGAAGCAAGAAGATTGTACGAAGAAGCTTTCCCAAATAGAAGATTACCTTGCGAAAGATTTTTTGTAAGTGTAGATCGTTCGTTACGAGAAAAGAGTAAGTTCTATTCAGACAAGGACAATTCTGGCCCAGATCGTTGTTAGGACCACAGAAACAGAGAAACAGAAGAAGCAATATTAAATGTAGTAAATGCGAATCCCCAATTCAGTAGGAGAAGGCTAGCGTTACAGGAAGGTGTGTCAGCATCGTCTGTTTGGAGGGTGTTACACGAACAATTATTATTACTGTATCCTTATCACATGCAGAGGGTGCAAGCGCTCAAACTAGAAGATTTACCAAAATGGGAGGCCTTCTGCGCGAAAATGTGAAATAAATGTTGAATTTATTAAAAAAATTTTGTTTACGGACGAAGCGGGGTTTATGTGAGATAATATTATCAACTTTCACAACAATCACATATGGGCAGAAGAATATTCTCATGCTTTCTATTCTCCAGGCACGACGAAATCTTTTCCAACATCGGCAGGTGTACTTGGCAAGATATTATTAGGACCATTTGTTTTTTGTA
The DNA here is from genome assembly GCA_936432065.2 of Rutpela maculata. Classification (NCBI taxonomy): domain Eukaryota; kingdom Metazoa; phylum Arthropoda; class Insecta; order Coleoptera; family Cerambycidae; genus Rutpela; species Rutpela maculata. The sequence continues at coordinate 100,049,022 of OW386290.2, read as the reverse complement.
TATTAGATTGGATGGGTTAAATTATCTAGATTTATAAAGAAACAATTTGGATGTGTCGTATGAAACCAGAAGAACAATGTGGTTCAAGCACGATGATGCACCTCCTCATTTTAGAATAATTGTTCGAAGTTATTTAAATGCAGCTTATCTCAATAGATGGATTGGCCGAAACGGACTAGTAGCTTGCCCCCCCCCCCCCCCCCCCATCTCCCGACCTAAATCCTCTTGACTATTTTGTCTGGGGTTATTTGAAAAGCCTTGTCTACTCAACTCCTGTGAAAAATCTTGAAGAGTTACGTGAACTTGTGGCAATGGGGTGCGAAACTATCAGGGACATGCCAGGAATTTTTCAACGGGTCTTTACTCCAATAAATTGTCGTCTAGCAGCTTGTGTGGAAATGAATGACGCCCATTTTGAACATTTAATTTAATTTGTTAATCTTTAAAACCTGTTGAGTTCTTTAGTTTAGTAAAAATGTATTATTTTTTCCTTGGTTTATTCAAGAGAATAATAAATGCAATTTCACTGATTTGTTCTTTTTTATTGACAGACAACGCTATTGGTACTTCTCTGTGTCACGTAATACAGATTTGTTATTTTAGAAAATTGACTGCCTATGGATTTTATTCTCGTTAAATTATGCAGAAGAGCGAAAAATCATTATCCTTATTTTTGAATCCTAGGCAATGCATGCGTTTGTTTAGGTTCAAATATCTCGAAACCAGTTGGTCGTACAGCGTTACAACAAGATAACCTTTTTGTGTATTTATAGCCAAGGAATCATATTCCGATGAGACAATCACAGAAAATTTACATTAAAAAATTTAGGGGAAGAAGTAAGTCCCCCCTTTCCAATTTAATTTTGTGCACCCTTAATTAATTGAATTTACCTTTGGTGGATAACATCAGATAATGACCTTTATTGACCGAATCACGTGCAAAAAGTCACTGTAGCTCAAAGGGTTTCTGAGATATTAAATAACATGTTAATTTTGGGTGCCCCCTTCAGAGGCCCGCAGCGCGTTTATATGAACTTTTTTTCATATTTTTTATGTAGAATCACCACTAAAAATTATTGACCGCATACCTGAATCACCAACATTTATAAACTCCAGAAGTCAAACCATAATAGATATAACACTAACAACGTGGCATATATCCAGCCTAATCCAAAACTGGCATGTGTCTGACTGCGTAACACTATCAGACCACCAATGGATAAACTTTGAAATCAACCTTATTAAGACACCGAAAAAACCCTTCCGAGATCCCCGGAGGACTGACAAAGACGTATATCGATGTCAACTCAGGGAGAACCTGGAAGGAGTTAGCGTAAGGACACCCGGAAGTAGTGGTGAAATAGAGCAATATGTTAAAATATTGCAAACAGCAATGAGACAAGCTTTTGAGACATCTTGTCCCTTGAGGTCCTCGCAACAGTCCAACGAGGCCACCAAGTGGTGGTGTCAGGGGCTGACTGACCTCAAGAAGAAGGCTAGGGCCTCGATCAACAAAGGAAAATTAACTAGACAGGAATCAGATTGGGAGTCATACAAAACCAACCTGAAAGAGTTTAAGAAACTAGTCAGACAAAGACAAAGAGAAGCGTGGAGAACCTACTGTGAGGAAATCGAAGACTACTCACAGACCGCTAGGCTTTGCAAAATCCTCGCCAAAGATAAAGACCATGACCTTTGCCTACTAAAAAAGGACGATGGCACAAGAACTACCGACCTTCGTGGAAGCCTAGAGTTACTTATGGAAACTCACTTCCCGGAATCTGTGATAACAGAACGGAAGGAATGGCCAAACGAAGTCGACACTCAGCCCTCAGACCTGGATTGGCAAATGGCCAACCAAGTAGTGAGCGAAGACAGGATAAGATGGGCAATACAGAGCTTCTCTCCTTTCAAATCACCAGGCATTGACGGCATCTATCCCGCCCTACTGCAATGGGGACTGGATGAACTATTGCCGCACCTGGTCGGAGTATTTAGGGCGAGCTTGGCGCACCTTCATATTCCAGAGATATGGAGAGAAGTGAAAGTTGTGTTCATTCCAAAGACAGGGCGGATGGATTATACCACCCCCAAAGCATATAGGCCTGTCAGCCTAACCTCGTTTCTCCTCAAGACGATGGAGAAGCTATGTGAACGATACATAAAGGATGTCGTAGTGAAAGACAACCCTTTGCATCCCAACCAACACGCATACACATTGGGAAGATCCACCGACACCGCCCTCCATGCGGTCGCGAGTCGGATTGAGAAATCCTTGGACAATAAAGAGTCCACCCTAGGTGTATTCATAGACATAGAAGGTGCGTTTGATAAAACCGCCTTCCCAAAAATCACGGCAGCCCTAGTGGAGAGAAACGTCCCCACGATTATGGGAAGCTGGATATCCAACATGCTCTCCAAAAGAGCTGTACAAATCAGTGTGGGAGACGCTTCTGTGCGAGGAATGGTCGCGAGAGGCTGCCCGCAGGGAGGTGTAATATCACCACTGTTATGGCACTTAGTTCTCGACAGCCTCTTGCGCCACCTCAACTCAGAGGGTTTCCACACAATCGCCTACGCAGATGATATAACAATACTGCTCAACGGAAAATTTTAAGGAGTCCTCTGTGAAAGGATGCAGGGGGCTCTAAGAATAATTGAAAAATGGTGCAGAGAACACTCGCTGTCTGTTAATCCCAGGAAGACGGAGATGGTTCTCTTCACAAGAAAAAGGAAACCAGGAGCACTGGAAGCACCAGTTCTCCTGGACACAACACACAAGTTTCGCATCAGAAGTGAAATACCTTGGGGTAACCTTCGACGCCAAACTAACATGGAATCTTCACTTAGACAGAAGACTAAAAAAGGCTTACATTTCTTATGAGCAGTGCCGCAGGACCGTGGGGAAAACCTGGGGAATGAAACCCAAAGTGGTCATGTGGATATACACTGCCATCATAAGACCAATGATAACCTATGGAGCTGTGGTCTGGTGGCCTAAGAGTAAACAGACTACAGCGAGAGCCAAGCTCAGCCAAGTGCAGAGAGTTGCCTGCCTAAGCATAACAGGAGCTATGCGAACAACGCCAACGAGAGCAATGGAGGTAATGCTGTGTTTGCCACCACTGGATTTACATCTAGGAGAAGTGGCCTTAATAACAATGGCACGCCTCAAGTCCGTTGGCCTACAACCAAATGTAGGCTGTGGGGAGACCAGAAGTCGCCTGTGGAACGAGGCTGTCAGGAAGACGCCTCTTCTACAGGCATGCACAGATGGCATCTCTCCCCGATTTGTCTTTGATAGACCCTACACAATACAGACAAACAGTGAAAACGAGACCGCTGGTGAAGGTGTGATTAACATTTTCACAGACGGATCAAGGAAAAAGGAGGGGGCAGGATGTGGAATATATTCCAGAAGCCTGCAAATCCAATATAAATGGACTATGGATGAGCGAGCCAGCATAGTACAAACTGAACTGGCGGGCATAAGCATAGCCGCAAAAGAGATTGTCCGCAGACAAACTACGGGCAAAACAATCAGGATCTACACAGACTGTAGACAATCACTACTAGCCCTGAGAAGTTACAAAATAACCACAGAAGCAGTATGGGAATGTCATCAAGCACTTGTGGGTGCCTCCAGTACGAACAACATCTCGGTATGCTGGGTGAAAGGACACGCACAGTGCAGTGGCAACAAAAAAGCCGACAAACTGGCCAAGAAGGCAGCAGGCCAACTTATTTTTGGACCAGGCCCGGCCAGTCTGTTACCGATTACGGCGATAATACAATTAATTAAGGAGAACACCCACAACGAATTTAAGAAGCTGTGGGATGAAACAAGCAGCTGTCAGCTTGCTAGGGAACTGCTCACGTATCCCAACAAGAAAACAGCAATGGACTACCTGGCAATGACCAGAAGGAATCTACGTTTTATAACAGAAATCCAGACTGGACACTGTCCGCTAAGGAAACATCTATACAATATGAGATTAAGCGAAACACCTCTTTGCAGAGGTTGTGAACAAGAAGATGAGACGGTTCAACACGTACTCTGTGACTGTTCAGCCGTCTCATCAATTAGAGAATCCATCTTGGGAGAGCGTTGGCCTACCTTGGCCAATGTAAGGGAGATGCCCCTAGGCAATATCACCACCTACTTCGAAAGAATAGGTTGGCTGGAGGCCTAGGCGAGTATCTGCCTAGAGGGAGGATGTACAAGGGGTCCAATGGGGCCTAAGTGCTGTGGTTTTTGACCACCCTCCTGCTAATTCCATACTCCATACCTGAATCACCCTGCACTATACTTCCTAAAGTTATAATTCTTGATCAAGACGTAGATAGCAATTGCATGATTCCGCATTTTAAGGCTGCCATATTAAATAGGCTATTTTGAATTTTGGATATAAAGTTCATGATCAATGACCTCAAAAATCTGTTACTATAAAATATGAATTTAAGCCTTTTCAATAAATTTTGCGTGACTTCATTTTTAATTTTGACAAAATTACCAGAATTCTCTATATATAGGAATATCGCATTTAAAATATTTTTAATGAAAATTCCATTTTTTGAGTTTCTGAAAAATCAGAAAAAGCACATGGGTGAACTTTGAACTATTTTACATTTAAAACGTACCGTGAAAGATTTCAGATGAATACTTTTACTGAAATAGTGCACTTGTGAGGTTTAATTGCAATTCGCTATATGTTTGTTACATTTTCATGGTTTCCATGTGTTATTTTAATTCAAATTAAATAAACTCGATATGTTCAATAATAAATGGAGTATAGTAGAATAGTATATTACCGTTACTATAAAATGAAAATATCTGCGACAAACATGTTTTTTCTTAAAAAGTAATAGCAATATTAATCTCATGATTTATTATTTTGCTAAAAAACATCCTAGCGGATTATTCGGCGCCGACAGACCGTACTATGTAAAAAAGCTTAGTAACAGTTAAAGCAAAATATTGTCAAGTTTATGGTAAGCAACAAAAAATATAAATTTAGCGTATACCAACATAAAGAAGTCATTAACTCTTAAATTGCGTATATCGTTAACCAGGATCGTTAGAGGCCAGGGCTAGGATTATTTTAAAACCACCAAATAAGGTATCTGCGAAATCAAAAATTGCGAATAATTTAATTCGGTGTCATGTTTTATCACTTATTTTTTAATTTACGAATTAAGATACGGTCGTTAACGATTGTAAAATATTGTTTTTTTAAATTGAGTCGCCTTGTACCGAAGCATCAACGAAACATCGATAAATACACGATCAAAAGGACATATGAATTTTCGAACGCTCGTCTTTAAATAGACGAGTACTACTACGATTTGGTTGTTATTTTGGATTAAAGATTAAAGTAAGGAAGGAAACGCCAAGGAAAATGTGTAATAGTGACGCAGAAATGAGCACAAAACGAATATTGTTTATTTAACAATGTTTACCAAGTCAAGTAAAAACTACTCTAAATGTTGCCCTCTATTCTTCGGGCAAAGGGGCACTCGTTACTTCAAACCATCTCGATTTATTCAGAAAAAATAAACTCGGTTTTCGGTTTTTTAGATGAGCAAACAGGAAAAAATCGACGACATCGAGCGAACGGATTTAAACACTGCCTAATGAATCACTACTTCCACATCTAAATTTTCGGTGATGCCAAAATAAATTCTGAGACCTTTGGTTCCTGTACACACACCGAATCACAAATTTATTTGTTACTCCCTTTAAAAATCGGATGGGAATGGCTGATGCCAAAACAACTTTTGAGATCATTGGTTCTTGTACACACATTAAAACACAATTTAATTTTTATCACCCCCTTTAATAATAGGGTGGAGTAGTAATGGAGGGTGGTAGTGGGGGTGGTTGATGCCAAAAAATTTTTTGAGGCCTTTGGTTCTTGTCTATACACTAAATCCCAATTTTATGGACTCTCATTGCTTGCTTTACCTATTTGACAAATATTTGATTTGACAAAATACGTAATTTTCATTCCAAATGTATATTTCTAGGGGTTTTTGAGATTTCAGCATGCCAAAAGCCTAGAATTTATTATTGAAAATAGAGTAAATTAGTGGTTGAAAGGGGTGTAGAAATAAAAAGTTGAAAAAATACGTAATTTAGATTCTGAAATTATATTATTAGGGGTTTTGAACTTATTGAGTTCAAGTTCGAATCTGATCTCAGAAAAGCCCATGTGCCCTCAAAATGTTGAGCCTTTAGCGAATAAACAACCCTAAAATAGGGTAACAATAAATACATGCACAAAGTAGTTAACAAGCGCAAACGTATTGTATTTAAATATAGATATACATTTCATTTATTGATTGATGTGAATGCATGATAAAGAATATCAAAACAAGGAAGAGGGTTATGTTTTATATTTAGCAGTCATCTCCCTAAATAATGGCGGAACAACTACTCTTAGGTTAGGCTAAAAAATACCACTGTTCTTGCAAAGAATATACACCATCATACCATCATAGAGTATATAAATGCTAAAAAATGACATAAAAATGAAGATTTGTATGTTTGGAATTATGTAGGATTAGAGTGACTTAAAGTTCACCCCTTTTATAAGTACATATGAGTGTAAAAACTACCCTTATAAAGGAAAGCCAAATTTAGGTTAAAGCACTTGTGGAGCTTTATACTTATATAGAGAACTGTATGGAAGATGGGACCTTCTACTTTAAATTTTCAAAGTTGCATCGAAGTGGAAACCGGTGTAACTTGCAATTTATTTGCACAATAACTTGGCAATCTTAGCTAACAAAAGGATATCATGTTCGTAATCCCATGACATTTCCCGCATGCGTTCTTCAAACACCAAAACTTTATACTTTCCATCACTTTGTTCTTGCACTTGTGGAAAGTAAGCTAGCACTTTCTCCTTCAATCTGGTTCTGTTAATCTCCTTTCCAACTCCAAGATTTTTTAACTGGTTCTCATACAGTTCATGCAACTTTGAAAATTTAAAGTAGACGGTTCCATCTTCCACACAGTTCTCTATATAAGTATAAAGCTCCACAAGTGCTGTATTGCTAAATTTGATCCTCTGCAGATACTCCCACCAAATTCTGCTCTAGTTTCCTTAGGTGAGACTGGTAGCGATTTCTCAGTGCTGTATAATATTGCAGATGATGATGATATTTGGCGTCAAGGGCAATGAGATCATCACCTTCTAACGCTGCCAACAACTGTGTTTCTTGCAGTTCTGTTGCCATTTTTCGTATGCTCGTATCACTTGTTAATGTTTGAAATTCATGAAGGAGTCCATCGCTTCCATGATATAACAAACACGCCATTTTGTCACTCGCTTCACGTCGGGATCGTTTCTCCACAGTTGTGCTGCCTCCTGAAGTATTTACCCGCTTTTTAGCTCTATCTAACTTCAAATTGTTGAACTTGACGTAACAAGATTTGTGGCCATGCACCATGATTTTGGACCAGTTCATCCGCACTCATGTCGCTTCCAAAATTTAGTTTCACAGGCAATGACTCCAAGCTTCTAAACTCACTGATATTGTTCAAGAAAGACCGGTATGGTGTTGTCTTGTCTTCGATTCCATGTGCACTGAGCGGACATTTTAGATTTTCTGAAGTTGTTTTCTGACAGATCATGCACTTGTTCCAAACCATCTTGTATTACAATTCAATCTGAAACAAAATAAAAAAACATATTAGAAAATGTGGACACACCGGACAAAACAGTTCATCGGTGAACAGTTTGTAATTGGTACATATATTAGTGAATAAATATTTAGTGTGATACATTTAAAAATTGTGTAGTTGTATTCCCTGGTCCCAAATAAGTATACTTAGACACCGAGTTTGTGGCCCTAAGTGATTTAGAAGCCGAGTTATTGATAATATGCCTACATTTCAAAATGGCCGCTATAAAATCCAAGATGGCCGACGGAGGAGTTGGTTCCTATCAAAAATTGAGAGCTATGTGCCTCACTAGTACCTGGAAAAAATTTGCTGGTTTTGTCCGGTGTGTCCACATTTTCAAGCTGCCCTACTATAAGAATGAATTTTGAAATCAGCAACCTCAAAAATCCTAGGATTGTACACTGGAAGTATTTTTTGCATGTACTTATTGTCACCATATATGAGGGGTGATTTTACCTTATTCTAAGGGTGCTTTTTCTCTCCAGCTCAAAATTTTGAGGGTGTTTGAGCTTTTCTGAGGTCGGATTCGAATTCAACGTGGAAAAATACATTGGACTACTCTGGTCAAGTTCCAGGATCAGGACTTATATTTGTGGCTGGGTTATTTTATTGAATTTTTCATCCTTGCTTTTTCTGACCCAAATTTTGAAGCCGCCATATTGAAAAAAAATTCTGCAGCAAAACTGAATTTAGCATATCCAAATACTTAACTTTACCAAGTTTCGTAAATTTTTTTTAAAAATTGGCTAGGTTACCGATTTTTGACGCCTGTTTTCAATAAAAGCACCGCTGTGCGCCGTTTTGTAGGAACATTAAGCTTTAAAACTGTGCCACAATATCCCCTCAATATTTAAAGGGCGGAGGTCACTTCTACTTAGGCACAGTTTAGTACACTTAAATAATGTGTCTCAAAAATATTTGTTTTCTTCTTTCATTTAAAAACTTACAAAATAGGGTTGGACTGTTTTCAGTGGGTCCCTCTGTATTTTGAAAATATGAATGATTTAATTTTTGTGTGAGGTACGTTTTCTGACATACTCAACTGGTGGTTCCTAAAATTCAAGGATCTCTTATGTAAACAGCTCTTATTGCGCTTCCGCAGTTGTACATATTGAAGCATTGTTATAAATTGGTGAGGCAAGAAGACAATGGTATAGGATAGGCGCATGAGTTTACAAAGGTAAAATCTCTTATCCTAGGATTTATTGAAAACAAAAATTAATTTTAAAGTAAATAATATTTTAGTATGCACAAATCTGGTCCAGTTTCGATCGAGATCGTGACCTCTTCTACCCCCTACATCATATATATGTCTAGTTATCAAACATATTATTAACCTCCCCACAATAAAATTGTGGGAGGTTACTACAATTAGTCCAAAATCGAAAATTGAGTTAACATCAAATCTTTACGTTTTGAGGTCCCAGGAACCCAAAAAAGTGGTTTTTGAAAAATGTGTGTGTGTGTGTGTGTGTGTGTGTGTGTGTGTGTGTGTGTGTGTGTGTGTGTGTGTGTGTGTGTGTATGTATGTATGTATGTTAGCACGATAGCGGCGAAGCTACTAAACGGATTTGGATGAAACTTTGCATGAGGGTTTCTTTAGTGCTCCAGAAGATCTGAAAAGGTTTTGGTTCAGATCGGATTACGTTTAGTGCCATTTTGGTACAGCAAATTGTTTATTTTATGATTACTTACAATTTGTAATCGAACCATTGAAAAGCAGTAAAAAATACAATTTCAACGATATATCACACTTGCACCCTTTCGATTTGGTTTCCGTTAAAAAAATTAAAAATAATTCGTTATATGTGCACACATGACAGCATCCAAAAAATATTATAGGTATTATTGTTACGGGAAAATGTATTTTGCCATCTGTCAAAAATATTTGGGTTGGTAACCTTTGTGAATGTTGATTTATGGTACGTGACGTGAACCTCAAAAATATATATATTTCTTAAGATTTAAGAATATTACGTAGCTATTATTAAAATTTCTGCCTGGTTCCCGTACTTTCAACTAAAATCTAGTACAGTGTAATATTTATGAAGTCCTAAATACTTTGTCCTAATAAAATAGGACTTTTTTTGTAGGTTGGAAATCTAACCTGTTATTAGCAATTAGGCAATCCAACGACCTGTCAAAATTATTTTTCAATATGGCGCTGAGGGCAAACATGGGGTTTATTTTAATTAACTCACGGAAACGTAGCCAAGGCAACCGAAAAAAAACTCATTTAACGAATGAAAATAAAGGATTACCGGATGTTTGCCCTCAACGCCATGTTAAAAGTCACGTGGTTTGGATTGCTTAATCTATTTTTATTAATCAACCATTTTAGGTCACATGGTTTTGACAATTTTGACATTTTGCTTGAGGGACAACAAAACGCAGTTTGCGTGGTTTTATATATTTTTTTCTAGTTTTCTTGAGAAACTGTGTGTGTTTTCGTAATAATGTCATCTAGTGAATATAATTTAACCCCTATGGGTGATGTAAATTCTCTCTACGATGAGAAAATCAAATTAATAGACAATATTGACCCATACACCCTTGGAGTGGAGACTGGAGAACTTTCTGCAGATTTGTCTATTTTACCTTGTGTATCCGTAATTAATATGGTAAATTACTTAGTGTTGACTCACAGCTTCTACACAGACCAGCAGTTAAAGGCATACAAATCTTTACAAGCATATAAATATTATGAGGCTGGATTTGTGCAAGAAGTTTGTGCAAGAAAGATAAACTCCAATGTATTCATTGTTATGGGCAAGGCAAGTTTACATTTAAATAACTAAGTGCTAGATTTCAGTGATAAGCCTGTTATATTATCCGTATGTAGTATTGAATAGACTCTGCCAGAAAGTGATTTCTTTACCTTTCTCCTAATACTTTTTTTACATTCAAAATAAACCTTATCTCACAATCGCACCTTATCGCAAAAGAGGATGGCATTTTATTTTTATTTCGCATTTAAAACTGAGATTACTTCTTTGTTTACAATGAAATAAAAAGTTTGGTTATCCCTCAGGCAATATGGTCGACTTATCGTGACGTCATCCTAAGATGGTCTATATAGAAAAATTATTTGCATGAATTTTTAAATATTTCCTTAGTGCCACTGCGGCTCCAAGCTAAAAATGCGTATACAAACATTAAAAATGAGAATAAACATGAAAAACTTAAACATGTTATGTCTCTAAATATATTTCATAACCTAAAAATCAAACCCAAATATTTTTGACAATGTCAAAACTTATTTTAGTTGGTTTTTTTAAAGGTAATAATTGTTTATAGCCGTGTTCGGATACTTATTACGTCTGATTGATGGAACACGTCACAATCGTTCATAGCAAATCGAGCTAACTGAGCTAAATTAAACGTTCGAATATTACAAAATAAAGGCCTCGAACGAAGCTCGACTTGCTCGGACCTTTTTGATCGAGCAGGAAGATTTTAATTTGACGCATGCGTAGTCTGCTTGAACTGCCATAATGTTATTGACTTGTTGAGGTTAGAGTGTCATTTGGGCTAAATTCTGTGTTATTATTTCTTTTTCGTTATCCAATATTCTACAAAATCTTCGAAACGTTATCTGTTAATACCCTTATAATATCCGGCAATTGATTAACATGCAACATAAACAAACATGAGAGGTTATGTTTTAACAGATTGCTTGTAGTCCACTTCTGTTCGTTCGATATTTGTTCATGAAATAAATGGCTCCAAAGTCACGTGTAATTTATCTGCTTGCTCAGTGCTCTGATTTCCGATGTAATATCCAAATACAGCTGATAAGGATCCACCGTGTGGGGAGGTTCCAGCCGCTTCCAGTAGCTGCCGATTTTTAAGTATATATTTAATATTTTTGATACCCATCATCCTGTCAGATATATACTCCACACTCCAGAGTTTGCTTTTTACAAGCTTTTATTTAACTTCACTTGTTTTCTGTTAGTTAGTTAATTAGTTAGTACGTTAGTATGTTTAAGTCAATTTTTAACCACTTAACGACGTCCAGCTGAGTTGAAATTTTGCATACAAGTGTAGTTCTGGCGACAATACAATAATATAGTACCAAAAAGTGCTTTTTAGTTTTTTAAACTATAGTTTGACGTATTCTAAGAAATGGCGGAGGATGCGGTACTTTTAAGTAAAGACGACGCTATGAATATAAAACTAATTAAGACGCAATTAAAAATTTAAAAATAAAATTACTTGTAATAAACTTTTTAAAAACTAATTTTTATTATTATTTAGGTGTACGGGAGATGTGGGAGAATTGGGACAATTTTCACAAATTAATTTTTAAAATTTTTATTTTTGAAAATTAAAAAAAATTAAAATCAGTAATATACCTTCATATATTGGACCACTTCTTGCAAATATTAGTTACATTTACTGTGTAAATAGCGGTATGGAAAAATATTTTCTAGTGTCCCAAATCTTCCTTTTACGAGGGAGAGTTGGGACTTGGGAGAGGTAATTTAATCTTCACAGAGATATGGAAAAATATTTACTTATTACAACAAATAACAAACAACGAGAGAGAATAAAATTAATTCAAAAATCTGACAAATGCTCAGAAGAAAAACAAAATTGCAACAAAGGTTAAAAATTTTTGCTAATGCCACCAACCACTATTATTACCAAAATTATTTTTGCACTCTGCAACGGCTTCTTGAATTAAATGGATTGGAACGACAGGATTGTTCTTTTTTTTTTCTTGTAGCGTAATGGCGTACCTAAAAACGATCCAAATAATATAAGAAAATAAATAAATTCATACATGGAATTGGGGAGACATAGGATGGGCCAACTCTCCCTTAAAATAACGTCCCAACTCACCCTCACTGCTCGGTGTCATTAAAAGTGACCATATTTATTTTTAAGTGAAAATGAATCATGAAATGACCCAAACATTGATAACGAGAATGTCGGTCGTTACGTGTAAAATAACTCCAGCAACACTTGCACCCACAAAGCAATGAAATGGATAATTTGATTTAAAAAAAGTTACTTTTTAGTATATAAAACAATTAAAATTACTTGAGATTTGAAGTACACAACACACGGGTGAAATACGGCAGTATATTTATTTCTCTCACAAATATACATAACCTGTATGACACACAATATCAGACTACCAACCAATCGGTATAAAAAGTCACTGTCCCAATTCTCCAATGGTACCAACTCTCCCACATCTCCCCTACTAAAACGAAAAAAATAAGTTATGTTGAATCAACTGTCTTAACAGCTTGTTGATTGAATAGAGAAAAAAATACTTACTGTCAAAGTATATCTATCTAAACCAACACTGTTGTGGTAAAACGTTAATTTTTCCTTTCGTATTCTCGTCATAATGAATTTTAAGTTTGAAGCTTAGAGGTAAAGGGAAATTTCCCTGACTTATTAATACCCACTTATTTAATCAGGGAATGTTTATCAAAGATACGTTGCATGTGGACTGAATAATTTTATTTCACAATAGATGTTATTGTTAATTGATTAACCCAAGGAAGGTTATAAAGATCAACCCACTTTTTTAAAATGACAATAAACTACATCTTTTGGTTTCATCTTAAAATGTATACTGTTTAAAATTATATTAACCTAAGGAATGTTAAAAAGGTTAATTTTAATATTTTTTATTATTAATAATAACAACACTATCATTTGATTTCCTTTGAAATTCTTGGCTTTTATTTCACAAGATACAATTCCAAAGCTTGAAATAGAAAATGGAATGGAAAATGTACTAGGTTTGTTCATAAGAAAGAGGATATTTTTCATATAAATACATATAGGGAAAATAGCGTTTTGGAAATACCAGTAAAACTAGTAAACTCGGAAATTTGTTGCGTAAAGGCTTGTCCAGGCAAGATAATTTTGTTGCTGTCATTTACTTTCGTAATGATTTTTTTTTTCAAATAGGGCTTAGAATAAAAAATAAATACCTATTATTTCTGCTTACATCATTGTAAAAAAATATTATGTTATTAAACATTACAATTTTAAGTGTGAACAAAAAAAATATGTCTGTGTCTGTAACTTTTTGTGTGCATGATTACTCTGGAACGGTGTATGATATTGATTTAAAATTTGGTACGCCTATAACGAGATCTGGTACCAGATTATATTTTGATATTAGACCGTTGAAGGGTTGGTGTGTAAATAGTGGTATATAGGTAAAGCAAGCAAAAGTCCATAAAATTGGTATTTAGTATATAATAAAAAGTGCATAAAATTGGTATTTAGTATATAATAAAAAGTGTGTAAGTGATTTGCATAATACCTAAATAATATTCTCTAATCATGATAAAAACAAATAAATAAAAATAATTAATTGGTTGTCATGATGCAAGTCTTACAAAATGTGAAACGGGAATGATTTCTTTTTTAAATTTTGGACCATCCCTCGTATCTCTTCTTGCGCTTATTCTTATAATAAATGTTTTGTTGCATCCCACAATAATTGGCATTTAGACCACATCATTTTATAAACAAATACATTTAACGTGCCAGGGAAATGAATAAATCGTTGGTAAATCCACAAGTTCACACCGTGCAAGTTGTTTTTTTAATAAGTGCTATGCTATTATAATTATTGTTATTTTTTAATTTTATGATTAATTTTTTGTTAGAAATTTACCAACAGTGCAAGAGTGGCACTATTGGAAATTGAGGTTATTAGAAAATTATATAATAATGAGAAACTTGAAGAAACTCATTCGACAAATTAATATTAATATAGAAAATAAATTTTTGAGTAAAACAAATTTCAACATAAATAGTCTGCTATTACATTAAGATGTAATACAAATTTAATGATTGAATGATCTGTAGATACATCAAATCATTATATAATTACAGTGCTGCTAGCTATAAGTTACGTTTCGATGTCAAAACGAGTACAAGTTTACTTTTAATATCCACTAACTTTACACCATTCTTTGCGTCGTTTCATCCACAAAAGGCGTTCTGTATTTTCACATGCGATTTTTTTATAAACTACTAAGAGTGCTAATCCTAGAAAAAAAAAATTCAAATAAATAAGTTGCCTTCATCCTTTATCTCTTAACATCTTTGTATCCATTTCAAAGGTGAAAAAGTTTTCCACTTGCTATATTTACCTACTGAAAATGCTTACAAGGACACTGCACGTTTTATAGGTAAATTGGTGGCCTGTCAAATTTGATGAATTTTTGATAAGTTGTAGTTCAACTGACTCTGAACAATAAGTTCCTTTGGCAGAGCTTCAAATTATGGACAGTTTCTCCGATAGATGGCTCCAAAGACTGGACCTACTCCTCGATACTGTGTCAACCCCAACAAACACCGAAGGTCGGCCCATCAGCGGGCCATCACTGGGCCAGAAGTTTTATTTCTGGCCCAGTGATGGCCCGCTGAAGGGCCAACCTTTGGTGTTTGTAGGGACGGTTTCTCAACGTACTGCAGGTATTGAAATTATAACTAGTGGAAATGAATAAACAGACTATTTACCAT
This sequence comes from Rutpela maculata, assembly GCA_936432065.2. NCBI lineage: Eukaryota > Metazoa > Arthropoda > Insecta > Coleoptera > Cerambycidae > Rutpela > Rutpela maculata. Next base: position 100,033,823 of record OW386290.2, on the reverse strand, counting down.
TATTTGGTCTTAGACTGATGTGTCTGAACTTCCGGTTTTGTCGGAAGTGACGTCAAATCTCGATTTCGAATGCCCAAACCCGTTTACTTCAATTTAATACATCATATATATAAGTACTAGTCAACCATCCTAAGTTGACAAGTAGCCGCGCAGAGAAAGAAGAACTATCGTCACTGTTGGACAGAGACAAACAAGCTTTTTAAGCTAGGTAGGTAGCTATTTCTTCTTTCTCTGCGCGGCTACTTGCCAACTTAGGATGGTTGACTAGTAGCTTTGTTAAAATTCACTATATTAGTAAATAAGTAAGTGCGTGCATTGATTGATAGAACATTGATGATAGCTTGATACCGGGTACATCATAATTTTGGTACAAAACAAAGTTTATTTTATTTTTCAAGATATAAAATTGTAGTTGTATCTAGTCAGTGAAAACTAATTATTTGTAAGACCTTGTAGAATAGACAGTTTTTATTTATTTATGGTAAATTAAACTTTATTATTTTTAGCAAAAATCGCATAGCTGATTATATATATATATATATATATATATGTTATATAAAATTATATATAAATATATATATGTTATATAAAATTATATATAAATATATATATGTTATATAAAATTATACGCTTATTACCAAGACTTAGCCATAACAAACCTTCACAGGTATATCATATTACATGATAACGACTTCTCTTATTAATTGCTTATCTTCAAGATATCATATTTCACCTTTGTTTCTCATAACTTGTGATGACTGCAGAACTGCATTTCCTTTGTTCTATATTTTGCTTACTCAGGTTCTGTATGTTATAAATATGACTAAACACGCTTTGTTGAATTAGTTATTAAACTCAGTTAGAATGCAACACTTCTAATTTATTATTATATTCCTTCTCCAAGAGCCAACGTTGGCTCCATGTAACTAAATAAAAGTTTTTAAAAAGTCATTCATGTGAACCGTGATCTAACATTGGCGCAGTCGGTAGGATCCGTAAACATCATCAGAACAAGAAGCCTAACTGGTAGTGAAGCGTAAGAGAACAAGGAGAACATCTGCAGAAGGTGCCTAACTAGTACGTGTACATCTACGAGAACAAGGAGACCTTCCTCACTGGTGGTGGCGGATCCCAATCCCTTGACGGACGAAGAACCTACCCATGGAAACGAAACTAACGTAAGTCATTATAAGAATCATCTCGTACCATTTTATTATTTTATTATTTTTCGCAACTTATTTTATTAAAAGTGTATTATACTGCTAATACACTCGGCGCACAAAGCCAGTTCTATTGTCAAAGTGAAATCCATTCCTTTACAAACGCAACGAAACAAGTTCATTTAATTTTAAGTTTATTTATTTTCGTATTATACTGCTAATACGAAACATTGTGTATTATACAGCTAATATACAATCCATTTACGCACGCAACGTAACAAGCTAATTTTAATTTAATTTAAGATCGTATCATACTGCTGATACGCAACCAATTTTTGTCCAAATAATATTTAAATACAAAAAGCAAAATGCCAGATAGAGCTCAACCAGAGCCAGTTCAACCAGTGCCACCGGCACCAACCGAACAACAACTACAACAGCAACAACTACAACAACAATAACAACAACAACCTCAACCAGAGCAAATTGAGCCTTACAAGCTCTCTGAGATATTTTCTCTAATACCTGAATTCGATGGCAATGCCATTAATTTACAAACATTCCTCAACTCCTGTCATTGCGCCCAAAGCATGGCAATTGGAGATCAAAAAATTCTTTTGACCGTCCACATAAAAAATAAATTGAAAGGCAAAGCTGCCGAATTAATAAATTCTCGTAACCCTGGCACCTGGCCAGAAATCAAAGCATTATTGGAAACCCACTTTGGGGATTCCAGAGATCTAACGGCCCTAATTCAGGACCTACAACGAATTCACCAATTGCCCGGTGAATCCGCTCTAACATTTATTTCACGTTTACAAACGCACAATGCTAAAATGCACGCCGCAGTGCAAAAGCAAAATTTAACCACAACGCAAAGAGCTGCACAATCAGACCTTATAGAAACCATGACCTTAAATAATTTACTAACAGGTTTAGAACCGAATTTAGGCCGCATCATACGTGCTAGCAACCCTCCTAGCATACTGAAAGCCGTAAGCAGAATTCGTAGAGAGCTACAACTCTCTTATTTCGAGCAACAAAAATTTCCCAAAAATAGTCCGGTCAAAAATCCTATTATGCAACAAAAACGACCAACTTCAAATTTTCAGCAGAAATTCTGCTCGTTTTGTAAACGAAACGGACATGTCATAAATGAATGCCGTACAAGGCAACAAACACAAACAATGCCGTCAACCTCACAAAATTTTCAACGACCAAATTACCCAGGAAATTCAAGTTTCCAAAACTTTTCACAAAATAATCAATTTAGTCAGAGGACATTCCCTCAAAACCAACCTAATCAACCTCAAAATAGGCCCTCAGCTATAAGGCCGAATCCAAACTTTAACCAACAAAGACCGTCAGCTATTCAACCTAACCCGAATTTTAACCGCTTTAACCAGCAAAAAGCTCATCATTTAAATTACGAACCTTACGATAATTATGCCGATCAATTTAATCAATACAATGACTATTCATCCGATTATCAAAATGTAAGTGACAGTTATGAAAATTACGATCTAGAAAACGCTCAAAGCTTTTCAGAGAATTATACAGCTAATTCCCCATACGAACAGTACGAGAATTATACTGATAATTCTCAAACGCCACAGGAGGATTATACTGTTAATCCTCAGGATTTTCGCTTAGATCCGGAGTACCCCACGGATACTCCAACACAGCAAACAGACCAATTCGACCAAATAACAAATCAAATACGAACGATGAATCTCAACGACAGTTTCGACCCGTCGCTGAACTTCCCGGAACAAGGGTTCATGTAGAAACGCTATCACACTCATTGTTGACCGTAAATTCAAAAAATCTATACTACATTAAAGACATCACAAACAAATTCAAAATTCTAATCGATACTGGCGCAGGTATCTCTATCTTTAAACCAAAAACAGCGGAAAATTACAAACGGAGATTTTCAGAAAACGTAATTATACAAGGTATAACCGATTAGAAAATTACTATTAGTGAATCTGTTCTTATACCCTTCACTGATAACGACCCACATAAGGTTTACATCTACGACCTAGATATCAATTTTGATGGACTGATAGGAGCTGATTTCCTAGAGCACTATCATTGTATCGTCGACATAAGAAATAAACAATTAATAACCAATTTCAAAACGGTACCACTTTTCAAAGTAACCGACGATTCGTCGAAACCCGAATACGACAAAATCCAATCAAACCACAACCCTAATCAAAATAAGATCCAAATTGAAGGCCGTACCGAAAAAATTTATAAACTAAAATGTAACCTTAGAAACACTGACGCTATTTTGCAAGCGCAAGAGAATGAAAAAGTCCGTTTACCTAATGCTCTTGTTAAAGTAAACGAAAACGGAGAATTTTTAACAACAATAATCAATGCTAATGTCATCCCGAAGACTGTCGATTTTTCCAATTTAAATTTAGAACCTGTACAAAAATTTAAGTCAATTTTTAACTTAAACACGCAAAATTCTGACCAACACCTAACGACGGACAGATCCTTCGAAATCAAAGACGAATTGCGCTTGGATCATCTAAACGAAGAAGAGGCCGAAATAGTAACGCAGCTTTGTTTAGACTTTCAAGATATATTCTATTTGGAAGGAGACAATTTGACCTTTACCAACGAAATCAAACACCCTATTGACACCGACAATTCCCGACCGATATTCACTAAATCGTATCGATATCCTCAGGTCCATAAAGAAGAAGTTAAGTCCCAAGTATCGAAAATGTTAAGTCAAGGTATTATTCAACCCTCAATCTCACCTTGGTCCTCTCCTGTCTGGGTAGTTCCCAAAAAACTGGACGCTTCTGGTAAACAGAAATGGCGCGTTGTAGTCGACTACCGCAAACTCAATGAGGTTACAATCGGTGACAAATATCCTCTGCCCAACATTTCCGATCTTTTAGACCAACTTGGCAAATGCCAATATTTCACGACCTTAGACTTGGCTTCTGGTTTCCACCAAATCGAAATTAATCCCGCAGATATTCAAAAGACTGCTTTCACAGTTGAGAACGGTCATTATGAATTCGTGCGAATGCCATTTGGACTCAAAAACGCTCCATCAACTTTTCAAAGAGTTATGGATAACATCCTGTTAGGTATTCAAAATGAACGATGTCTCGTCTACATGGACGATATTATTATTTACTCCCCTACAATTCACGAACACATTTCCCGTCTAACTGAAGTCTTTAAACGCCTTCAAAAAGCCAACCTCAAAATTCAACCAGACAAATGCGAGTTTCTCCGCAAGGAAGTCGCTTATTTAGGACATCTCATTACAAAAGACGGCGTAAAACCGAACCCTTCGAAAGTTGACGCTATTTTAAATTTTCCTCAACCGAAAAATCCAAAAGAAATTAAATCATTTCTAGGCTTAGCCGGATATTATAGGCGCTTTATCCCTAATTTCTCCAAGATAACCAAGCCCCTAACAAAACTACTACAAAAAGACATACCATTTCTCTTCGACAATGATTGTGTAAATTCTTTTCAAAATTTGAAACAAACATTAACAACAACTCCGATATTAATTTACCCTAATTTTGATGAACTTTTCATTCTAACCACTGATGCGAGCGCATTTGCCGTCGGCTCGGTGCTGAGCCAGGGGCCCATTGGCAAAGATTTACCCATTGCCTATGCTTCTAGAACCTTGTGCAGTGCAGAAACTAAATATTCAACGATTGAACGCGAGCTTTTATCGATAGTATGGAGTGTAAAGCACTTTAGACCATATCTGTATGGTAGAAAGTTCAAGCTTGTCACCGACCACAGACCACTCACCTGGCTATTCTCTATAAAAGATCCAGGAAGTAGACTTGCCCGTTGGCGACTCAAATTAGAAGAGTACGACTACGAAATAATTTGTAAACCTGGCAAAATCAATAAGAACGCGGACGCACTTTCCAGAATCAAAATTAATCATTTTTCCGAATGTTCCAAATTCTATTCAAAGGTTCTAGCCGCGAATGTCGAAGAGTCAGACGACGACGAAAACCCAGACGATAACAACGCAGTCACTAACGAACAAATTTCGCGAGAATTTGAAACTTTCACCAACCTATATAAAACAACATCTTTAATTGACTATTCGAAAATCAAAGCCTCGAACAAACAACTTTTGTATCGAGAACATAAAGATATTATAACCTTTTTCCAACAAAACAACTTACAAGATCTACATCACAAAATTATCGAGGACATATTCGAGGAAAACCCCGAATTTCATAACAATAAAATCAATATTGTATCGAGCAAAACAATCAGACATAGGAGATATTTTATCATCCCTCTAGCTTTTAATATCGAATCTGTAATTGAACATCTATTTTTGGTATTATTTAAAAATCAAGATGTCCTAGATCTCTCTAAGACATACTTTGTCGAAAATAATTTAGACCTCCCCATTCTTGAAATCCTATCATTCATTTTTGCGGAAAAAGACTTAAAAGTAGTAATTTGTCAAGATATCGTCAGAACTGCCGACGAAGATGAAATTCCAATTATATTGGAGCAAAATCATTTTGGTAAAAATAATCTACACCGTGGAATAAATGAAACGATTCGAAGAATTAGAGAAAAATACACTTGGCAAGGTCTAACTAAAGACGTTGAAAATTTTATAAAAAATTGCGAAACTTGACAAAAGACTAAAGTATGCCGGAAAAACCTTAACAACCCTCTAGTAGTCACAGAAACCCCAAGAACACCATTCGAAAGAATTAATATCGATTTATTTGAATTCCCAACTCGAAATTACGCTTTAACTATTCGCGACGAGTTAACTAAATTTACACAAGCCTATGCAGTCCCGGACAAATCCGCAAAATCCGTCGTAAATACCTTGTTGTTATACTTTCAACATTACGGTACCCCGCTAAGAATCCATTGCGATTACGGTAGCGAATTTGACAACCGTTTGCTTAAAGATCTCTGCACCCTCTACGACATAAAATTAACTTATTCAAGCGTAGGACATCCCCAATCGAACGGATCAATAGAAAGATTTCATGCTACCTTAGCTGAAATGATAAGAATTCATAAAACTGAAAACCCGAACGAACATCCGTTCACGATTTTACCATATGCAGTAATATGTTATAACAATTCGGTAAATAAAACACACGGTTTCACCCCATATGAACTTATCTTTGGTCATACGTCCAACAGACCACCTGAAACTTTATATAACCAAAAAGAGTTAATAACCAAATACGTTAGAGATTTAAACAACAGAATATCCCACTACTATAAAATAGCCCGTAGTCGAACACAATCTCTAAAAGAGAAAGCAAAAGTTCGTTTCGACAAAAGCGTTCCCCAAAAACGATCTGAGTACAAAATAGGTGACTTAGTTTACGTAAAAGAATCACAAATCAAAAACAAATTGCAAAACAAATTTAACGGTCCTTTTAAAATAAAAGAAATTTTTCAAAATTCTGCTACCTTATTAAACCTCAAAACGAAACAAGAAACCAAAGTAAATTTTGATAGAATGAAACCATATACTGAAAATTAAATTTATTTTCAGGTTTCTCCTGCTGTTCGGATCAGCACTCTGTCAATACAAAATTACCCCAATCAATAACACCGTTGGTGTATACTACCACCAAGACATGGACATCGTGGTGACAAATGACAAATGGACTCTACTAATGCATAAAAACATTTCATCCCTCAAACTAGCTTTTGACAAAAATCAAAATATCTTAGACAGAATCTTGTACACTCTCCATAATGGTGATCATAAGTCAATTATTTTTACGAGTGAAATTAAAACAGACTTTAACCTTTTAACACAAATATCCAACTCTATAAAAATGAAATTTGACGAAATCTTTTCAGATACAAAAAGATATAAACGAGGAATACTTAACGGTATCGGTACTATATTCAAATCCATAACTGGAAACTTAGATGCTGAAGATGGCCAGTACTATACTAATTGTATAAATAAACTAAATAACGACGAACATCAATTGGAAAACTTAATCAAAAATCAAATTTCAGTTACAACTTCTGTTATTAAAAACTTCAACTCGACTATACAAAAATTACAAATTGACGAGGAAACCTTTAACAAAGATCTCGAAGAAATAGAACACACAATTCAAACAATGACTCAAGCTATTGAGGCTGCTCACATAAAACTAAAATTTTTATACATTTCCGAACAATTAATGGCAAGCTATTTGTATATCGAAGATAATTTGAACGACATTCTGAATTCAATAACATTTGCCAGATTAGGAATCATTCACACGTCAATCATAACCCCTAATCACTTAGTGACAGCACTTCAAGAAGTTTCACAGAGCTTACGAAGGAACAATTTGCCTCTCCCCATTAAATTATCGGCAGTTGCTAAGTATCTGGACATTATTGAATTGCAAGCGTTTCAAATGGATTCTAACTTAGTATTTGTTTTAAGAATACCACTTGTTGAACCCCAAAATTATAACACCTATCACCTATACCCTATCCCGATACTTGATAACAGAACTGGTCTACATCACGTTTTATCTATTTCACAAAAATATATCGCGAGAGATGATGATTCTTTGATGTACATACCTATACAAAATTTGAAAGAATGCAAACCACTTTATTTTGGAACCAAACTATGTTCTAACCTGTTTGCATATCCTATCGACCAAAATGCCATATGTGAAGCCAGAATACTAAAACCATTGCCAAAACTTCCAGAGAACTGTCAAACTTCCTTCATTATTAGTCAGGGATACAACGTCCAAGAACTTGAAGACAACACATGGCTAGTAATTAATTCCGAACCACTTCACATTACGATCAACTGTCCAAAGAGAGAATCCACAACAGAGTTAATCAACAAAAATTCCATCATCAAACTACAACCAGGATGTTACGCCTATGCAGGCATTACTCGAATACAAGCCAGTGCCAAAGACTTCTCCGAAATTAAGGACAATTCACATCCAATCCAAATTCCTTTTGAATGTTGTAATCACATGCCCGACAAAATCGAAATTCCAAAATTAAAACCACTCAAATTAAACAATCTCGACGTAGAAGATCTAAATATTGCAAAAACCAAATTGGACCAATATTCCAAAGACCTGGATGACCTCATAAACGAGCCTTTTGTGACCAAACACGTATCTTGGTTCACGTATTTCATAATCACTCTCATCATTCTATTAGTTCTACTTTACATAACTTGTAAATGCAGAAGAAGAAGATGTGGAGCATTGCGAATCCAACCCAAAACGGACAACCCTCCTTCACCTCCTTCAGAGCGAAGCAGAGTTTTTACCAAATTTCCTAGACTGATCCCTCCAAGAAAGCGACCCGGTATTAAACCTCAAGAAGAAGAGGACATCGAGTTAACATAGACTTTCATATGTGGAGTTTTACCCTTGTCTATTAATTTAGACCATTGTATTTTATTCTTATCACATTTATGTAATGTACTACTCGCTTATTATTATTATCATTTACCAATTTTAACTTTCATGTATTCTATTATTTTGCTTTGTATTCATTCAACATTGTTTCAATTTATTTTGCATTATATTCATTTAACGTTTCTAACAATTTTCAAAAGTTGCTGAATAACATCAACTTTTTTATTAAGGGGGAAGTTGTTATATAAAATTATACGCTTATTACCAAGACTTAGCCATAACAAACCTTCACAGGTATATCATATTACATGATAACGACTTCTCTTATTAATTGCTTATCTTCAAGATATCATATTTCACCTTTGTTTCTCATAACTTGTGATGACTGCAGAACTGCATTTCCTTTGTTCTATATTTTGCTTACTCAGGTTCTGTATGTTATAAATATGACACGCTTTGTTGAATCAGTTATTAAACTCAGTTAGAATGCAACACTTCTAATTTATTATTATATTCCTTCTCCAAGAGCCAACGTTGGCTCCATGTAACTAAATAAAAGTTTTTAAAAAGTCATTCATGTGAACCGTGATCTAACATATATATATTTATATATATATATATATATATATATATATATATATATATATATATATATATATATATATATATATAAATATATATATATTTATATATATATATATATATATATATATATATATAAATATATATATGTTAGATCACGGTTCACATGAATGACTTTTTAAAAACTTTTATTTAGTTACATGGAGCCAACGTTGGCTCTTGGAGAAGGAATATAATAATAAATTAGAAGTGTTGCATTCTAACTGAGTTTAATAACTGATTCAACAAAGCGTGTCATATTTATAACATACAGAACCTGAGTAAGCAAAATATAGAACAAAGGAAATGCAGTTCTGCAGTCATCACAAGTTATGAGAAACAAAGGTGAAATATGATATCTTGAAGATAAGCAATTAATAAGAGAAGTCGTTATCATGTAATATGATATACCTGTGAAGGTTTGTTATGGCTAAGTCTTGGTAATAAGCGTATAATTTTATATAACAACTTCCCCCTTAATAAAAAAGTTGATGTTATTCAGCAACTTTTGAAAATTGTTAGAAACGTTAAATGAATATAATGCAAAATAAATTGAAACAATGTTGAATGAATACAAAGCAAAATAATAGAATACATGAAAGTTAAAATTGGTAAATGATAATAATAATAAGCGAGTAGTACATTACATAAATGTGATAAGAATAAAATACAATGGTCTAAATTAATAGACAAGGGTAAAACTCCACATATGAAAGTCTATGTTAACTCGATGTCCTCTTCTTCTTGAAGTTTAATACCGGGTCGCTTTCTTGGAGGGATCAGTCTAGGAAATTTGGTAAAAACTCTGCTTCGCTCTGAAGGAGGTGAAGGAGGGTTGTCCGTTTTGGGTTGGATTCGCAATGCTCCACATCTTCTTCTTCTGCATTTACAAGTTATGTAAAGTAGAACTAATAGAATGATGAGAGTGATTATGAAATACGTGAACCAAGATACGTGTTTGGTCACAAAAGGCTCGTTTATGAGGTCATCCAGGTCTTTGGAATATTGGTCCAATTTGGTTTTTGCAATATTTAGATCTTCTACGTCGAGATTGTTTAATTTGAGTGGTTTTAATTTTGGAATTTCGATTTTGTCGGGCATGTGATTACAACATTCAAAAGGAATTTGGATTGGATGTGAATTGTCCTTAATTTCGGAGAAGTCTTTGGCACTGGCTTGTATTCGAGTAATGCCTGCATAGGCGTAACATCCTGGTTGTAGTTTGATGATGGAATTTTTGTTGATTAACTCTGTTGTGGATTCTCTCTTTGGACAGTTGATCGTAATGTGAAGTGGTTCGGAATTAATTACTAGCCATGTGTTGTCTTCAAGTTCTTGGACGTTGTATCCCTGACTATTAATGAAGGAAGTTTGACAGTTCTCTGGAAGTTTTGGCAATGGTTTTAGTATTCTGGCTTCACATATGGCATTTTGGTCGATAGGATATGCAAACAGGTTAGAACATAGTTTGGTTCCAAAATAAAGTGGTTTGCATTCTTTCAAATTTTGTATAGGTATGTACATCAAAGAATCATCATCTCTCGCGATATATTTTTGTGAAATAGATAAAACGTGATGTAGACCAGTTCTGTTATCAAGTATCGGGATAGGGTATAGGTGATAGGTGTTATAATTTTGGGGTTCAACAAGTGGTATTGTTAAAACAAATACTAAGTTAGAATCCATTTGAAACGCTTGCAATTCAATAATGTCCAGATACTTAGCAACTGCCGATAATTTAATGGGGAGAGGCAAATTGTTCCTTCGTAAGCTCTGTGAAACTTCTTGAAGTGCTGTCACTAAGTGATTAGGGGTTATGATTTACGTGTGAATGATTCCTAATCTGGCAAATGTTATTGAATTCAGAATGTCGTTCAAATTATCTTCGATATACAAATAGCTTGCCATTAATTGTTCGGAAATGTATAAAAATGTTAGTTTTATGTGAGCAGCCTCAATAGCTTGAGTCATTGTTTGAATTGTGTGTTCTATTTCTTCGAGATCTTTGTTAAAGGTTTCCTCGTCAATTTGTAATTTTTGTATAGTCGAGTTGAAGTTTTTAATAACAGAAGTTGTAACTGAAATTTGATTTTTGATTAAGTTTTCCAATTGATGTTCGTCGTTATTTAGTTTATTTATACAATTAGTATAGTACTGGCCATCTTCCAGCGGCGGCTGGTGAAATTTCAATATTTTTTTTCTCGTCTGTGGCGCATGGGACCCATACGAAATTTGGGAAATAACATCTAGAGAAGCACTTTTCTAATGACCCCTAAAAAATTTTGAAAAAGCAGTTTGCGAAAAAATTTTTGAAAATTTGCTAGCCTCCCCTGGGTCTAGGGACCCCTGTTTACTTTTATTTTTTTTTGTCATATGCATTTGACTTTTCATAAAAATGCATCGACAGATTTTAGAGTTTGTGAAAATATTTTCATTACTAACTGAAATACAATGAACTGAAATTTTGTAATTTACAATTTAACAAATTACAATATTTCAATTCGTTGTATCTCAGTTAGTAATGAAAATATTTTCACAAACTCCAAAATCTGTCGATGCATTTTTATGAAAAGTCAAATGCATATGACAAAAAAAAATAAAAGTAAACAGACCCAGGGGAGGCTAGCGAATTTTCAAAAATTTTTTCGCAAACTGCTTTTTCAAAATTTTTTAGGGGTCATTAGAGAAGTGCTTCTCTAGATGTTATTTCCCAAGTTTCGTATGGGTCCCATGCGCCACAGACGAGAAAAAAAATATTGAAATTTCACCAGCCGCCACTGCCATCTTCAGCATCTAAGTTTCCAGTTATGGATTTGAATATAGTACCGATACCGTTAAGTATTCCTCGTTTATATCTTTTTGTATCTGAAAAGATTTCGTCAAATTTCATTTTTATAGAGTTGGATATTTGTGTTAAAAGGTTAAAGTCTGTTTTAATTTCACTCGTAAAAATAATTGACTTATGATCACCATTATGGAGAGTGTACAAGATTCTGTCTAAGATATTTTGATTTTTGTCAAAAGCTAGTTTGAGGGATGAAATGTTTTTATGCACTAGTAGAGTCCATTTGTCATTTGTCACCACGATGTCCATGTCTTGGTGGTAGTATACACCAACGGTGTTATTGATTGGGGTAATTTTGTATTGACAGAGTGCTGATCCGAACAGCAGGAGAAACCTGAAAATAAATTTAATTTTCAGTATATGGTTTCATTCTATCAAAATTTACTTTGGTTTCTTGTTTCGTTTTGAGGTTTAATAAGGTAGCAGAATTTTGAAAAATTTCTTTTATTTTAAAAGGACCGTTAAATTTGTTTTGCAATTTGTTTTTGATTTGTGATTCTTTTACGTAAACTAAGTCACCTATTTTGTACTCAGATCGTTTTTGGGGAACACTTTTGTCGAAACGAACTTTTGCTTTCTCTTTTTGAGATTGTGTTCGACTACGGGCTATTTTATAGTAGTGGGATATTCTGTTGTTTAAATCTCTAACGTATTTGGTTATTAACTCTTTTTGGTTATATAAAGTTTCAGGTGGTCTGTTGGACGTATGACCAAAGATAAGTTCATATGGGGTGAAACCGTGTGTTTTATTTACCGAATTGTTATAACATATTACTGCATATGGTAAAATCGTGAACGGATGTTCGTTCGGGTTTTCAGTTTTATGAATTCTTATCATTTCAGCTAAGGTAGCATGAAATCTTTCTATTGATCCGTTCGATTGGGGATGTCCTACGCTTGAATAAGTTAATTTTATGTCGTAGAGGGTGCAGAGATCTTTAAGCAAACGGTTGTCAAATTCGCTACCGTAATCGCAATGGATTCTTAGCGGGGTACCGTAATGTTGAAAGTATAACAACAAGGTATTTACGACGGATTTTGCGGATTTGTCCGGGACTGCATAGGCTTGTGTAAATTTAGTTAACTCGTCGCGAATAGTTAAAGCGTAATTTCGAGTTGGGAATTCAAATTTCCTAGACTGATCCCTCCAAGAAAGCGACCCGGTATTAAACCTCAAGAAGAAGAGGACATCGAGTTAACATAGACTTTCATATGTGGAGTTTTACCCTTGTCTATTAATTTAGACCATTGTATTTTATTCTTATCACATTTATGTAATGTACTACTCGCTTATTATTATTATCATTTACCAATTTTAACTTTCATGTATTCTATTATTTTGCTTTGTATTCATTCAACATTGTTTCAATTTATTTTGCATTATATTCATTTAACGTTTCTAACAATTTTCAAAAGTTGCTGAATAACATCAACTTTTTTATTAAGGGGGAAGTTGTTATATAAAATTATACGCTTATTACCAAGACTTAGCCACAACAAACCTTCATATTACATGATAACGACTTCTCTTATTAATTGCTTATCTTCAAGATATCATATTTCACCTTTGTTTCTCATAACTTGTGATGACTGCAGAACTGCATTTCCTTTGTTCTATATTTTGCTTACTCAGGTTCTGTATGTTATAAATATGACACGCTTTGTTGAATCAGTTATTAAACTCAGTTAGAATGCAACACTTCTAATTTATTATTATATTCCTTCTCCAAGAGCCAATGTTGGCTCCATGTAACTAAATAAAAGTTTTTAAAAAGTCATTCATGTGAACCGTGATCTAACATATATATATTTATATATATATATATATATATATATATATATATATATATATATATATATATATATATATATATATATATATAGGTATAGACGGTATATTGTGTAGCCCGATATATCGACAGGTCGTTCATAAGCCCGGCATTTCCCGAGTGTATAAATGAACAAATTTATTAAATATGGCGATTGTTATGAATCTTTTCTAATAGGAAGCCACTAGGGGTAGCTAATTATTATTTTTCTTTCAATTATATAAACATGGCATATTTCAGAGCCCGGATATATTTACTGATCCTTTCAAAGCCCGCTGTATATAAGAATATAGCTAGCGTTCGTTCTCCGTCCCAGCGATGTTGCCAATATAATCGGGCCTCAGTAGGTTATATTTTTATAATATATATTTCTTTGATGCATGCATCGTCACGAAGCACAATATAATAGGAGTACTTGCTATACTGCGCCACTACCATTACCGTTTACAGTAGAGACGCTAATGGAGGGCCAGTTATTAAAGGAAATATATTCATTCTTTGAACGCCAAAATAATATAACAGTTACGTTTTTTATTATTCATTGTTACGAATTTGAAGATATATTAGAAGAACCTAATAAAATATTAGGTTATTTTTTTATGCAAATAGACATTAATTATTAATAAATGATAATGTAATTACTCCGTGGTAGGCCTATAAGTATTTAAATATTTTGAATTTGTCCTCATTTTTTGTTTTCCACTTTTAAAGTATTACTTTATTAACAGTAAAATAAAAATATGCAAAGGGGTAGAATTAAATTACGTTTATTTACCTAACATAGATATATAAAACGAATTGTTTTAATAGTACAGTAACATCAGGTATAATAGTAAAAGGATCCCTTGATGCAATTTTTCTTTTGAAAATGTACTTATTTTGAGACAGCAAGTGACCTTTGTGTTTCCGAGTATATGGATCAAATATGAGCAAAAAATAATTGCCATCAAATAACAACAAAGCATGAAGTTCTCTTTGAAGTATTTATAAGTTTTTATTTAATTTTATTTCACTGTCACTATAATACTTATAGGCTTAATTTTGAAAAAGTTATTACAATGACCTTTACTACGTACCAGCTGTCCCAAGTTAACATCAATTGAAAGTTGCATTATATGAAATAAGATTTCAGATTCAGTTTGTCCCACTGTGCAAAGAAATATCTTTAAAAATTAACAAATATATATTTTTTAAATTTTAAAGTGTACAGATAAACGTATAGGGACAAAAAAGTGTCTTCTTTACAAGAGCTTTCAAACAAAAAAAAAAAAGAAAATAGAACTATTAGGAGCTGAGATAAAAAAACATTCATTGTGGCTAATGGCAGCCATCTTTAATGGTCGCCATTTTGGTGTTGCACGAATTTTAAAGTGGCTCCCTATCTGGAAAGTTACCTTTTGGCATCAACTATGACCACAGAAAGTGGCACATCCCAATCAAAAAGTGGAGATTTTTGGCTTATATAGCCATGTACCCGACGTACTATAAAGCATAAAGTTCCCTTTTAAGTATGGCAAGCAAAAATTTAATATTTTCTTTTATTGATTATATGTTATATGCTTGCACTAATAAAAATAATAATTATTATTATAGTACAGTGGCTAGAGATAAAAATATGCAAAACTTCGGAATAATGTCATATTGAATGGATTTCGTTCATTTTGGAAGTATAAGCTTCACAGAAAAGTTTCTATATTGTGCGGGGGCTTGCTAATTTATAGGGGGTAGATGCCACCCCCTCTCAGGGGGTGGCACTTAAAAAATATATATATTTATTGTAGCTGAAGTAGAATCAAATTTTAAGAAGAAAAGGTTCTATGCAATTTTTCACACAAATTTATAGTTTTTAAGTTATAACAACTTCAAAATTGCGATTTTAGCTTAAAAAAAAAAGGTTTCCAAACGGCTTTCGTCAGGTATCTCGAAAAGTATTACTTTATCGAAAAAATGTTACAGACCAATTACATAAAGTACAAACTGGGAATTAATTATATTTTTTGTTTATTGATGTAGGATTAATAAATTCGGAGATATTTAAGTTTACATTTGGCGCCCAAATGTTCATAAGATAATTATTTAGAGTGAGAGTTAAATATCTCAGAAACTGTGACACATACGTCAAGTATGCTAGTAAGTAGAATAATTGGTTATTAATTAAGCTTTCAACTGTTTTTTTATTTGTTTCTATAGCATAAAAAACAAAGAAGTTATGACCGAAGCAATGTGCGTCTACACATTTTTTTTTAAACAACGTCGCCATTTTGTTACTGTAATTAGCCAGTAATTAAAGAAAGGAATTTCAAACACTGTTTCTCATTAATATATAGCATGACGTAGATGTCAAATTTTTTAGTTTGTATACAGCACTTGCTTTAGAAAAAAATACAGTTTAAACTATAAAGGTATTTTCGATAAAAAGATATTTTGTTTTCCTTTTCCAAATAGGTATCTCAATAAATATTAGTTTTATTGAAAAATGGGTAGAGACCAAAAATAAAGCTCATAAACTGATAATGAATTTAGCTTGTTTATTTATTTACATAGATTTAATAGTTTCCGAAGTTTACAAATGGCGTCCGAACGTTTATAAGTCGTAAAATGCAGTTTAAATGTTAAATATCTCAGAAATTGAGACACCTACGTCACGCATACTAAGAAATGAAATTAAAGACAATTAATTGCGCATTCAAGTTATTTTTTACTCGTTCCTGTAGCATAAGAAGTAAAGAAGTTATGATGTAAAAATGAGCGTATTTATATTCTTTTATATAAAAAGGTCGCCATTTTGTTACTCTAATTAGCCAGTAATTTAAAGTTTTTCGTTAGGATGTAGCATTACCTAGATATTCAAATTTTTTTGCTCATTTAAAGCACTTGCTTTAGAAAAAAATGCATTTTAAACTTTAATTTCGAAACACTTGGATACCAAATATAAACTTAAATATCTCCGAAATTATTAATCCTACATCAATAAACAAAAAATATAATTATTTCCCAGTTTGTACTTTCTGCAATTGGTCTGTAACATTTTTTCAATAAAGTAATACTTTTCGAGATACTTGACGGAAGCCGTTTGGAAATACCTTTTTTTAAGCTAAAATCGCAATTTTGAAGTCGTTATAACTTAAAAACTGTCAATTTATGTGAAAATTTGCATAGAACCTTTTCTTCTTAAAGTTTGATTCTATTTCAGCTCCAATAAATATATACAGTGTGTCTCACTTTTCGTCACTACACCCCAATATCTCGGCCATTTGTTGGTCGATTTAGATCAAATTTGGTATACTTCTTTTGCTTCAGATTGTAATTAAAAAGTTATTTAAAAATTTTTTTTTCGAAATTAAATACGCCTACTATGATCAAAAAAATTTGGCAAAAATTAGGAATTTATATCAAAAAAATCATATCTAAGATTTCAATAATAATCACCCTACTATTCGAGTTATTTATTGTCGGATATTTACATAACTTGGTAGTGGTGTAATAATGACGCTAATTAAGCATTAGGACACATTTTTTATCCAAAACACTATTATGAAATGAATATTTGAAAAATGGTGGCTATTTTTTAAAATACTTAGAACTCGGCATACCAATATCTTTGTTAACATGGAGTGCTTTGGAATGGATTTGATAATTCTTATTATTTCAATTTTATCAGCAATAGTTAATTGTTGTGCAGCCATGTTTAAGTTTAATTTGACATTCGATGCAATTGTCAAATCTATTCCAAAGTACTCCATGTTAACAAAGATATTGGTATGCTGAATTCTAAGTATTTTAAAAATCGCTGCCCAAGGAATCACTACTTCCACATCCGGATTTTCTACCCAAGTCACACAACGAAAAAATTTTGTATCTGGAAATAATTGTTTATGGAACTTTAATAATATAATATTTGAAATCCTCTACCCCAAAAACCCATAAAGCGATACCCCACATCGGTAGTGGGGTGAGGGTGGTGACAGGGGGTGGGAGTGGGGAGGTGGATAAAGTAAAAAAATATTTTGAAGTTTCTGGTTCTTGTACATACACTAAATCACATTTTTTTTCATTCCCTTTAATAATGGGGTGGGGGTGGTAATGGGGGTGGCTAATGCCAAAATTTGAGAGACCTTAGCTTCTCTTGTCTATACTAAATATTAATTTCATGAACTCTTACCTACTTGATTTACCTATTTACTCCAAATTTACCCCAACCCTTCGACGGAACAAGATGAAAATATAATCTAGTTCTAGATCTCGTTAAAGTACATATGTGTACCAAATTTCAAGTCAATATCTCAAACGGTTCCAGAGTAAACGTGCGCACAAAAAAAAGTTACAGACCGAGAGACCGACAGACAGATAGACAGAAAATTTTTTTTCGCTCAAACTTGAAATCTCGACGTCTCATGACATTCTAAGCCTATTTGAACAATAAAAATTTTTAAAAATTTTCCACTGGATGTGGAAGTAAAATAGCTACAATTTTTCAAATATTCATTTCATAATAGTGTTTTGGATAAAAAATGTGTCCTAATGCTTAATTAGCGTCTTTATTACACGACTGCCAAGTTATGTAAATATCCGACAATAAATAACTCGAATAGTAGGGTGATTATTATTGAAACCTTAGATATGATTTTTACTTCCACATCCAGTGGCAGTACAGTAACGACAAAAAAATTAAAAAAAATTTTTATTGTTCAAATAGGCTTAAATGTCACGAAACGTCGAGATTTTAAGTTTGAGCGAAAAAAAAATTTCTGTCTGTTGGTCTGTCTGTAACTTTTTTTGTGCGCACGTTTACTCTGGAACCGTTTGATATATTGACTTGAAATTTGGTACACATATGTACTTTAACGATATCTAGAACTAGATTATATTTTCATCTTGTTCCGTTGAAGGGTTGGGGAGTAAACTGGGGTAAATTTGGGGAAAATAGGTAAATCAAGCAGATAAGAGTCCATAAAATTGGTATTTAGTATATACAAGAGAAGCTAAGGTCCAAAAAAAAATTTTGGCATTAGCCACCCCCATTACCACCCCCCCACCCCGCTACCAATGTGGGGTATCGTTTTATGGGTTTTTGGGGTAGAGAATTTCAAATATTATATTATTAAAGTTCCATAAACAATTATTTTCACATACAAAATTTTTTCGTTGTGAGTGACTTGGATAAAAAATCTGGATGTGGAAGTAGTGATTCCTTGGGCAGCGGTTTTTTTTAAAGGAATGAATATTTTTTAACGAAATTTGGTATACAAGGGTTTTAGGTCATGCCGAACAAGATTCTGTAAAAACAAAAATCCTATCTCAATCGCTAATATAAATTCCCAATTTTTGCCAATTTCTTTTGATCATAGTAGGCGTAATTAATTTCGAAAAAAAAAAATGTTAAATAACTTTTTAATCACAATCTGAAGCAAAAGAAGTACACCAAATTTGATCTAAATCGATCAACAAATGCCCGAGATATTGGGGTGTAGTGGTGAAAAGTGAGACACACTGTATATATATATTTTTTATGTGCCACCCCCTGAGAGGGGGTGGCATTCACCCTCTATAAATTAGCAAGCCCCCGCACAATATAGAAACTTTTCTGTCAATCATTTACTATTATACCTCCAAAAATGAACTAAATCCGTTCAATATGACATTATTCCGAAGTTAAAACCTCTAGTTACTGTACTATTAGTGCAAGCATATAAAATACTTGTGCCCGTCATTCCCGTCTTCGCAAGTCATGCTCTTAAAAAGGAATCTGTGTGATATTCTTTTCTTTTCTTTCTTTTCGGGTTCAAAAGTTACTAACAATAATTGCAACAAAATATGCTTTTTCCTTTGAAAATTAAGCAAGATAAGGCAAAACAATATACGTAACTTTTCGGTAGAGCATAAAATTCTCTCGTATAATGGTTATAATAAAAAACGGTACATCTGATAGTTAAATTATCGTTATTAAAGGTAATATAATATTTATATTTTATTTTATATAATTGTATATAATATTGTTTAAAAATTTTGTTTAATAGTTTTCTCATTCTAATGTAATACTGCGTGCAGTCATAATATGTTTTCTTAATGTATATGGGGAAGCTAGTTTAGGGTGACCTCTTCCTTTTGTGTGTAAACTCTTTTGTGCACCTTTTTTCTTACATTCTTCTACCTACATTCAACTTAAATTTGGTGACAGTTGCTTTCTTGCACAGAGCAATAAAACAATTAAAGCGTCTCAAATGCCAAAAGAACTGTTGCCAATGGTATACAAAAGCTACACAACGCCTGTTTAAAACAAGATAGAGTTATATTACAGTATTTAGCCATAAATCGAACTAAAAAATTATTAGTCCTAAATTACTATGACGAAAATAAAATGTATAAATGAAGTATAAGGAATTATTTTAGAATTTGTTAAAATTAAATAATCAAAACATTAGAATACATTACAAATTAACTGAGAAGTTGGAAATTTAAAATAAAATGAAAGTCATTGTTTATAAGAAATGCTTTAGTACAGAAAAAATAATTTTCAATTCCGTAAAAATACATGGCGAAAACTGCAGTCCTAGAGGTAATGACGTATACTTCACGAAAAGAATTATTTGTAAATGGTACAAATTTTGTTCTTTATTTTTTGAATAGACACGTGATATTTTTAACATCAATATTTTATAAACAACTCGAAAAATAAAGTAATAAAAGATATAGTTTCACTCACTTTCGTTACAGATTTATGCATTATTACACTATATTTCTTAAATTATACAGACAGTAATTTTTAATGGTTTTTATTTTCTTGCTAGTTAACAAATTATCAGAAAGTTTTTTGACTATTTTTATTCAATGCTTAGATTTAGTTCAGGACTTCTTATTGCACTTGTTACCACACCAAAATCAAAAACAAACTAAAATAATAAAATCGCGGCAGAAAGAATTCCTTAATCACCTTTTTTGATGCTGTCATAAAGTTGTTTAGGGCAAACGCTCTGCTGTTTTCCCACTAATATTTTCGTTAGTGTTTTCTAACTGTGATTAAAATATACCTTTTTTATCTAAATATGTAGGTATATTATTTGCCTACATGTAATAAAACAAGAATAGCAGTAGGGTATGTTTTGATCTAACATGTGTTAAATAAAATGGACATTTCGGACAGAACGCTTTGGTTATGCAGACAAAATTAATGTTTTGAATCTAGTTTTTGTCAATTTCCACGGTATACTTGATACGAGTATTTTCTCGATTTTTAAATTATTATTCACAAAAGAATTTTCATGTTTATGTATACGGTTGTTTTTGTTATTTTTTTCTATCTAAAAAAAATATAAACACATTCGGCGATTGTTAATAACAAATTGTTTATTAAATAAACAAATAAATTCACAACAAAAAAAAAATATATTTTTTCCACCTTTTGAATAATTGCAAATAATAAATTTAGGAATAAAATTTTTTCTTAATAACATGTTTAAATAATGAAAAAAGACAAAAGTGATTATAAACAATTAAAAACAATTTTTAAGAATTTTTTTAAATCTAATATTCTATAACAAATAAAATGGCAGAAAAATATTTTTCAAAAATACGTAATTTATCTATTTGTTTGTAAAATTTGTTTAAACAAATAGCAATAAAAATTTTAAGTTTATGTAATCTTATAGTATTTTTGAATATTAAAAAAGTAAGAGTAATTAAAATTAATAAAAAAAATTTTTTTCCTTTAAGTTTTTAAATAATAACATAACTTTTATGAATTTTAAAATTAATATCTAATAACAAAAAATATTTTTACTTGTTCCGGACGGTTTCAGAGCATCGTAACGCCTTAGTGTTCGCTGCGTTGAGCTTTATTTTCAACATTAAATTAATGTTATTAATAATCTCGTTAATAATAGATGTAGAGTTTCGGGAGTCGGGACTTTTTTATTGGAAATTTCTTCCTCTTTAAGAATCTTTCTTTCTTTAAAATTTTTAATAGTTTTCGAGTTATTTGCAAAAAACGGAACTCGTTATTTTTTCAATTTTCATTAGTTTATAACTTTTGCAATTGTTTATGTGCGGGTTTAAAACTTTTGCACATTTTTCTAGACGTCATTCCGAATCCAATGCAATCAAGGTAGGTGCATGACATCAGATGCACCATGCAGGGAGACCGACTACAAATATAAATTCAAATAACCATCATAAAAATATATGTGTTTATTAATAAAAAAAACCGCTGCCTAAAAAATCACTACTTCCACATCTAGATTTTCCTGCCCAAACCTTTTACAGCAAAAAATGTCGATACTATATTTGCAATCCACTGTGTAAAAATAATTGTTCATAGAACTTTGATAATATAATATTTGAAATGGTAGTGGAGGTAGTAGAGGGGGAAGCTGTTGGCAAAAAATTTAGAGGCTCTTGTACACATAAATCACAATTTTATTTTTTTATTCCCGTTAATAATGTGGTAGAGGTGGTGGCGAGTGCCAAAAAAGTATTCAGGCCTTTTGTTCCTTTATACACACTAAATCACAATTTTATCTTTTTATTCCCTTCCATAATCACCTTCAATAATTTGAGCAAACAAATTTTTTTTACGATTACTATACTTCAACTCCACTACGTGGAATAGAATAGAATAAAACGATTCAAGTTAGCCCATCAAAATTGTGTTTTTTTAGAGACCATGTAGGCTTAAAGGGAACCAAGACAGATCACGTCATGCAGTTAGGTGCACCATACAGTAAAGGGAACCTGACTTAAAAAACCGCTGCCTAAAGAATCACTATTTCAACATCCAAGTCTCCTACAAAGAAAAAATGGTTGATACTGTATTTGCAGTCCATTATGTGGAAATAACTGATCATAGAACTTTAATAATATAATATTTGCAATCGTCTACCACAAAAACCCATAAAACAATATGCCATATCGACAGAGGGATGGTAGTGGGAGGTATAGCTGATGCAAAAAATTTAGGCCTTTGGTACTCATACACACACAAAATCACAATTTTATTTTTTTCGTCCTTTAATAATGGGGTAGGGATGGTAATGGGGGTGATAGTGGAAGTGGCTGATGTCAAAAAAATTTTGAGTAGGTACTTGGCTTCTCGTACATACACTAAATCCCAATTTTATAAACTCTCACTTGCTTGCTTTGCGTATTTATCCCCCCATCCCAAACTTCAACGGAATAAGATCAAAACATAATCTATTTCCAGATCTCTCTATAATACACAGGTGTCCCTTTTGAGTTAACATCATAAACGGTTCCAGAGTAATCGTGCGCACAAAAAAAAATTTCACACAGATTTTTTTTTGCTCAAACTTAAAATATTCGCATATTGGCATTCTAAGCCTGTTTAAAAAAACATTTTTTTTACGTTTATTATACGTTCACTCCACTATGTGGATGTGGAAGTAGTACCAGCTTATAGTGATTATGGACAATGCCTATCTATCCTTATAATATGTAAAACATCATTCTGCATAATAATAATTATTGTTTATTGACCGATATTTCTCCATGAAAATTTTAGTACTAAAATTATAATAATTAAGTATAGTATTATTGAATACTGAATGCAAAAAAAACACAATCCTAATTTAGGAACATTTATTTGAATTTCTGTATTACACTTCAAAAGACATTTTAAGATGTTTAAGATGCTAACAACTATTCTTCTTTCATAACACTGTACCATGTATTTTATAATTCTTAGTAGGCATATGAATTTTTGAATTTAGAAAAATTGTTCGAATATGATACAATACTTGTGAGGTTAAAAAATTGATTCAAATAAAGAGCTTTCATTCATCGATTGTGACTTCATGAAGAAAGTATTTAAGAGGAAATAAGAATCGAACGTTATCGAGCCATTGCAACGATGCCAAATATCGGGCTATATAACGTGCGATAGATATCAGCTGTATAAGAGTCTTGGATATACAGGAACAGCGCCGCCTTACTCAGTAGTGCTGAACTAAAAGTGTATCTCGGAACATGAAAATATGACTTTTTGAAGCCCACCCCAAAATTTTGTAGGAAGGAAGCTAACGTGATTTGTGGCCATTTAGTGATGATATACACGGGGGTACGTTGATGAGCCCGACCCCGGGCTGCACAACGTCAAATCGGGCTGCACTACAACCGCTCAGTGTATGAAACGGGCCTGTATATGACCGTGCATATCTCTATATATATATATATATATATATATATATATATATATATATATATATATATATATATTTAAATATTTACTTATTTGAATCATTCATTAATAGAAATCAAACCAAAAATACTTTATTTCAAATTAGTTAAACCTTACATGCAAAACATGCAAAAAAACATCCAAATGTTCTGAAAATTGTTTTCTACACGTTTTCAAGGGTGGGAAACACGATGCTGATATCATTTAGCCTCCCACCCCCAACCAACTACCTCTAAATGCAGAAGGCAGTTATACTGGTATCCCTTCGTCTTCTTAGGGCACACGAATCTGGCATCTACAGTCACTAACCCTGCGGGATGCGGGGAGTGGCTGTGGATTATCTACTGGCGCTTCCCCCTTGAGAATATTAGAGATATGGGAGAACTGTCCAGCATCGCGCAAGCGATAAAACAAATAATAATAACAATAAGCTTTATTATCCATTAGACCATAGAAACATAGTATAGGACAAGTCAAGATAAAGACAGTTGTGAATAGTACAACACAATTAATAAATAATACATGAGGAAACATTAATAATTCAAATATTCTGTCATCGTATAAAAATGTTTCCCTAGCAAGAATGTTTGTAGCTTATCCTAAAATTTTCTTAAGTTTTGTATATCTTTAATTGTGGAGGGCAATTTATTATAACATTTAATGCCTATATAATTAGGATTAGGAGGGTAAGGTTATTTCAGTATTATTTCTTAAATTGTAGCTATGAAAATCTAGATTTTTAACAAAATTGTTTTCATTAGATTTTAGGTATAATACTAGTTCCCCTTTCCCCCGTTTTTCGTTATCAGGCATGTGAGGAATTGTTGAATCTTGTAGCTGAATCTGAAGCTGAATCTTGAAAATCTTGTAGCGCCGGATATTTTTTCAAGTAGAAAACAATTTTCGGCACGTTTGGATGTTTTTTTTGCATTTTCCGGTATTGAGGAATGGGGTGGTTTCGACTCCCGAGGATCGTCAGGATGTCTGGTTGCGAAATTTTACAAGACATATTGAGTTTCCTCAAAAAAAAACAGATCCAACAAGTCCTCACATGCCTAACAACGAAAAATTGAAGAAAGGGGGTGGTTTATGTATTTAGGGTAGTTGGTTAGGGGTGTAGAAAGCAATTTTCGGCACGTTTGGATATTTTTTGCATGTTTCGGTATTGAAGGAGGGGGTGGTTTCAACCCCCGGGGTCGTTTGAATGTCTGATTGCGAAATTTCACAGGACAGTTTTCTCAAAAAAAAACCGACACAACAAGTCCCCGCATGCCTAACAACGAAAAATGAAAAAAAAAGGGGGTGGTTTTTTGCATTTAGGGGTAGTTCGAGAGGGGTAGGGACCGCGCGAATATCACCATCGTGTTGGCCGTCCTCGAAAACGGGGGGTAGTCATGTTTTGTCGCTACCCTTGCACTTTTTGGGTGTTAGACTTTTTTTGCAAGTTTCGTATGGACTATTACTTCTGAGTATACTTATACTTTATCATATTAAGATGACTTGGCCAATTCAGATCACTTCTGAATATTTCTTACCCCTCTAAGGAGGGGGTGTAGGGTGTCCATATCCCCTTTAAAAAATGTTGCTTGATTTTTATAGTAAACAATTATTTAGTTATTTAAATAATTTTCATTTGATAGAATGGGAATCTTTTTTCAAATTCCAAATTTACCCACAAAAGAGGTGGGAGTAACTATTTTGGGATTTTCGATTAGAAATATTCAGGAGTGATCTGAATTGGCCAAATCACCTTAATATGATAAAAAAACATCCAACTGAGTATTAGGATTTTTTGTAAACCCGATCAATATCCCCGAGAAGGTGGGTCTCCCTTTTAGAGGTGAGGAGGCGTATGAGAGTACTCAGAAGTAATCAGATTATTATATTCTGATAGCAACCACTCAATGAGGTGTTCTGGTTTTCTAAAAAATATGTAAATAACTATATAGTAGTTATATAGCTTACAACCTTCTTAGAGGTGGTGAGGGAATGGCGTTTAAGGGTTGAAAGGGTGAATTTGGTTTTTTTTTACTTCTTTTTCTACTTAGTTATCGAAACTTAGTATTCGGGCTAATATCAATTCCAATGTCACCCTCAAAGGGTTGTTTTTTAATGTGTCCTCTAGAGTTTTCGCCAAAACGGGTGACGAATTCGTTTTCAGAACCCCAAAATTAGAAATGGATGGGCCAAAAAAGCCATTGTTCTTTAGCGCAAAATCAGATTGCAAATTATATATTTTTTATAAATTCTAGGTCTATTTCTGTCTCATTTACAATTATATATATTCTCTCGTCGTATTATTATTCCACAAGGTAGGAAGCCATTTTTAAAACATCATGTCACTTTAAAATTGTCATGTAAGATTGTATCTAAAATTATGTAAAATTCGTGGCTACTTATTTATAATGATAAGGCCATTAAGGAGCACCTATATGGAATATTTCCGAGCACATGAATGCATTAGATCTCGAATAAAATTGCAGTAAAGATGCAGATTGAAATGAACTTGAATAAATTCATGGTAGCAAGGTTCACGTACTTGCAGCGTACTGTATAATAATCGGTGTGAGGCATCCTTGACATGTTATTATAACATATTTTAAGTGGATGTTTGCGATTCCAGCTGGAATACAAAAGACAAGTACAGCGAGTTGTTCTATGTTCAACTTCTCGGCCTTCAACTCGTATTCTCTTGACCATCATTAGTGAATTGAAAAAAATTAAATCAAATTCTTGGTAAATTAGATCTAAATGGACTGTAGGCATACACTTTTATGTAATTACTTTATTTGCTTTGTTGAAGTAGGTATAGTGCAAGAATTCTTCTTCGATTCACTTGCAGATTCTTGTCTAAATGAGTAATTAGTAATTACATCAAGCTGCACAATTTTCTGTTTTCCTTTAAAGGCAAAACAGTAAGGTCGAGATAATTTTTGGAATTCCTGGAATAAGAAGATAATTTCACACTAAGTAGTTGGGGGACGATAGCAAATAACTGGGGTTCAGACGGTAGAAAACCATTAATTGAAAAAAAAAATATGCATCTTGAAGTTTTTACAAAAAACCTCGCACGAAATGATAGGAAAATGGCCCTCGGTTAAATTACATCAAATGTTAGTATGTTATAGGTCTTGGCCTCCTGAACAATAGTTCTCATGGGCACAATGCTCAAAATTTAATAGTTCGGGTGCTAGTGGCCTTTGAAGTCTAAAAATATAAAGGTCTTATATAGTCCTTTGAGGTGAAGCTTTGACTCCAAAAGTTCTGTGGCTGGACCGCAAGACATCTACTCCTCCGTTTTCGAGTGCGGGGAATACGATGGCAGCAATATTTTCCAACATTCTCTTCACCCAACCGGAAAAACCACCTCTTTCCGATTTTCCGGTGCTAGGCCTGCGAGGGCTTGTCGGATCAGGTTTTTTTTAACAATTCGAATAAAATAAGTAACGATTGACCACACCTGACCCACCCCTGATGGTTGAAACTACCGCCACTCCCAATAACGAAATGCCACGAAATCAACGAAAATCAGCTGGAAAACGGTATACCCCGTTTTCAAAGGCGGGAAACACGATGGTGACAATATATCCCAGCCTACCCTTTATAGGCCGGGAGCCCGTGTATAAAATGACTGACTATTCGGCGAACTTTGAAAATATGTAAAATGGATTGTTCTTATATAAGTTAGCAAGGAATGGACCGTCAGCTGGTTGGGTAGCGGTGGGGGTGGCTGGCAAAGGGTTGAAAACACGTAAAAAAAAATTGAGAAAAAAACTATCCGGCGAACGCTGAAACTTATATGAGGGGAAGATTATGTTATATAATGAAAGTAGAACATAGTCAGCTGGATGGGGGGCGGTGGATTTACCGTCAGCTGATCGATCAAACAGGTCCAAAAACATGAAAAATTTAAATTATTCGTCGAACTTTAAAATTTGGGTATAAGATAATATTTACACTGAGATTCACGAAAAACATAGTCAGCTGCAAGTATGTGGGTGGAAAAATCGTCAGCTGGTACAGAACAATGCTGAGTGTTGATCGTCTGAGAGGCAGCGCGCATCACCTTTCTTGCATCAGCTGACGACTTTTCCACCCACATACTTGCAGTTGACTGTGTTTATCGTTAATCTTAGTATGAATATTATCATATACCCGAATGTGAAAGTTCGCCATAAAGATTTAATTAGTAATATCGATATTGATAACTTAATGTTAAAAAACGTGCGTGCGGCATTCCCAAGTTTCTTTTTTTAATTTGATTAAATATTCAAATTATTATTAATATACATTATTTTATGAGAATACAAATTAATACATTCGTACATTTCAAAATTATACAGAATGATCTGCTCAGAAAATTTATTTAGTTTAGTGAAAATAAAAATAAATTTATTCGGCTTCCGATAACAGATCTTCCTCATTCTCATTTTCATCCCAACTCAGCACTCTCTTGATGCTCAGTGGGTGAAATATCATTTTTCTCTTTGTCACTCGCATCTAAAAAAAATAATTATTTACTTATAAAAAAATTGATTAGGATTATAATAGGATGAAAAGTGAAAAGCACAAATGATATAATACCTTCAGTATTTTCGGCATCTCGGATGATCATTTCCACTTATGGAGGTAATTGATCTCCATCAAACCACTTGCAAGTTAAATTTGTTTTCCTCAAGCTGTCACCCATAACCAAGGGATCTAATGTAGATGGCACTTATTTGTGTGCGTTGTTCCAAATCGTATACATACATACACAGTTCTTAAAACGTGCTGTACAAGTTCCGATTTCGACGGAGGCGAGAGAGATGCATCAAAATTTTTGTCTGGTAACCGAAATTCGTTATCATTTTCGCTAAATTTATACACCTTAGTGAAGGTAGCTACACGAACATCATTGATGTTTTTTATAGCTTTAAACCCATACATCCTGCAAACAAACATCTCTATTATGTTAACGATATTA
The DNA here is from genome assembly GCA_936432065.2 of Rutpela maculata. Lineage (NCBI taxonomy): Eukaryota > Metazoa > Arthropoda > Insecta > Coleoptera > Cerambycidae > Rutpela > Rutpela maculata. Next base: position 100,004,807 of record OW386290.2, on the reverse strand, counting down.
TTTAGGTTCTCCTCTGGTAAATTATTCAAACTTTTAAATGCTTCAATAAACTCTTGATCTTTTCTTAATATAGTAAAAGGATTTTTTTCCTTTCTTGAAAAATGCGGGATTATAATCACATCCCGCGAAACCGTGGAAAGCGGGCAATGCGTTACACAAGTCGTCGCCAAGTGCTGAATACAAATCGTTTATTTCCTACGTTTCTTTATTTCCATTTTTATCCAAATTTTCACATTATTATGTACATTTTTCATGTTTCCCAACATGATGATAGGAATGTCAGTATCTGAACTTATGACCACACTGGTGTTCTCATTTATACGTGAAAAATCATTTTAGTGTCCGCCTCCTCGTGACTAGAACACGATAAGCTTTCCACGGTTTCTTGAGTGACACTAGATTGGTTATCATTGTTTCGAACTCAATAACTATAGCAGTTTTCTGCATTAGGTATAGGGTTTTATGAACGGAGCCATTTCATCACTTGCCCAATACATTGAAAGAAACTTGATAGAGCTTCTAAAAGAAGTTATTGAAGCAATTAAAAGTTTGAATAATTTACCAGAGGAGAACCTAAATAATGTCGTTAACATAATAGAGAAGTTTGTTTGCACGATGTATGGGTTTAAAGCTATAAAAAACGTCAATGATACTCGTGTAGCTACCTACACTAAGGTGTATAAATTTAGCGAAAATGATAACGAATTTCGGTTACCAGCCAAAATTTTGATACATCTCTCTCGCCTCCGTCGAAATCGGAACTTGTACAGCACGTTTTAAGAACTGTGTATGTATGTATACGATTTACAATAACGCACACAAACAAGTGCCATCTACATTAGATCATTTGGTTATGGGTGACAGCTTGAGGAAAACAAATTTAACTTGCACGTGGTTTGATGGAGATCAATTACCTCCATAAGTGGAAATGATTATCCGAGATGCCGAAAATACTGAAGGTATTATATCATTTGTGTTTTTCACTTTTCATCCTATTATAATCTTAATCAATTTTTTTAGAAGCGAGTGACAAAGAGAAAAATGATCTTTCACCCACTGAGCATCAAGAGAGTGCTGAGTTGGATGAAAATGAGAATGAGGGAGATCTGTTATCGGAAGCCGAATAAATTTATTTTTATTTTTACTAAACTAAATAAATTTCCTGAGCAGTTCATTCTGTATAATTTTGAAATGTACGATTGTATTAATTTGTATTCTCATAAAATAATGTATATTAATAATAATTTGAATATTTAATCAAATTAAAAAAAGAAACTCGGGAATGCCGCACGCACGTTTTCTAACATTAAGTTATCAATATCGATGTTACTGATTAAATCTTTATGGCGAACTTTGAAATTCGGGTATATGATAATATTCATACTAAGATTAACGATAAACACAGTCAGCTGCAAGTATGTGGGTGGAAAAGTTGTCAGCTGATGCAAGAAAGGTGATGCGCGCTGCCTCGCAGGCGATCAACACTCAGCATTGTTCTGTACCAGCTGACGACTTTCCCACCCACATACTTGCAGCTGACTATGTTTTTCGTGAATCTAAGTATAAATATTATCTTATACCCAAATTTTAAAGTTCGCCGAATAATTTAAATTTTTCATGTTTTTAGACATGTTTGATCGATCAGCTGACGGTAAATCCACCGCCCCCCGTCCAGCTGACTATGTTCTACTTTCATTATATAACATGTTCTTCCCCTCATATAAGTTTCAGCGTTCGCCGGATAGTTTTTTTTTTCAATTTTTTTTACGTGTTTTCAACCCTTTGACAGCCACCCCCACCGCCACCCAACCAGCTGACGGTCCATTCCTTGCTAACTTATATAAGAACAATCCATTTTATATATTTTCAAAGTTCGCCGGATAGTCAGTCATTTTATACACGGGCTCCCGGCCTATTACCCACTACTCTTAAATCGGAAAAACCCCCTTTTCCGATTTTCCGGTGCTAGGCTTGCGAGGGCTTGTCGGCTAGGATTTTTTTTCGTCAGTTCGAATAAAATAAGTTAAATTTCGATCAGACGAGACCTAACCAACCCGGGGGTTCAAGCAGCCTTTACAGAAAGTCAACTTTTCTTTCAGTGGCTTGTAGGGATTTGTTTAACACGGGTCATTGGTATATGTATGGTAAATAAAGGGAAAAGTTAAAAAAATCATATTAGGCGTTTTTTTTTATCGGAAAACTTTATTAATGAAAATTGTTCAGAATTGTCCAAAATTTCAGCAATATTAAAAAATATTGAATTTTGTTTTTGAAGTCCAAAATTTCGACAAAATTAAAAAAAAATACAAATCACTTGATAACTACCTGATAATTTGCATTTAATTTGAATCAAAATTATCATAGCACGATTTTCTAAAGAAAAAAAAAACAAATAAAATGATATTTTCGGACTCGGGCACTGCAATATTTTTCAATATTGCTGAAATTTTGAACTCTAGGTTTTTGGACAATTCTGAACAAGTTTCATTAATAAAGTTTTTCGATAAAAAAAATGCCTAATATTATTTCTTTATTTTACTTCCACGTCCAGTGGAAGTATAGTAACGACAAAAATTTTTTTTTAAATTTTTATTGTCCAAATAGGCTTAAAATGTCATGAAACGTCGAGATTTTAAGTTTGAGCGAAAAAAAAATTTCTGTCTGTCGGTCTGTCTGTAACTTTTTTTTTGTGCGCACGTTTACTCTAGAACCGTTTAAGATATTAACTTGAAATTTGGTACACATATGTGCTTTAACGAGATCTAGAACTAGTAACTACCTATGCGGACAGATATCGATAATCATTCGATTAAAAAATAAATGCCCCCACCATACCAAAAAGTTCCAGAGAGAAAAAAAATTTGTACTTATATGGTCTCTTCGATTACCGACTGGTAGACGGTAACCATTCGTCGTCGAATTTGCACGCTATTTCCTAGGATATATGTTTTTTGGGGTGCTGAATCCGAATCTGAGGTTTACTAACAAAATTTCGTGACGCAACATTGAAAAAAATTCAAAAAAAGATAAAAAATCTTATTTTTTTGGCGGTCTTTTGCCTATAACTCGAAAGCTATCAACTTTTCGTAAATAACCCCTCTATTCAAAATTAAAGTACATAAAATTTCCCACAAACTTCACTATTTAGATTTTTTTCTCCGACGAACCGTTCGGTCTCAAGCGCTAGTTGAAAATTGGCGTATTTCGGCTGAATGATATGATGGCCGGTATGTTTTTTTGATGAGGGAGAGGGGAGGACCTCTCGTGAACAATACAAAAGGCCTCGAGAATGGGAACGCAGGTATACGGTGACGTAGTTGGCCTTGGCTCATCTGTGAAGGAGTGGAATGGATGGAAAGAAGGCTTTTAAACCAGATAGTCCGATGATATTAGGAAAATGGCTCGGAAAGTTTTGGGACAAGCCAAAAATTAGTCAACCCCCTACAGAATTTCCTCAGGAATCCGAAAAAAATAGTGTTGACCACTCAAAATGGCGGCTTTAATTGTTATTCAACTTTTTGTAAACATAATGAATTTTGCAACTTACTTACTTGCTTATATCTTCGCTTCTAAAGGTCATAGAAAAACGTTCACCCCTAAATTTCTTCGCATGGGTTCCCCTATAAGGTAGGTATATGCAAAGAACTAATTTTTGATTGTTAATAACATTTTATGGCAAAAAACTGAAAAAAATTGGATTTTTCGATCCTCGAACTTTGAAGTACTGTAGAAACAAATATAAAATCTGCATGTTAACGATATTATGAGAAATAGTACATATTTTTACCTTTAATGAAATGCACTTTGTTCCGTTGCAAAATATTAATTATTTTTTTTGCAATTAATTTATAAAAAAAAAAATTCAAACTGTTATACTAAAACATCATATTAATATTTTACAGTTCTGTTTCGGTAAAAACATTGTATTTGACGTACATTTACATAATCAAAAAGAATATTTCAAAAAAATTTGAATTTGCGACTTTTTTACGCAAAAAATCAATTTTGCAACTTAAACAAATGTAAATATCTGTGGATTTTGAATAAAATTTATTGCAACTAACGGCATTTTAATTGTTATAAAAAAACACGAATTTGAGAAAAAATTTTTGCTCCGATGCTTTGGAGCCGAGATATGAAGATTTCACGTTTTTTGTGGTTACGGCGAAATTTGAAAATATTTTTACTTGAAAATTTAACTGAATATACCTCAGAGTGTGTGTTATCACTTAAAAAAAGTGCCATGTCTATATATCTAGATGGGCCATGGAAAAAAAATCTAGAAAATTGCATCTTTGACGCTCGCGTTCACGCTAGATGCCAGATTCCCCTCCCCCTTCACTGCTAACGGCGTACTTTGACAGTTTTACCCCGGCGGCAGCTTTATTTCTCTTTTTCTCGGCTTCAAGAGTGGCTAGATGGACGTTTTTTTTTTAATTCAACTTATTTTTTTCTCAGCTTTCCGATTATTCGATTATTTTTCAATTATTCAATTACGTTGCTCCGCAAAAAGTATTTGTAGTACAGCGGCTTTATTATTTTATTATTATAGATAAAATAATTTCAGTAGTTTATAATCAAACATCTTATAATTATTTCCACATCCAGTGGAAGTATAGTAACGCAAAAACAAAATTGTAAAAATTTTTATTTTTTAAATAGGCTTAGAATGTTATGAAATGTCGAGATTTTAAGTTTGAACAAGAAAGTCTGTCGCTCTGTCGGTCGGTCCGTCTGTAACTTTTTTGTGCGCACGATTACTCTGGAACCGTTTAATATATTGACTTGAAATTTGCTACATGCATGTATTTTAACGAGATCTGGAAGATTATATTTTGATCTTATTCCGTTGAAGGGTTGGGGGAAATGGGTGTAAATGGGTAAATTAAGCAAGTAAGAGTCCATAAAATTGGTATTTAGTATAAATAAGAGAAGCCAAGGTCCCAAAAAATGTTTTGGTATTAGTCACCCCCGTTACCACCCCCACCCCATTATTAAAGGGGGTGATAAAAATAAAATTGTGATTTAGTGTGTATACAAGAAGCTATGGCCTCAATTTTGTTTTTTAATTCATCCACCCCCACTACCACCGTTCCTACCCCCACTACCGATGTGACATAACGTTTGATTGGTTTTTTTTTCGTTGTGAGAGACTTGGATAGAAAATCTGGATGTGGAAGTAGTGATTCCTTGGGCAGCGTTTTTTTACAATTTTACAAACATTCTATAATTTAAGCAATCACGCATTTTTGTTATGTTATGAATTAGATGTTTATTTCGCTATTTAAAACAAATTAAATCAATATTGATGTCTGTCAGTTTAAATTAAATGAAATGCAAGAAAATGAGGAAGTTATTGGAAATGTTGATATAAATAATGACGATGATGACAATGATTGTCTGTACGCAGAAATGCGAGACGAAACGGACAGCGAGTCCGACACAGGAAATCACCCTAAAAAAAAACGAGGACAGAAAAATAAGCTTTAGTTTGTACATTCAATAAATTAATTTTTAAATACAAAATGTATACCTTTTTTATCCACAATAAGAGTAAAAACTAGTCACTCATCAATGTCTTATCAAATAAATTGTATGTAACATATTTATTTTATGAAGCAACGTAATTGAATGAAAAAAATAAGTTGAATTAAAAAAAAACGTCCATCTAGCCACTCCTGAAGCCGAGAAAAAGAGAAAGAAGTTGCCGCCGCGGTAAAACTGTCCAAGTAAGCCACTAGCAGTAAAGGGGGAGGGGATCTGGCTTCTAGTGTGAGCGCGAGCGCCAAGGATGCATTTTTCTCGATTTTCTTTCCATGGCCCATCCAGATATATAGACATGGCACTTTATGTAAGTAATACACTCTGAGGTATATTCAGTTCAATTTTCAAGTAAAAATATTTTCAAATTTCGCCGTAATCACAAAAAACGTGAAATCTTCATATCTCGGCTCCAAAGCATCGGAGCAAAAATTTTTTTTTCTTAAATTCGTGTTTTTATATGACAGTTAAAATGCTGTTAGTTGCAATAAATTTTATGCAAAATCCACTGAGATATTTACATTTGTTTAAGTTGCAAAATTGATTTTTTGCGTAAAAACGTCGCAAATTCAAATTTTTTTGCAATATTCTTTTTGATTATGTAAATGCACGTTAAATACAATGTTTTTACCGAAACAGAACTGTAAAATATTAATATCTTTTAGTATAACAGTTTTAATTTTTTTTTCATAAATTAATTGCAAAAAAAATAATTAATATTTTGCAACGGAACAAAGTGCATTTCATTAAAGGTAAAAATATGTACTATTTCTCATAATATCGTTAACATGCAGATTTTATATTTGTTTCTACAGTACTTCAAAGTTCGAGGATCGAAAAATCCAATTTTTTCAGTTTTTTGCCATAAAATGTTATTAACAATCAAAAATTAGTTCTTTGCATATACCTACCTTATAGGGGAACCCATGGCGAAGAAATTTAGGGGTCGAACGTTTTTCTATGACCTTTAGAAGCGAAGATATAAGCAAGTAAGTAAGTTGCAAAATTCATTACGTTTACAAAAAGTTGAATAACAATTAAAGCCGCCATTTTGAGTGGTCAACACTATTTTTTTCGGATTCCTGAGGTAATTCTGTAGGGGGTTGACTAATTTTTGGCTTGTCCCAAAACTTTCCGAGCCATTTTCCTAATATCACCGGACTATCTGGTTTAAAAGCCTTCTTTCTATCCATTCCACTCCTTCACAGATGAGCCAAGGCCAACTACGTCACCGTGTTCCTGCGTTCCCATTCTCGAGGCCTTTTGTATTGTTCACGAGAGGTCCTCCCCTCTCCCCCATCAAAAAAACATACCGGCCATCATATCATTCAGCCGAAATACGCCAATTTTCAATTAGCGCTTGAGACCGAACGGTTCGTCGGAGAAAAAAATCTAAATAGTGAAGTTTGTGGGAAATTTTATGTACTTTCATTTTGAATACAGAGGTTATTTACGAAAAGTTGATAACTTTCAAGTTATAAGCAAAAGACCGATAAAAAATAAGATTTTTATTTTTTTAAATTTTTTTTCAATGTTACGTCACGAAATTTTGTCAGCACCCCAAAAACGTATAGAATGGAAGAAATCAAAACCACCCCACAACTTTCCCGCTAGGGGCCCTTTTGAGCACAAATTGACTGTATTATAGTCCAGTTACAAATATTTCCAGCCGTTTTTTTCGTTTTTCACCTACCCTTAAAATTAATCGAAAACTTCGATTTTCTCTAAAATGGTTCTAACGATTTTGCTCAAATTTTGTACGTTAATAGTACATTACAAACTGAACCTGGGAAATTTATATAATAGTCCAAGATCCCAGAGCTGCCAGACCTACGTCATTTTAGCAAAGCTAATATTTTGACAACAAACAGTGTAATATCTAGTTAAGAACGTATGCGTATTTGCTAGTTTGAAAGCGGTGCTCTTTTGCAGAAAACAGGTACAAAAGGTACATAAAAATTTTACTCAGTACGTTAAAGTATGATAGCTGGTTTATTTTCCATGTGACACACTAACGACGTGGTGTAAACGTCAACCTCCGAATCTTAAGGTCCGAGGTTCGATCCTGAGCGTTCTCAGCTTTTTTTTTTTTCAACAAATATTAACTTATGATGGCGATTACCAAGAAAGAGACAACCAATAGGGAAATATTTATTATTTTTGGCCATAACTTCTTTCTTAGTACGTATATTTAAAAAAAAAACTGATAATGCTCAGGAATCGAACCTCGGCCCTTAAGATTCGGAGGTTGATGCTTACACCATGTAGTTAGCGTGTTACTTGTAAAATAATCCAGCTATCATACTTTAACGTACGGAGTAAAATTTTTATGTACCTTTTGTACCTGTTTTCTGCAAAAGGGCCCCGCTTTCAAACTAGCAAATACGCATACGCTCTTAACTAGATATTACACTATTGGTTGTCAAAATATTAGCTTTGCTAAAATGACGTAGGTCTGGCAGCTCTGGGATCTCACACTATAAGGGTAGTTTACTAATGCCAGAGACAATACTAATGCGAAGAAATCGAAAATCTCGATTTTCTCGAAGACGCGAGAAAGTAAATTGGGGCGTGACAGTATTTTGATAACTTAGTTTCCGAGATAAGGATACATTCATTAAGGCGCTTGTTGCAAGTATGTAAATTCAATGGTAAAATGACCGCTTGCTACCAACTGCGCTGATAAATGTATGAACACGGTTTTAAAAGTTTTACGTGGCCTTCAAGTTAGTTGATACTTGGTGCATAGAACACTCCCTCTCGGTTAACTCAAAAAGCTGAGCTAGTATTATTCGCCAAGAAAAAGAAACTACCTAATATGAAAATGCACAAAATATCGAACACGGTCCGCACCCTAAATTGGAAGAGACATATGGAAGTCAAGATGAACAAGGCATGTGCGGCCTTCTGGCAGTGTCGCAGAGCAGTTGGCAGGTCGTGGAGGTTTTCACCCAGAATTTCCCTCTGCTGTGACAAGGCCCATACTTTGATACGTAGGCATAGTCTGGTGGCCCAGAGTAAGGCAAAAAGAGCAGCGTCTCAACTAGAGCAAAATTGGCATGCCTCTGCGTTACTGGCGCGATGAAAACGGCGCCTACAGCTGCAGTGGAGACTATACTCTGCTCCCTCCTTTGAATGTACTCATCGAGGAGGTGGCGTTGAGGACTGTTCTGCGATTGCAATCTGTAGACCAATGGTATATAAAGGGCACGGCTATGAGACATGCCTGTATTCTGGAAGAGGCTACAATACAAATCCCTCCTAAGGCAATCGGAACCGAACGTACCCCCCTTTTATATAATTTTAAATTAAGTTATATAAAAAAAATTCATAGCGCAGACTTTTCACAAATATATTTGTTGAATGATTTAACCTTCGGTAATGTCGACATCGTCATATTCATAAGTTGACAATATAAATAAAATAAATTTGTTGGCCATTAAATGTCGATTTTTACCTCCCTAAGGAGGTAGTGGGAGGTGGTAGGGGGTGGAAAATTCAAACTTTGGCAATGTCGACATTATTATGTACTTATAACTTCACAAAATTAAAATAAATATTATCTATTAACTGTCGATATAAGAACGAAAATCTCATTTTTCAAGGATAAACTGACACAATAGAAAAAAAATGTGTCTAAAATTGGCTTGAGCGTCTCAAAATACTTCAGAAAAGTTAGATCAGAACCTTTTTTTGTGGACCCGTGTAATCAGGCCACAAAGAAATATAAATATGTTGTTAAGTATGTATCATTACTTGTGAAACACACTGTTGTAACGGTCAACTTTTTTAGTATTCGTAAATTTCCATTAAAATTCTTTAAATTACATTATTTTATATCTTCATTACCAACATTACCCAATTTGTTATTTTTATTAGAAAGATTTAATGCCGGCCCTGTCGGACCTCTTGTTGTTTACGAGGCAACATTAGATTCTCGCGGTAAATGACGAGTTATCCTTCCAGAAATTCTGTAAAATACGCGAGTAAAACAGCCACATGGAACTATTCCTTTAATCGGCAAGCACGAATATGACATAATTATAGTTGCCTTGGTTACGGACTCCCGAAAATAATGCGCTAGACGCGCATATAGAACCGTAAATAGAGGCGATATATACTTTTTACCCAGCAGCCATCGGGCTTGCAAAGTCGTCAAAATTGTCAATTTGAGCCATTTAAGTGTTTAATTAGTTTTTGGAGATTTAACTTCTTTGGTGAATTGTATCGAGTAGTTGAGAAGTTAATATCAAACTTTGTTCAGTATAGACGTCCTGAGTTAAAGTAGCTTTTAATTATAATGCTCGTTGCTTTAAGTATGTTAAGTAAACAGTATCCAATTATTGGTTTAATTTGTTAGTGTAATGTAGTTGCTTGAAGTGCATTTCAATTAGTTTGCCGAGGATTGATAAAGACTAGCATTATGGCAGAGTTACCACTGATACCAAGCTATAAATATGTTGTTGTTACTGTTCTAAATGCATACATCAAGTTCCAGTTTTTTGTAATTACCTTCTTATTTTGTGTGTACCGGTAATTAAGAATAGCTCCTGATTACATTCCATTAACTTTCCTTCACATCATGACCAAAGACGCCAATTTGGTGTAACTTTCAGGTTAAGTGCGGACATTTCGTTACATCCTTTTCGCGAGTGCTCGTACCATCTCTTAAAGACTATTAATTTCTTATTTAATAGCTGCAAATAATTTTCTCCGTAAGGGACATTTCTTTTTTGCATGTATCTTATAGCTTAAAATGCTACTATGTATTTCACTGACTATGTATTTATCTTTATTTACGTTCAAAGATTTGTTTGTTATAAAATATCAAAATTTGTTTATTAGTAAAATGTCATTTGACTTTTTTATTCAGTAATAAATCTGTTGGCCAACTAATCAACTAATAATTTAGTTATTTATCTTCCTGGAGTATTTACAGTAGTTTTCATGTATTGTGGCCTTCTGCCAACAATTATGGTTTTATCTTTGTACGTTACCGTATCTATTTACCTTTTTTGTATATGATAAATATGTCTGCATCTCTGTACATATTTTATTTGCCTGATTTGCTCTACAATACCTTTTGTATTTGCAATAAATTTTGTTATTGTTAATTAGTTATTTTTTTTCATTTCAAAAGTCCCTTAGTTTATTTACGAATTTTACTTTATTATACTCCGAACTGTATTTATTCTCTTGCTTTGAAGTAATAAGCTAGGTTTTTGATTTAAATTAATAGATTCACTTTTGCGCATTTTTACCTTTAAAATATAGTTTTTTATAAAAATAGCTCGGCTATACTTTTTGTCTCTTTCTGAGTACTTTTAGAAAGACAATTCGCTTTCAGAAAATAACAACGTTATACTGTATATGCTCTTTCATATTTTAAAAAATACGAAAAAAATTTAGACTACTCCTGAACCCTTCTGCCTTGCTCGTCTGCGGTCCTCCAGCATCTTAGTCTTAATATTATGGGTTGTAGTGGCTTTGCACTGTTTGCAATGCAGTGGTCGCTTGTTTTAATCAGGAAAGGCTTATCGCATTATCTACGCCACCGCACTACTAAAAATATAATAAATGTGTATAAGCCCTAATTCACAGCGATTAATCTTCCCACCTGTATCGCGTCCCGATATTATTTATGGTAAGCCAATGTATAATTTATGTAATTAATTTAAATGATTTAAAATATTCATTTGCAGCCAGAATTACACACTTCTAGCCATTATTAATTAGATGACTGTAATGAAAAAGGAAGATGACCAGTTTAATTTATGTCGCAGTTATTTCCTACCAAGAACGTTTCCTTTTTCAACTCATCGATTAATGAATTTTTTGTGCAATAAATAAAATTTAATGGTTTTTACATTAAAGACGACGGATAAACTCATAAAATATGTATAAGTATATGACTGCATTTTCTTTTTATTGGAGATGTTTAGTTCGTCATTTTGTTTTATTAAGTTAATAACCTTATATGCATAAAATAAAGGTGAATTTAATGAGGCATTAAAATGGCAAACAATTTTATTATACAATAAATGTTCGTCTTCATTTCTTTATTTTGCTTAAATGAGGGCTGACAATGTATACCGTGAAAATTATATTAAACAAATAGAAAAACAAAATATCCTTTTATTAATCTGTCAATGTTTTATTCAATACAGGGTATAACAGAATGGCAATGCAATTTGGGAGGAATACTAGTGAACCACCATGGCAGATGAGAATGATGAGATCAGGATGCGCAGTGGTCGAAACCAATCCTCCTCAGCTCATTTGTTTATGTTTCTTCTCTGTGTAAAGATCGGTACAGTCTCGAGAAAAGGGCTTGCAGTATACAACTTAGATTTGATACATACTTAGGTACCTATTGTAAGTCACGGTCAGTAAACTATACGGTTACCTCGATCAGCAGCTTTTGGACGAGAGAGACGCGCGGAGCGGGGAATCGAATCAAACAGAGACAGCTATATCTGATTTTCGTGCAAAAGACAGAGACAAAGATGCCGGCAGTGTCTACAGCTGACGTGGGCTGTGGACCCTACTGGCGTCTTTTGCACGGAAATCAGATATATGTCTCTTTGATTTGATTCTACGCTCCGCGCGTCTCTCTCGCCCAAAAGCTGCTGATCGTGGTAACCGTATAGTTTATTGACCGTGATTGTAAGTACCCAGCCCCCCCATATCAAATCATGAGCCCCGGTACCAAATTCACTGGCGGGCCTCCGCGCTTAATAAATAAAGTCGACAACGCAAGCAATAAATATATTAATATCTGTTATAAACGAAGGATTTGAATAAAATGCTATACTGGGATGCAGCATGTTTGACTTAACAAAAGTGTTTAACTGTGTGTCACACAGTATCATGTTAAACAAATTAAGAATATATGATATAAATAGTTGTTTTATAAAGTTATTATCGTTATACTTAACAAACCAAAAACAGATGATCTATTTCAACAATAATTACTCACGCCTAACTTATGTGGAGCACGGAGTTCCACAAGGGTCGGTGCTGGGACCCTTACTATTTTTAACGTACATAAATGTATATCTAATGGTGATATTGCACTTTTTGTAGATGATACCACTATGATAAATTTTGATGTAAATTCAATGTCTAGAGAATATTATTTAGGTATTAAGCAAATCACAACAGAATAACCGATTGTAAAAATTCAATGTCTCTTCAAGAAAAACTGTGGGACACAGAGTCAAAAGCTAAATAATGATTTGAAACTAGCACGCTAAGCTTAATTGATTCAAGAACGGAAAATATAATTTTTACTCTAAGGACGCATGAGCCGGACAGCAATGGAAAAAATTGACTCGCCGGTTGATTACGAAAATTGCTAGTTTCTAATTGGTCATAGGTATGTTATAATGAATTCATTTTCATAATACACTAGGTTGGAATTAGGACTACCATTATTCGTCAATTGTTGAATGTATAATGCAATGATTATACGATAGTCGTAGATAAAAACATTTATCCATGTATTTATCCACATATTATATATCGTATAATCATTGCATTGGAGCGAAGCGACGCAGAGAAGAACATTGAACGTAAACTTGTGCTTGATTTGACATCGAATATAATTTTTCGGCTTGGACCAGACAAATCCTTATATTTTACTTTGCTTTCAAACACCATGATATTTTCTTATAAATCCTACTAGTGATAATAAACGCAACAATGCTTATAAGTGGGTACTTATAGGCCTCCCGTATGGGGGGCTATTGGGTACTGAGTTTAGGGGTCCGGGCTTCCAAGGGACCTGCCAGAGATGTTGACAAATATATTTTTTTCAAATTTCTACTTGCTATCCTAAGATGGTTGACTAGTACACGACAATTTAATAATCGGTAAAACCAAAAGTTGTTTTATCCGATAATTGCTATGCCCATATAATATTAGTTCATATTTTTCTAAAATTTCTGGTTAATTCTTTGTTATAAACAATTTACCAACAGTGAGGCACTAACTTGATGAAATTCATTCAACTTTATATTAATATGAATGATCTACTATTACATTATGTAAAACATATTTAAATATGAATGAATGACCTATAATGCCTACTGGTACTGGTACACTAAATTATTATACGATTACAGTGCCATTACTTATAAGTTGCCATCGATGTTGCGTTTTGATGCCAAAGCAAACACAAGTTTACGTTCAATGTTTACTAACTTTACACAATTTTATGCGTCGTTTCGCTTCAATGCAATGATTACACGATATATACGTGGATAAATACGTGGATAAATGTTTTTATCTACGATTGTCGTATAACCATTGCATTATACATTTAACAATTGACGAATAATGGCAGTCGTAATCCCAACCTAGCGTATTATGAACTAACTTTATTTTTTCACTTTTAAATGATTATAACAGGTAATCGTGGATAAAGTAATATTCTGCTGGCGTATAATGGCTATTACGTACTCGGATGTTTTACGACACTCGCCTTCGGCTCGTGCTGTAAACATCACCCTCGCGAGTAATAGCCATCATTATACGCTCGCTCTGTTACACTATAATAAGCTTTATTTAGTAATTCTTTTTTTATCTGTTGTAAATATAACTTGAATGATCCAGATTATGAACGTGGTTCGGTAATTTATTGAAGAATACAGGCCCGTAGTAATTTTCAGCAGTTCTAGTTTTCTTAGGAATTTGAGAGAAATAATTTGTTTATGCCGAGTATCGTAGTTGTACCCAACAGCATTTGACTTATAATATTCTATATTATTTTTACTTCCTCATCCAGTGGAAGTATCCCAGCAAACACTCATAATTGGCACATAAATGGCCACAGCACCGTCGCCAGCTTATAATTGGCACTTTTATGGGGAACTACAAGCGGACCATTGGCGAAATGTCCCACCGGCCAGCAGCTGACCATCCTTCAATTTGCCAACAGTGTACAATAATATTTATACGATATATGGACATCCTACTTTTTTATATACCTAGATATATTATTCAGGGCGCATTTTACGAAAAAGTACATCATTGACATGTAAGTAAGTACTTTACTTGATAAAAATAAAGTAATTAATGCATAAATATTTTACTATGAATTTGTTTGTTATCATTCGTATATTTTATTTACATATTTAATATTGTTTACCATAACTCCAATTTATTCTCACAAGGATTGCCTGCAAATTATAATGTTTATTAAGTTATTAATTTCATTTTTACTTACCTTTACCAATTGCGGTCGGTAGGGATCGAACCTGCATACCTCCGTTGTCCGTATTATAGTACTGACTCACTTACCAATCTTAGTGATCGTTATTTCGGGTGCTATAAGCAGTATTTATGGTGATGTGTATGAAGTCTTTATTAGGTATGTGAAATTGAATTTCTAGCCTTATTTAAAATATATGAAAATCTTTCAGGTCCTCTTTTTTTTTTAATTTTTTTTATGTGTTTGCAAACCTAAATTTTTCGGGTTACTAGTATTTTTATTTATTTATAATTATTCAGAAGAACTTATTTAATTTAATTAAACTGTCACCAATGTCACCTGAGAAGTACGAGTAGTTGTTGAACAATGTAAATTACATTAATTCAGTGGCGGTTCGTTAAAAAAAATATTTTTCCCAGATCTCAAAATTGAAGAGCAGAGAGGGAGAAATCCGAGAAAAAAATTTTCCTCATCTCAAATTTGATGTGCGATGGGGGGGGGGGGGGGAGTCAGGAGTCAACTATTTTAAGAATTAAAGTTTTAAGTTGAGGTACTTATACAAACCTGGGAAACGTGTTGGAGAACTCGATACCTGCACAAATAGGCTGCCGGATCTTAGAGTAGCTATTTATTTCAAAATGTAGAGAGTATTTGAATGTTTAATAAATGTTTAGTCTCAAATAATATCATTGATAATTTACAAAAAACATTAAAATTAAGTTATTAATGACAAATTACAAATTACTATAAAAAATAAACTACAAATTTTACAGAAATAACTGTCAGATTAAGTCAGATTACACAAATTTTAACGCACAGGCTAGGTATAGAACGAAAATGCAAATGCCGGATGCTGCTCGGTGAAACCTTGAGATATTTTTCACAATGCACATGCGCGTAATCATTTAAAATATTAGCCTGCATATTACCATAAAAGTACCATCAACGTATAAACTGAAGCAACATTTTTTATGGTTGCACAATAATTGACCATTTCTGGTTATTATGTGGGCAATTCATAACAATATGAAGCTATGGTACGTCTGCATATAATTTATTATGGGCCACGAAAGGTTAGCCTGTGCCATAAGAAAGCCATTGATCGCTACAATGGCCCGCAATTTTTGTATTTGCTGGGATAGTATTGACAAAAAAATTTTTTTAAAATTTTTATTGTTCAAATAGGCTTAGAAAGTCATGAAACGTCGAGATTTTAAGTTTGAGGGGAAAAAAATTCTGTCTGTCTGTCTGTCGGTCTGTCTGTCTGTAACTTGTTTTGTGCGCACGTTTACTTTGGAACCGTTTAAGATATTGACTTGAAAGGTACACATATGTACTTTAACGAGATCTGGAACTAGATTATATTTTCATCTTGTTTCGTCGAAGGGTTGGGGAGGTAAATTGGGGTTAATTTGGAGTAAATAGGTAAATCAAGCAGGTAAGAGTCCATAAATTTACCAATTTTAAGCATTCAAAAATTATTAGTGATGGTACAGTTAATATTTGTAATTCAATAAACTTTTGTTTAACATCAGCTCTATAATTTAATTTTAACATATATCTTAGCGCTCTTCTGTGTTGAGGACACTCTGTTAACGTGACAGGAATGTCCCTATCAAAGTATAACATAAGCAATAGAAGACTGGAAGAAAGCATAGTATGCCATCAGAGCCACATTTATAGTTACATTATGTTTGTCTACATAGTTTATTGGATATGTGTTCAATATGAGATTCCCATGTTGTTATTAAGGTTTTATTCAAAACTATCCGAGAAATTTAACTGTTTTACTACTGTCGTGCTCATGCGTCCTTAGACTAAAAATTATGTTTTCCGTTTTTGTTTCATTTAAGCTTAGCCTGCTAGTTTCAAACCAGTGGCGGCTCGTGATATTTTGTGCAGAGGAGGCTTGATATTTAAAAGACATTAACTTGCAATATGATTACAATTTGTCCATTTCGTCACCACCACTGGATATGCTGCTAGAGGAGGCTCAGCCTCCCTTGCCTCCTCTGACGAGCCGCCACTGTTTCATGCCACTGTTTAGCTTTTGAGTGTGTCCCACAGTTTTTGTTGAAGATACGTTGAATTTACATCAGAGTTTATCATAGTGCTATCATCTACAAAGAGTGCAATATTACCATTAGATATACATGAAAGTAAATCATTTATGTGCGTTAAAAATGGTAAGGGTCCCAGCACCGACCCTTATGGAACTCCGTGTTCCACATACGTTGGACTTCAGTAATTAATTATATTAATTATTGCTGAAATAAGTCATGTGTTTCCGGTTTCTTAAGTATGACAACAGTAACTTTATAAAACAATTATTCATATCATACATTCTTAATTTGTTTAATAGGATACTGTGTGACACAGAGTCAAAAGCTTAGCATTTTGTTTAAATCCTTCGTTTATTATAGATACTAATGTATTTATTGCTTGCGTTGTCGACTTGTTACTTCGAAACCCGAACTGGGCACCACAAAACAGGTTATTTTCCTCGAAGTGTTCACATAACATATTCTTTAATATTTTTCCATAGATCTTTGAGACAATTGGGAACAAATATATGAGCCGGTAATTTAGGGCCTTGTTTCTGTGGCCATTTTTAAAAATGGGTATAACCTTTGCATGCAAGAACACAAGTCTTTAAGCAATCCGTAAGACGGTTCTTTGTTTTACAATACATTGCCCAAAAATAATAGACTGATCTTCGATTGAAAGTATTTTTAGGCATTTAAAAAAAATTAATTTGAAATTTGGCACTCATACATTCATAAATATCTTTTCTCCGAAAATTTTATCCAAATACGCATTACAAGCTGAGTAATTAAAAAAAAAAAGAAAAATTACTGAATGCTGTAGTTTTACTTCCACATCCAGTGGAAGTATAGTAACGACACAAAAATTTTTTGTCAGTCTGTGGGTCTGTAACTTTTTTTGTGCGCACGTTTACTCTGGAACCGTTTGAGATATTGACTTGAAATTTGGTACACATATGTACTTTAACGAGATCTAGAACTAGATCATATTTTCATCTTGTTCCGTCGAAGGGTTGGGGGTAAATTGGGGTAAATTTGGGGTAAATAGGTAAATCAAGCGGGTAAGAGTTCATAAAATTGGTATTTAGTATATAAAAGAGAAGCCAAGGTCTCAAAAAAAAATTTTACATTAGCCACCCCCATCACCACCCCCACCTCATTATTAAAGGGAATGAAAAAAAATGTGATTTAGTGTGTGTACAAGAACCAGAAACCTCAAAATATGTTTTTACTTCATCCACCCTCACTACCACCCCCCATCACCACCCCCACCCCACTACCGATGTGGGGTATCGTTTTATGGGTTTTTGGGGTAGAGGATTTCAAATATTATATTATTAAAGTTCCATAAACAATTATTTTCACTTACAAATTTTTTTCGTGACTTGGATAGAAAATCTGGATGTGGACGTAGTGATTCCTTGGGCAGCGGTTTTTTTTTTTTCATTAGGAGAACCTACAATAAATAAAAGATACGTAAAGCAGAAACAAATAATAAAATGTTTTAAAAACCCAAAAAATGGCTTCCATTTCGTGGACAAAATAGAGAATTTGTCTACAGACCCTCTGTGATATTCAGAATAAGTTTTAAAAATCTCGCTATTTTTCTGATTTTTTCCTCCACTGTTAACCTAAGCTAGCATTATGGCAATCGGTATACTTTATCTTAGACACTAAACTATTTGATTAAATCAATTAGATATATTATATCATAACCAGACAAATATCTCTAATAATCATCCTAGAAAACATTTTTTTCATCCGCTTCATGACACCCTGAACCCAAATATCGAATAAAAAATATCAGTGTCTCTATGTATGTAACTTTTATTGGACTTAAAATTTTTAATTTCAAATTTGACACGTGTAAAAAACAAAGTAGAATACTCCGTATTGAGATTGAGCATATTCGTCTTACAGGGTGAGCGCAAGATTCGTGTAAACTGTTGTGTTTAATATAAACCATGTTTTATAATTTTAAAGCAAAATATTACTAATAGCACGGGAGGCAGCGCTGCATTTTTTCGAGGAATTTTATACCGAATAAGTTTCATTTTTATCAGTTGATTAATATTCAATAATCAGCAAAATGAGCGTCAGTCTCCGCACCTGCGTACAGTGGCGAGAAATGCCAATGTTCTACCCAAATTACTCTAGAGGTCGTTAATTTTAAGTTATTGAGACGTTTTTTTTTTCAAATGTTCGTCTTGAATTTACCTATCGATCCCTCTAGACGTATTTTGAAATTTTTTTTTTTTTAATTTTTTTTAATTTCTAATAAAAAATCATATTTTTACAAAACAATACTGTTTTTTCTATTAAATTTATTCTAATTTGAGTTTTCGTAACAAATTTTTTTTTGAAATCTTCGTCTTTTAATCAGCTATTGATCTGTCTAGATGAATTTTTGATTTCGTTGTTGACAACTGTCAAAATTACTGTCAAATATAAAAAAACACGATTTTTAGATAAATAATTCATACAGTAACAGGTTGGTGTTCAGAAAAATATATATAGTGTTTTCAATGTACCTGGTTCCGAAGTTGACAGGAAAATATGTATTTCTAAATTTGGCAGCTGCCATAATTGTTGTCAAATTTCCATAGATAGATGGAAGAGCTTATTAATTTTAAAAATATCCTGTAAATGTATAGAAAAATAGATATATATTGTTTTTGATCTGTTTGATTTAGTAATTGACAGGAAAATATGAGTTTTAAATTTGGCAGCTGTCATAATTGCTGTCAATTTTCAAAATATAGAGGTAACAGCTTATTAATTTTAAAAATGCATTATAAATGTATGGAAAAATAGATATATATTGTTTTTAAACTGCCAGATTTAGTAGTTGACAGGAAAATATGGTTATTAAATTTGGCAGCTGCCATAATTGCTATCAAATTTCAAAAAATAGAAGTTAGAGCTTATTAACTTTAAAAATACCCTGTGAATATATATCAAAACGGATACAAATTGTTTTTAATTTACTTGGTTCCGAAGTTGACAGGAAAATATGATTTCTAAATTTGGCAGCTGCCAAATTTAAAAATAACATTTTTCTGTCAATTCATAAATCAGGAAGATAAAAAATAATATATATCTATTTGTCTATATATTCAAAGGGTATTTTTGAAATTATTAACTTCTAATCTGCACACCTTAAAACTTGACTGCAATTATGGCAGCTGCCAAATTAAAATATTATATCTTCCTATTACTTACGAAATCAGATAGATCAAAAATAATATACATCAATTTTTCTATACATTTATAAGGTATTTTTAAAATTAATAAGCTCTTACCTCCATGTTTTGAAATTTGACAGCAATTATGTCAGCTGCCAAATTTAAAAATGATATTTTCCTATCAGTTACGAAATCAGACAGATCAAAAATAATATATTATCTATTTTTCTATACATTTATAGGGTGTTTTTAAAATTTATAAGCTCTTGAAATGAGACAGCAATTATGACAGCTGCCAAATTTAGAAATCATATTTTCCTGTCAACTTCGGAACCAAGTAAATTAAAAACAATTTGTATCCGTTTTGATATATATTCACAGGGTATTTTTAAAGTTAATAAGCTCTAACTTCTATTTTTTGAAATTTGACAGCAATTATGGCAGCTGCCAAATTTAATAACCATATTTCCCTGTCAACTACTAAATCTGGCAGTTTAAAAACAATATATATCTATTTTTCCTCTATCCCTGAACTGATTCAAAAAATTTTTTGATGAGCCTTTAGTCAGAACATAATAGAATGTTACTACACTATTGAAAGTTAAAAAACAAATTTTGATTTTCGCACAAGTAAAAAAAATTGTTCTTTCTTTAGTTTTCAATAGTACCTATAGTACCATTCTATAAAGCTGTCTCTAAAAGCCTATCAAGAAAATGTTTCAATCGGTTCAGGGATGCGGGAGAAATTTTCGAATTACGTTCACGGAACCGCGGAAGTTGTTAAAAAAATGCACACAAAAATACGAAGTTGTACTGTATGATATACAGTGTGGTTCGAATTAACTTAGGATACATAATTAGATTAGGTTGTTGTTATTATTTATTACTTTTGTTTAAAATGTTACTAAGGTATTTGGTATTTGTAATAAGATTGTTGCCAACTGCAGCTTTAGTAAATATGTGTTAGAAGATGAGTTATGTTATGTATTATACATCAAAATAGTCTTTCGTGCTCCAGATTTTCACTCGCCTGTAAAATTTTGACTTGACCATACATACCAAAAAACCAAAAATCCAAGATAGCCGTCCAATTAGGTAAAGGTAGGCGAACACAATGGGACTTTTTGTATGATGGGAAGAAGAATCAAGATAACACAATCCTTCCCCATAAATAGCTAAATAGACAGCTTAGATACTGGGTAATTTTGTAAATTCTTTATTTTTAGATGTATGTTTTATTATTATTGCGAAACGAAATTCATCTAAAATAAAATATACGATAATTCATGAAAATAATTGTTATAGTTGAAGCGAATTTCTTTTTAGAATATTTTTCAAGGATCTATGATTATTGTTAAAAAATCACAAATTTTGTTACATAATGATTGACTAATACTAACAAACCCAAGGAAATTATAATCATCTTCCATCATAATTACCCTTTAATCTTTCACACGAACGTACTGAGTTATTATAATTTTTTTATTAAAAAATTAATATTAATGTTTCAAAGACAGAATGAAATTACTAAGAATTGTTATTATCATTGTTAAATAGTAGACAAGGTTGTACACGTTTGTAATCTGCAAGGGTCATCATTAGTCATCATATCATTCATTGTCGTGTTTTGTTATCATCATGGGTTTTCGCCATTTTTGTGAGTCAATTATTTTAAGCATTTCCTGTTGTTCGCCTTCGTGATGTTCATTTTAAAATTTCGAATAGAAGTTTTAATAATATTAAATGGTTTTGACTTATAGCGGAGCAAACTGCAAATTCAAGTCATTTAAAAAGCATAGCAATTTTTTGGTGGAACTTAAATATTATAGGAAGTATAGCGAAAAGTTTCGGAATAAATCCAAGTTCGGAGATATTTTTTTAAACAATGGCCGACTACGAATAACCATTTGATTAACATTTTTTTCGAATACAGCATAATTCACTTTTACACTCCAAAGAGGAAACACGAAGCAGCTACGGACACGTGTTTCGGAATTATTGTTCCTCATCAGCGTAGCGTAGCAATAAAAAGGATCTGGAAAGGGCAGATAGGAACAATAATTGAAGGTTGAAAGTGTTGCAGGACCCTCCAGAATCGACCTAAGTCGAAGACAGAATCAAAATTCGACTTAGGCAAAAATTTCATTTAAGGACATTTTTAAGAGTCTGCAGAGACAGACCAGTCCATAAGGACCGTTATGAGTTCTATAAGGCGGTAGAAATGACCAGGTGAAAATTCGGATAAACGCCGAATATTCACTTAGGAAAATATGTTTTGGTTCAGGATATGAGAGCGAAAGTATATAATGGCAGGGATTTATGAACAATATACTTTTTTTCAGAGGTGCAACAAAGTTGGACTTTGAAAAATAATATTTTTTAAAAGTGCATCGAAATTTGACTTGAGAATCGATTTATCAAAAGTACGCCAAAATTTCACTTGCAGATTAATTTTTCAAAACTGCGTCGAAATTTGGCTTGAAAATCGATTTATCAAAAGTACTCCAAAATTTCACTTGCAGATTAATTTTTCAAAACTGCGTCGAAATTGATTTATCAAAAGTACCCCGAAGCTAGTTTAAAAGGTACTCCGAAAAATATTAGAATATTAAAATATGTTCCATTTTTATTCCTCCACAAAAGACATTGACCATTGAGGTACGGTCATTGAATGTCCTGTTCTAAAGTATGAGCATAAAATTTTAGCGATGCAACGCATCTAAGAGGCGAAACCGACGATTTTGACAAAGACGGCATAGCGCCGATAAGCAAAAATTTGATAAAAATCAATGCACATGCACAAGGCCGGTTTCTCACATAGAAAGAGTTTGGATTCACTCAGCGGCTCGCAATTTGGTCGAGCGCGTTGAGTAGTCCATACAAAGCGATGGTAGGAAAGCCAATATCAGGGCTTTCCAAATAATAAAGTTATAGAGGAAAACGCCTTGTGCATAAAAAAACAAAAATTCAATTTTGCCTAAAAGTCACTCGGAGGTGGATCGTTGTAATTTTGCTAATATTGAACAACTGCATAGGGGCAAGTAAGTTGTGGACTAATCGAACGCCAAACAAACTTATGCAGTCATAAGTCCTCATGAATGTGTTTGGGTACGTGAACCGCCACGATACGAGAACTTTAAAGCTAGGTAGTCTCTAACGAAACTAAATTTTTTTAGTAAAACTTTTTTAAGTTATAATCAGTCAGCCGTAATTATAAAATTACATAGAGTCTAAGACTTCTCTAAAAAGCTCGCATTTTGATTCTGAGAAGGTATGCATGAATCTTTTCTACCTAATCGATCGTTAGCGTGAGCGCTCTCGCTTGTATGGTCTGAAAGCCGTTTGTTTTAATTGGGGAAGGCGCGATTCTTACAATAAAAATTTTGCTTTTGTATAACCATATCTGTTAAATAAACGGATTCTTTGAACTATTGCATCTTAATTGATCTTGAGACTTGTTGCTAGTCTATCATCCCTGGAATTTTCGTACCGAAAACTGAATGTGTCGAGTTAATGCACCACACTCGACCTTCTAGTTGTTGTACGGAGGTTCGATAGGGATTTTTTTATGCGTTTTTCTCAGAAATCCTCAGGTGTAGAGTCTGTTATTAGCAGACAAAAACGTGATCAGCACGATACAAATTAATCCCATCGGAGAGAAATTCTTCGATCGGGATTTTTTTATGCAAAAATTTAGCTTTTCAAAAGGTGTAAAAACCTAAATAGAGGGATTCACGGCCAGAGAGAGAGCGCCGTTAAAGATCTGAGGTACTGCAGCCTTGGTCCATTATTCGGCTATCGAAGTGCATCTTATCTCGAACCCGCCTGGGAGGTAGAAGAACGGGGTAGCACGCGACTGGCGCCCCCTGAGAAATAAATTGGTGTCGCGTCATTTTGACGCCCGGTAGTGCGTTCTTCTACAAAAGCACAGTACACAGTACTCTTATTTGTGCATTCATATCTAGATCGGCCTATTTAAGGCGTTATTTTCCTCATTATTTGTTTTTGACTCTACTAATTCCTTTCTATTTTATTTGACTCGCCAGGTTGAAATTAGGCAGTCCACATAGGGCTCTATGTGCCGACTGTCGGTGAAGGTCTTAAATAGGCCGATCTAGATATGAATGCACAAATAAGAGTACTGTGTACTGTGCTTTCAACTTTCAATTATTCTTCCTTTCCAGATCCTTTTTGTTGCTACGCTACGCTGGGAAAATCTTGCATTAAACTTATAGGACTTGGAGAGGACTGACTATTCAACGAAGAATTTGATGTATATTCATATGGGTTTGTCGCCTCTAACACACCTCCACGGTGCCCCGAAAACTACCATTAAATCAAAGAATGTAAATTCTTCAGGGAATTGACCCTTTTGAGCACAAAAATTATTATTATTGGTCTAGTGAAATGTTTATCAACATTTTAGTCAATTTTCATTTATTTAAACAAATTCCATTTGTTTAAAGAATTTCTTTTCTCGAGAATTCGTTTAAAATCCTATTTTCTGAGATTAGACTGGTAGTCTATTATTTTTGAATGATATCAATTTATTTTCAAATATTTTCCAATTGTTTAAAAAATCAGTTATTATCTATTTTAAACTTTTTTTCAAATTATGCTAGAAAAGTCAGCTTTCTTTGTAACAGACCCATAACATTTTATGTTTTAGATATCTTATTTATATAATCTATTAAACCCTCATTTATTTAAACAAATTCGTCAAAAATTCCGTTTTCTGAGATGGCAGTATGTTATCTTTAAGTGACATCAATTCATTTTGAAATAATTTCCACTGTTTAAATAATACATTACTAGAAAAGTCAGCTTTTTTGTTATAGAGTCATAATGAAATTTGTATATTAATCAGTTTTATATTTTTGATATCTTAGGTCTATAATTTAACAAACCATAATTTATTTAAACAAAGTAAACTTGTTTACACAAGTAAGGGTTTATTAGATAATATAGGTAAGATATCTAAAACATAAAATGTTATTGGTCTATTACAAAGAAAGCTGACTTTTCTAGCATAATTTGAAAAAAAGTTAAAAATAAATAATTGATTGTTTAAACAATAGGCCTCTTGCACAAAATATAATTTTGGCATTTTTAGAATCTTTACTTAATACAAAACACAGTGTGCAAAGGATTTTTTCTTATTTTTTCTTTTACAGACAGTATTCAACATTAAAGTTTGAATAAATCCGTTAGGCGCGCAAACAACGTGTGACGTCATGTGTCAGGTTACGCACAGCGCTAGCGTACATTTTAAATTAATTCCATTCATGATCCGTGATCACTGATCAGTTATTTGAATTTTTTTAAAAAATAGACATAAACGCAACATTTGTCTTGCTCATTAACATAAAAACCTAAGCTAACATTTTCTGTTTGTGCCGGTTAATCGGAAGGTCACAAAAATGAACCAAGAAAAATTGGAAATTATTTAGGAATGTGAAGATTTTGAAATATTATTTTCTTTTGATTTTAGTGGCCAAATAAATCAAGCTTTCGACCCTTGGGCTATATTAAACTATTCTTTATAGTAGAGTGCTCGGTGCCCAGATATACGCATAAAAATAAGTTCTGTGGGGGTTTCGTTTTCACAAGCTGAATTTGATATAAAATTGATGATGATGATGATACTTCGAAATCTCAAAGTCGTCAAAAAATGTCCTACTCAAAAGGTCATTATAATCAAAAAACGAGTTATAGCTTAGTGACTTAGGTGCTTTGATATTTCCACTTTTGAGTAATAGCAAATCCTTTTAACCATGAATAGAACGTCAAAATAAGTAGATTTTCGAAAAGACCCACCTCGAGAAATCATGCCTGCTCCCCCTGCCCCCCCTCAAAGGGGCTACCTGTATCTGCCTATATATATATTTTTTTCTCAAAAACGGTAGGAGCTAGAGGAATGATCTTAGCGCCATTCGATAGAGTATAAAATTTTGCATAAGACCCTCCATTTGCTTTTTGCTATTTTCTTTTTTTTAAGGCCCCACAGCAAAAAAAAGAGGTTAGGAGCCTTCCAACAATGACACATGTTTGGCTATACCTCTAAAACGGCCCAATAAATCAAAATTCTACAAGGTATAAAAAATAAAGACCATCATTTTTTCTATCGATTGGTGTATTATTTGTATATGTTATTTGTTTATATAAAGCCGTCAGTGGCATACAAAGAGTAAGCTGCACATGTGCATAATGAATTTATTTAAAATAATTTATTATTGTTATTACAAACAATAATCTAATATATAAAAATCTCGTGTCACAGTGTTTGTTATCGAACTCCTCCGAAACGGCTTGACCGATTTTTATGAAATTTTTGGTGTATATTTGGTAGGTCTGAGAATAGGTCGTAGGCTATTTTTTATACCCCTAGGTGATAAGGGTGGCTCTATCCAGAAATGTTCTTTTTAGTTTTTGGACAAAAATTTATAATTTATATGGCAAAACAACGTTTGCTGGGCCAGCTAGTAATGTAATAATTTTGAACAGGTACCTACAATCAATATTTTCGCAGTTTTTAACAACAATAACGTATTTTAAATAAATTCATTATGCACATGTGCAGCTTTTTCTTTGTACGCCACTGACGGCTTTATATAAACAAATAACATATACAAATAATATACCAATCGATAGAAAAAATAATGGTCTTTATTTTTTATATCTTGTAGAATTTTGATTTATTGGGCCGTTTTAGAGGTATAACCAAACATGTGTCGTTGTTGGGAGGCTCCTCACCCTTTTTTTTGCTGTGTGGCCTTAAAAAAAAGAAAATAGCAAAAAGCAAATGGCGTATGCAAAATTTTATACTCTATCGAATGGCGCCAAGATCATTCCTCTAGCTCCTACCGTATTTGAGAAAAAAATATATATATAGGCAAATACAGGTTGCCCCTTTGAGGGGGGGGCAGGGAGAGCAGGTATGATTTCTCGAGGTGGGTCTTTTCGAAAATCTACTTACTTTGACTAGTTTTATTCATGGTTAAAAGGATTTGCTATTACTCAAAAGTGGAAATATCAAAACACCTAAGTCACTAATAGAGCAAGATCCCGTGAATGCCAGACCTACGTTATTTTATAAAATCTGAAAATTTTTCTGCGGAAGTACTCTACTACAGGTAAGAACGATTGGCTACTATGAACAGTCGGTCGCGGTGGCTTTGATAGGAAACAGATAGCAAAGGTGTATAGAATTGCTGCTCAAAATCATCATACTATAAAGCGTATTTTTTTGATATTGTATACGAGATAGTATAACAATTCACGTTCTCCACTGCCAGACACTTTGTATGGTGGCAACCCCCCGCCTTTAAAGTGTAAAAAATTGTAATTGTACTTACGTTATTTTATAAAATCTGAATTTTATATATGTTACTTCGGCAACTAATTTAAGATGTTTCCCAAGCAGCCAGGCAGTTTCGAAGGTTCCAACCCCCTACCAGACATAGTTGAAGGTCAGCTGTAGGTATGAGCGCAAAGGAAAGGCAAATATATATAAAAGCGAGTACGAATGAGACAGTTAGTTAGGTTTATCGGATAATTCAATTATGTAGAAATTATTTATAAATTAAAAATAAAGGAGGAGGGTCGGTTTGGGTGGTTTTTGCCCCAAATTATTTTTAGATGAAAAATCAGAAAACATTTTTTTTAATGTTTACTAATAATAATAAGTCGATTTTAAACGGACGATCCCCCACTCCCCTAGCCCCTCCCTCAATCCTGAATATGCCATCACTTCAGAGACGCCAAAAACGTATTTATCTATTTTTCTGAATGTCTTTGTCATTTTTTTTTTCAATTTTACCTTCAAATGACCTTAAACTTGATGTGATACAGGTTAACAAACTTCGGGTTCGGAATCAGCGACCCCAAAAATCCCAGGATACCCTGGTCAAGTCTGGTGAGCAAGCTTGGATATTTTGTTATATTTCCCGCAAATGAATAAATAGTGAAACCACCCTCTACACCCCCCCCTTTGGTAAAAAGGGAAAAAATGATAAATGAGAGCGGATACAGTTAAAAGGGAGTTAGTGTGGTGGTGTGGTATTTTATCAAGCAAATATAAGTTTGAAAGCGATATATCTCCCCAAGAACGCTTTTAGCAAGTGATGGCATATTCAGGATTGAGGGGGGGGGGGGGGGGTCGTCCGTTTAGGGTAAAATCGACTTATTATTGTTAGTAGACATTAAAAAAAAAAAAATGTTTTCTGATTTTTTCGTCCAAAAATAATTTGGGGCAGAAACCGCCCAAATCGACCCTCCTCCTTTGGATATTACCATCATTTTAAAGTTAATAAATTGTTAAAAAAATTAATTTAATAAATCAATAGAAAATTAATTTCCATTTTTTAAAATATGTAAAGTAATTATGAACCAAATTTCGATATTTTATTAAAATTTTATTGTTTACTATGAATCTAATAAAAAATAGTTTGATAATAAAATGTTTGATGGACAAATTGTTTATTTATATTTTTAGTAATGGCTTATAATTCAAAATTCAATTTTATAAAAATATCGAATCGATTCATATAAATATTAAATGTATTTATTCATTTCATCGTTGTTGTCGAAATCTTCAATTTCTTCATCACTGCTACTTCATTCAGTGATTTCATTACTTTCCACATCGTCTTCTTGGTCAGTTTCTGTAAAAATATAAACAAGATAATACAGTTATGAATAATTACAAAAATATAATTATTAAATACCTGATAAGGTTTTCAGTGAATCACGACAAAGTTTGGTAGCTGATCCCCATCGAAACACTTACAATTATAGATATTTTCTTCCTGTACCCAATCATTATTTTCTGGCTGGTAGATACTAGGATTTTTCAAATGAGCATTATTCCAAATACTAGATATATAATTTGCTCGCGGAAATTGCTGTAGCAACTCGGTTTTACAGGGTGGTAGATTGCTAGCATCGAAACTCCGTAATTTTTTGAGGCCAAAAGATTCGTTGACATCTGAGGCTGTATATGTATTAATGAACATTTGGAGCCGGGCAGCATCAACATCAATTATCTCATTAACATTATATATATCACATATAAATTTTTGTATGATGTTAAAGACGTTCGTCAGTATTTTCAAATAACTCCCTATCTCCAAATCTGATGAAAGCTTCCTATTATTGTTTTTTTTTTCAATGTTTTATAAGGCCTCAATTTTCCTTTTCTGAAAAATGCAGGATTATAATCACATCCTGTGATTGCATAAAATCTAGGCAAGCTTTTACAGATAGATCCGCCCAATTATGCGTGAATCTTTGTTAAGTCTACATATCTTAAGTTATTTCCAGTACCTGCAAGTACCCAGACGTGCGAATCAATATATCTGTCTCATTGGTACTCGCTTTTATATACATTTGCCTTTCCTTTGCGCTCATACCTACAGCTGACCTTCAACTATGTCTGGTAGGGGGTTGGAACCTTCGAAACTGTCTGGCTGCTTGGGAAACACCTTAAATTAGTTGTGAAGTAACATTTATAATATGTAATATATATAAAAATTCAGATTTTATAAAATAACGTAAGTACAATTACAATTTTTTACACTTTAAAGGGGTCTGGCGGGGGGTGCCACCATACAAAGTGTCTGGCAGTGGAGGACGTGAATTGTTATAGTATCTCGTACACAATATAAAAAAATTACGCTTTATAGTATGATGATTTTGAACAGCAATTCTATACACTTTTGCTACCTGTTACCTGTCAAAGCCACCGCGACCGACTGTTCATTGTAGCCAATTGTTCTTACCTGTAGTAGTGTACTTCCGTAGAAAAATTTTCAGATTGTATAAAATAACGTAGGTCTGGCTTTCACGGGATCTTGGACTATAAGCTATAACTCGTTTTTTGATTATAATGACATTTTTTGACGGCTTTGAGATTTTGAAACATCAGTATATCATTATTAATTTTATATCAAATTCAGCTTGTGACAACGAAACCCCCACGGAAGTCAAAATACTATTATTTAAACTGGATAAAGTTGTTGCGGTACTAATAATCCCAACTAATTCTTTGCATGCTAATTCAGATTATAGCTGCTCGCTGTCTATCATAGTGACAGAATGGAATTTGTTTAAATAAATGAAAATTAACTAAGGGCCGGTTTTATAGGTACAGTTTAAACCAAAGTTTAACTAGAAGATTCTGTTCTATTTAACAAAGTATATATTAGGCACATTCATCAAACAGGAAATTAACAAGAACCTTTTAACAAGAACTCAAAAATACGCTTCTCACAGCAGTTTTTTTACTACAAAAATCATTCGATAACTATCGATTATAACTGTCAATAACAACTATCAATACCACATAATCTTTATTCAAATTTATTAATAATTTCCTATTTGATAAATGTGCTTAATATACACTTTGCAAAATACGCTATTTACTTTTATTTCGGACTTCAACAGAATCTTCTAGTTAAACTTTGGTTTAAACTGTACCTATACAATCGGCCCTTAAAGATGCTGATAAATATTCCACTAGACCAATAGTAATAATTTTTGAAGAAAACACGAGAGTAAAGTGGTCAAAAAGGCCAATTCCTTGAAGAATTTACATTTTTTATTTAAGGGTAGTTTTCGGGGCATCGTGGAGTTGTGCTAAGGGAGACAAACCCATATGTATATAAATCAAATTCTTCTTTGGATAGTCCTCTCCAAGTCCTTTAATGCAAAATTTTCCCTGAACATTTATTCAAAAAATCCCAAAAAGTGATTTTTCCCCACGCAATTTAAATAGGAAACTTCAGGTCTCCATAGGCCCATTTAGTCCATTTAAAATCAAAATTTTAAAAAACCAAAAAATACGTATTTACTTTTTTCGGATTTGGAAACAAATTGGGGGGATCGAGACCCTCTATAAAAGATTAAGTCATTTTTGGACCACTCTAGTGTCCACCCTGCCAATAGGGAACTTGCCCAAAAAATAAAATTGAATTAAAATACTCAAAATCATAAACTAACATCATTAAAAACCCCATAAACAAAAATTTAAAAAAAAATCTGTTTCAGAGATATAAGCGATTAAAATCTGCCGGATTTCTGCCGGAAAGTCCTGATTTATGCTTTATTTGTAAAAAGGTGATTTTAACTGACAAAGTTAACTGACAGCTAAAAGAAGACTCTGCAATTGCTGTTCACCGAAGTTGAGGAAAAAACCGCTGCCCAAGGATCACTACTTCCACATCCAGATTTTCTATCCAAGTCTCTCACAGCGAAAAAAAATTTGTATGTGGAAATAATTGTTTATGGAACTTTAATAATATAATATTTGAAATCGCCTACCTCAAAAACCCATAAAACGATATGTTACATCGGTAGTGGGGGTGGATGAAGTAAAAAAAAAATTGAGGCCTTTGGTTCATGTATACACACTAAATCATAATTTTATTTTCTTCACCCCGTTTAATAATGGGGTGGGGGTGGTAATGGGGGTGGCTAATGCCAAAAAATTTTTCTGGGACCTTAGCTTCTCTTATATATACTAAATACCAATTTTATGGACTCTTACTTGCTTAATTTACGTATTGACTCCCCATTTACCCACAGCCCTTCAACGGAATAAGATCAAAATATAATCTAGTTCTAGATCTCGTTAAGATACATGCATATACCAAATTTCAAGTCAATATCTTAGTCGGTTCCAGAGTAATCGTGCACACAAAAAAAGTTACAGACAGACCGAACGACAGACAGAAAATTCGTTTTGTTCAAACTTAAAATCTCGACGTTTCATTACATTATAAGCCTATTTGAACAAAAACAATTTTTTAAATTTTTTGCTTTACTATACTTCCACTGGATGTGGAAGTAAAATGAAACATATTTGCTTGACGAATACAGATTTATTACACTTCAATTATCTTTGTAGAAAATAATCGCAAAATGGTAAATATTTCCTCCTATTTCTACAGCCGCTGCGCAACATTCTTATAAAACCTATTCACATCAAGCGCAAGCGAGATAATATGTCGCCAGAACAGTGGGGCTGGACTACAATAACCGATACGAACAACTTTGGAAGCAGTACCACAAACCACCCATAGCAGTACCTACCTGAATCCATGTTAAATTTAACATCATGCACTTGCACTTTAAGATGTTGTGGAAAATCTGGGTTAAATTGTTGCCCTGTATGGTTGTAACTACTTAAGCTGCAATCAAGATAAAGCACTCAATTTGATTGAATTTAATGGTTTCGATAATTCTAATGTAAACGATGCTGAAGAGCAATAGGAAAAATGGGATGGACGTAATACTGATGCCGATACTACCGATGCTGAAACTGCTGATGGTGAAGAATAAAATTTTTTACATTTTTTAACAATTAGTCCAGCACATTTAGATGAAAAAAGTGCGTTATTACGGAAATACTTTGAACTTTAAAAGGTTTGAATGAAACCTTTTGCAACGTACTCTAAAAATGACAACTTTAAAAGTTTCCCTATTAAAAAAGTGTGCAAATAATTTTTTTTTGAAAAAAATCCAAAAAGTCAATGTTTAATCATAAAATATTTTAGATCTGGTATAACTCAAACAATTTAAATGATAAAATTACGAAAAAAATTATACAATGGTTTTCGAGACCACTGATATTACGATGTTACAATTGCAAAACTGAAAATGATGGATTCAAAATGGCCGACTTAAATTTGAAAATCATGCAAATATTGCAACAAAATACATAAATATGTTGCACTTCCTATAACACACATTAAAATGAGAACGCTGCCAAAATGGTAAGAGATATGAAAAAAAGTGTAAAAGTAAAGTTATAGAGCAGGGATTCCCAACAAGATTTTTTCAAGGACCCTATACTGACAAGGACCCCTTAAAAGCTTAAATTCTTCTTAAAATGAAGATTATGTAGAATCTACCACTGCAAGTCAAGTAAAATACAAAACAATTGAATATCTCAGTGACATTTCGCGGACCCTTAAGACATCGTCCGCGGACCCTTAGGGGTCCGCGGACCACCTGTTGGGAATCCCTGTTATAGAGAATTAAATTCTCTACAAAAAACTCAGTGACAGAACTCATATCTATCTTTTATAGAATGTGCAGAGGATGAGTGTCAAATATGGCATCGTACAGATTCATCGAATTTGAACTCATATATTTCCAAAACAATAAAAGATACACATATGCGGCCACTCATTTTTTTGTGTCAAATTTAATTCTCTACAACTTTGTCTTCAGGCACTAAAAAAAAAAACACAAAAACATTGGAGCTGAGAGGCAATTAAATTTTAAAAAGAAAAAGTTCTATACAACTTTTCACATAAATTGATAGATTTAAGTTATAAACCAGACTGAAAACGTCAGTCAGAACAAGTCTCGTGCTCGCCATCTATGGTACGCTAGATTAACTGTTACAACTACTAGAAAATTTGGAAAAAACAAATAAAATGATAATCCGAGTCCCTAATATCAGCCAAGTCGCTACCTATTATTATTATGAAACTGGTTTCCGACAGTTTAAGGGTGAAGGAAGGGTCAAGCCAGTATAAAACTATTTTTTTTCTTGATCAGAATCCTCGAAAATGGAAGTAAACTCTTTAACAAGAAAAAAAAAACAATTTTACACCCCCTCACAGGGTAGATTCCACCCCCGAGGGCGGTTGTGGTCTACTACCTGACATCATCTTTCACAATCTGTTATATCCCCATGAAGAAACAAAGAATCCCTGCAAAAAAACGATGCCAAGCTGTCATACTAGAAATAAGCAAAAAGGGGTGTTTTTTTGGCCGTTAAAGAGGGTGCAAATGACTAAAAACTTGTTTCACCCTGTTATTCGTGTTCAGCACCTTTGAAAACGGGGGGAAAATAGGTTTCATAACTTTAGCACGATTTTGCATACTCTTCCGTCTCCTTACTTCCACTATAATGGTCAAAAATAAAAATAAGAATCGACTTTTTCCAAATTGTAGCAGTGGTAGAGTAAACTACAGCTCTTGACGATTACTTAAAAAAAAATTACTGCAATCGATTGTGAAATAAGCCGCGTTTCGATTTTTGTCCAAAAAGAGCCATAAATGTCCCACTGTGCGCCATCCCGCCATCGAAAAATGGCCGTATTTCGGTTAATTATTGCTGTAAAATTAATTTCGAAACATCAAATTAAAGATAATTTTACCAGAAACAACTTTTATTTGAACTACTTTTTTGTAAATGTATTTCCCAAGAAAATAGAGAAAAATCTTTTTTTTATTAAAAATGACCCTTGTTACCCCCCCCCCCCCCCCCCATAGTTTCCCGCGGATCAGTAAAACTCCTAAACCTTTTTGTTTCGTGAACTTTGGACTATTTTAAACTTATAACCAAAGTTTAAAGTCTGCACAATTTTTTTTGAGTTACACTGATTTTATTCAATCTTTCCCTGTACTACTAACGTAGTTAATAAATAAGATATCAACATTTTGTTAAGAGGACATTATAGTTATTAAGGTATCAAGGGTGTTATAAGGATAATAACGCACCGAGGTCGGCAGCGTACTTCCCGAGGGCCTCTGGCCCGAGGGAATGTACGTCGACCGACGGCGTCATTATCCTATAATACCCGTGGTGCCTTCAACGTTTAATGTCTTACAAGTCTGTTATTTAATTCGATTGTGTTTTTTGACGTTTACGATTTATTAATTTGACATCTATTATGTTCAGAACGATTTTATTTAAAAGAGGGTAAAAATCAAAATTGTTTGTAAACGCCGCCGTTGCATAGCAACGCATTTTGTTTGTCAATAACACTTGTTTTGGGTTGTGTTATAATTTTATAATGCCCTAGGGCGTTATTTTTCATTTAATGTATCTCAAAATAAGGTGGTTATTTTAAAATAACAGACTTGTAGGACATTAAAGCTTGAATGGTGTACTTTCAGACATTATGTC
This sequence comes from Rutpela maculata, assembly GCA_936432065.2. Taxonomy (NCBI): domain Eukaryota; kingdom Metazoa; phylum Arthropoda; class Insecta; order Coleoptera; family Cerambycidae; genus Rutpela; species Rutpela maculata. The sequence goes on along the minus strand of OW386290.2, from coordinate 99,969,899 downwards.
GGATTTTTTTATAATAATAACAATTTACTTATTGTTTTCAAGAAATTCGAGAAAAAGGTCGGAGTAGAAAATTGAATGTGCTAAATTTACCAATTTTTAACAGCTATAACTTTTACAAAAAAAAAAAAATACCAGGATCTTATTACTGAAGATCTCTTCTTTCGATGTCTGTATTTGTTGTTATTATTTTTTATTTTTTAAATGGGACTAGCAAGATGCCCGTGCTCTGCTAGGGAATCGTTATAAATCATAAATTGATTCGAATTTTGGATGCCATATGAAATTTTCAAGTTTTTGTATTTTTTGGGATTCGTGAAGGTATTTCCTACCTTCATACCTAATTTCAAGTCGGAAATACCCAAACAATTCATAGACAATAAGTATATACATAGTTACACTCTACTTTTATATAAAACACAGTGTAAGAAACTTTTTATCTCTATTTATCTGTCCGGTGAATTGTTTGGGTACTTCCCGACGCCTAGCTCGTCGTGAAATTTGGCACGAAGGTAGGGCGTACCTCTTCGACCTCCAAAAAATTCAAAATAGCGGCTCCAATATGGCTACCAATATGTAGATATATAGTATATTTAGAAAACAATACCTACACTAAAATAAAAACTCTGCCAAAACGGTAAGAGCTGTGAAAAAAACTATAAAGACAAAGTTGTAGAGAATTAAATTTGACACAAAAAATGAGTGGCCGTGAAACAGGGTGGTGGCATCTACCCCCTATAAATTAGCAAGCCCTCGCATAATATAGAAACTTCTTTTTTTTTTTCATGCATTTACTATTAAACTGCCAAAAATGAACGAGATCTAATTCATATGATATTATTCTGAAGTTAAAACCTCTAGTATTTCGGTTAATTATTGCTATAAAATTAAATTTAAAAACAACAAATTACAGATAATTTTGTCCGAAACAACTTTTGATTTGAACTTTTTTTTTGTAAATGTCATATTTCCCGAGAAAATTAAATTTTTTAATTAACAATACCCCTTTTAATCTCCCTATAGGTTCCCGCGGATTCGTAAAACTCCTAAACTTTTTTGTTTCGTGAACTTTGGCCTATTTTGAACCTATAACCAAAGTTTAAGGCCCGCACATTTTTTTTTGAGTTAAAGTAAAGTTTTCCTGTACTATAGCGCCATTTGAAGTTTAACATATGAGTGGCGGGAATGATTTTTTTTTAATTTATGTTTTCAAAGGGCTGTATTTTACAAAATAAATTTTTGTCATTTTTTTCACTTCATGCATGTTATAACTTAGTGTTTCAAGAGGAGGGTCCTATAATATGAAGTCGTTTAATAAAAAAATACAAAAATGACAACTGTTTGACCAAAATAAGTGACAAATTTCATATCTCGTAACTTTATATATTAATAGCGAATAATTTAAAAAACTTTTTCGAAAAGAAATAGTATACATCAATTATAATAATATGATAATATCGACTTTAAAATGTTTTTTGATTTTTGTCATTTAGTCTTGTTAGGCAAAAGTTATACCACTTTTTGTGTAGCGCGCGCGCGCTCGCACTATGGAATGTGCTCGAGTACCGTGCCGCTGAGTTCCATTCCGAGCGTTAACTGCAAAATTTCTAGCTCCGATAGTTTTGCTCAAATAAAAAAAATGGTATGTATATTATATATTTTTTGTTTAAAATTTTCTCTTCTTTCTTTTTATCCTATTTTCCGAAAAACATTAAATTAATAAAATTATTTATAAAAATCCATGTTTGTCCACCTAATCTGTTAAATAAAAAAAAATGCACAAGGGTTAACTCCATAAACTTCTCGGATTATTATTTCTACCATTTTTGACAATATCCTTTCAAAAATTCAGCGAGTTCAGAGAATTTCCGAAACAAAAATCTAAATGCATTGGACTAAATACTAAACGCAGATATTTTTAAATAATTAAATATTTTAAAAATAATTATGGTTAAGTTTAATACACACAAATATATCTTGCCTTTCCTAATATATCACACATTATTAATATCTTATACAACACATACACACTCACACACGCACACGCGTGCATATTCATCACATTCGCTAAAAAAACAAAATTGTTAATGGGAGTGCAGAAGTACCTACCTCAACTATTTGTATCTCCGACAATTTTCATCGTACAGAGAGGTCAATAAAAAACCAAGTTGAAGATATGTGACTCAACTACCAGCAAAGAAAGATATTTTTTTGAGTAAGATATTTTAGAAAACGCATTTTTCACCCCTTTACATCCCTAAAAAACACCCTTCTACATCCCTTTGGAATTAGGGACTCATCGGTTGTTAACAGAAAGGATGAACTCCTCAATTTTCATCGACTCCCTAATTTTTTCATTTTTAAATCTATTTTCCCGTACTAGAATAGAATGCAGTGTTCACCACTGTATCGAATGCACACGGTATACAATGATACATTTCACAGTAGTGTAACCTCTGTAATGTAGTTTTTATTTTGTTTATTTTAGGCTATATTTGACCGATATTGAATCGTGTGTGTATTAATTGTATTATTATATTTAGATGTACATGCTGTTTCATTTGTACCCATTTTGTAAATAGATTGGAAAGCAAACAAAAATTCAATTGGATCAATTAAAAATTTCTCCTGCAATGTTATATCACCTATTAAATTAGAAAAATATTTTGAAAATGTTACAGAAAAACTTTTTTCGATGACTCCCGGAAAAAATTAAGTATAAATAAGAATCGCCCTGTATAATGAACTTAATTCCATATGCTCAAATAGTTATAGAATCTTCTATATGTTTTCTCGACCAGACTTGCTCAGCTCACCCCCAGGGGAAGTATCCTGGAGACAAGTCTACGGATAAATGATAACCCAACAGTAGTAAATATTATGAAAGGAGAAACAAGTGGCCTGTGATGTGCAATTTGTGTGCAGGTCGCCATCGCGAAAACGGCCTCAGCTCCGAGGCTTCGATTACCTGACCGTAAACGAATAATGTGAAAAGAGCATAATTATCTATAAGTCTGGTGTATATTTAGTTAGATGTGGTGGCCTAAGGCCGTCTTAGGTCGACCAACTGCAAATACGTACACTATAAATAGAAACACGTCTTCAGCGAGACTTCTCTTACATTTTGCTCTCTGTCATCTCTTTTGTGCTCCTGATTGATGGTGGCTGGCCAGACCAGTGTTTTTAGTTCGTTCCAATCCTTTATTGTTCGCGAGGCTTTTAGGACCGTCCTCAGGGATTTAAAGCAGGAGAAAACTATACACAGCACATTTTTTTCATAAATTGGTCGTTTTGGGGCTAAATGCTAAATGCTAATATAGGTTTTCAGAAACGAAACATGAAGCATTCGGAAGTCATTCACCATAAACGATGACTTTTACAGTTTTCCGCTTATAATATTACAAGGAGAATTAGATTAAAAGTAGTTCTATCCATTTTTGGGCCTTGTAGTCTAATATACAATACTAGATCACTTTTTGGCCACCTCAAATATGCTTCGTTTATCCCCTGCATCCTTTTGAATGGCGAAATATTCAAACATCTGTAGTTAACGAGTTCGCTTGCATGATACTTTCTCCAATACCTGTACACTAAGTTTGTCATTATTAACAAACTTTTATTAGAGCAAGTCGAACTTACATTTCATTTACTAATAATACTCACAGTCCATAATCTGCAAGACTGTAAGTGTACCAATTTATTTATCTGCGAAAATAAAATAAATTTTGGGCAAAAAATTTATCGTTAAAATCAACCATTTTATAAAAGAAAAAAATGAAGATATCATTTTAAGCACTCACCCATTCTTAACAGTTTTTACTCAAAAAGCTGCAAATTGAGCTTCAGTCGGCTGCATGTGAAACTTGACTTTTTAACAAAGTGTTTATGTATTAATCTTCTTTTATTAAGTTCTAGGCTCTATCTAATTTATTAAAATATAAAAATCCTATTTTGAGAAGTCGTTGTCAATAATTCAATTTTAACTCATTATTTATTACTTTTGGAAAAACTATTAACTAACCGCGAGCAGTAACTTTTCTAGTCGCGAAACTGTTTTCTCGGCTTGAAATGTAGCATTTACAATTTATGGTACCTACGTAATATACCATTAAAGAAACTAAAGTGTAATACACAGTATATGTCGAAAATTGTCATCCGCCGTCAAAATGGTTTCCGTGGTGGGCACTCGCTTAGTTGCGAAGCTAGGTACTCCAGATTAGTGGAAATGATCTACAAAGAAGCAGTTGCCGTGGTAATGCTTAGCACGGTACCAGCACCTTAAGGTACCATCCCATGGTGGGCACTCGCTTAGTTTCGAAATGTATTAGGAATAAAACCCAACTTGATGATAATAAATTAAAACAAAAACACAAGTTACATTAAATTTTTAAATGGAAATCTCCATATTCTAGACGTATGGCCTCGTTTTTCGAGACGGCGCGGCGACCGGTCGCGCGTTATCAAACTGAAACTTCTTTTTCGTATAATATACCACAGCAACTGCTTCTTTGTATATCATTTTCACTAATCTAGAGTAGCTTCACAAGTAAGCGAGTGCCTGCCATGGGAATTGGGAGTAGCACCATTGGGTAGTGGTAACTATGACTACTGTTACCATGGAAACTAGTTTGACATATAACACATTTAACATACATATAACATATGACATATAACACACAAACGTCGACCGGAAATGTGTTATATGTCAAACTGGTTTCCATGATAACGGTTGTCATAGTTACCACCACCCAATGGTGCTACTCCCTAAGATTGGTAGAGTATAAGGTGGCCTAATAACTTACGATCCCCACTAAAAAATGTCGTTAGCCAATAAACATCTGGTGTGAAATCGGTCGCCGTCTCGAAATACGTGGTCATACGGCTAGAATATGGAGATTTCCGTTCAAAAATTTAATGTAACTTATATTTTTGTTTTAATTTTATTATAATCAATAAAAATAAGTTGGGTTTTATTACTAATACGGCTAATCATTTCGTAACTAAGCGAGTGCCCACCATGGGAGTGGTACCCTAAGGTACTGGTAACCGTAGTAAGCATTACCACAGCAACTGCTTCTTTGTAGATCATTTCCACTATTCTGGAGTACCTAACTTCACAACCAAGCGAGTGCCCACCATGGGAGTAATACCATTGGGAAGGTGACTATGACGACCGTTACCATGGAAACCATTTTGACATAACGCATTTCCGGTATGTCAAATTTCACCCTAAAAATCCATTTTTATGTAAAAGCTAATGTCAAATATGATCATATGTCAATAATTTGACAAAAAAAAATCCACTTGAATGAATTTCGTTCAGGATACCCTAAGGGATGGGTTTCCGGAAATTTTTTGGGTTGCTATGGGAACGAAACCAAGAATAAACTTCTGATTGGTTAAAAAAATGAGGTATGAAGTTTTCAAGAAAATATCCCTTATATAAGATCGCAGCTGGTGCAGCTGGAAAATAATCGAGGGATGTAGTCCATTTGGGAGTTGTCAGGATATATTTCCGAAAATGTCCACGTATGTATATTGTATATGACGTAAGATGTCATAGGCAATGTTGGGAGACAAATGTTAACATTATTGGAAAAGTTGACAATGCACAGAAAATGATTACCAAATAAAGAATCTGCGTCAGAAGTAGTTTTTGAGCGAGTTTGAAAAATATTTTCTATACTGGTGCTGTTACTAATATTCAGCTGTCGAAGACTTACTACTAATAATTTCCTACAATGCAATAATTTCCAACACATTTTTTATTCCTGCGGACATTTCACGCTAGTTCTCATTGTGATAGCACTGTATTTTTCCTAAAGAAGGTATATTAACGATATTTTTAAGATGTCTTAAAGTTATACTTCACTTTGTAGGAAAACTAACATTTTCAAAGAAGATCCAGAATCTTGGGGATGGAAAAAACATCACGCATGTTCATACCAGTACAGTACACCCAGGGGTCCGCGTCTCCCGACCTTCTCAAATAGATCTTTTGCAGGTGCAATACCAAGTGCCGCATAGCCGGCGGATATCAAAAAGCTGGCTTAAAGTGTTCTGCCATTTGCCAAAATTGTAGTGGTGAAACATGTGAGAACGTAATTTAAAACTAACTTGACGAAGATGTTCCCCACGGTATTGACAAACGACTTGGATGTTGGCACGGAGATTCCCATCGACGAGGACTCTGAGTTTTTCATCTACAAAGTTTCTACAGTAGACGACCTACAACCTGGCCCCTCAAAAATAAGGAAATGTACATAATGCTACAAGCATGACTCGTGGAATAGGCTTACCTGAAATACTACGAAAAAAGCGCGCCTAAAACTCTACCTCAAGGCCGGTGTGGAAAAGAGTTCAATTTAATATTAATCAAAACAAAAGTATCAGCATTTTTTGTGTACCTACGTACCTCACTTACCTACAACTTACCTTCCTCTGCAGCGTTGAGAAATCAATAAACACGAACTAAATAAAAATGTAAACACGTTAAATTGTTTATTAGGGAACGTACAAAAAAACTGTGAAGAATTTTTATGTCATGATTGAAAATAAAAGAGTTATCTCACGTCGAAGTTTTTCATCCTCTAATTTTTTATATTTTTCTGCTCAAATTTTTTTTATTATTTATGTTACGCCGAAAAGTTACTAAAATAAAGGGTGTATAGAAGAAGCATTATCTACAAAATTATCTACAAAAATGCTCTTTACAAATATTTTCAAAAACTCGTAGTTACAGAGATTAACAAAAATACTATTGGCGATCGAATAATAATACCCCCAGGCGCGAAAAGTTTTACACTCACTACCGACCCACGTACGAACTCAAAAAAAAAAATGCCGTGCTTACCCAAAATGGTCATTTTTCGTACCCTACCATATTGACGTACTAATTTCCCTTTCGCAAAGTTTCGACGCATTAAATTGAGACACTATCATCTCCTGGAGTGCTTGAATTTTTTCAGTAAAACAATTCCACGAACAGACGTAACTCCAGTTACGCCGCGCCAGTTCATAGAATTTGTACGTTTGAGGAGATACGTCGATCACTCGATCCCTCTTTTCGATTCTTCGCTTATAACTCGTAAACGATGCGTCGTACGGAAAAAGGTAATCTATGCAAAATTAAACATAACTAAATTTCCTACAAGAATGTCTATATTCATTTTCTTCTTATGTGTTTCCGAGTGAAAATCGATAATTAATAAATAAATTAATTAGGTACAGGAAACTTTTCTATTAAAGCGGTTTACCGTGGTCTCCTAATAAATCACAGTCACAAAACAATCTTTATTTTACAACACTCGATGTATTGACTAACGTAAAATTTTGTCAACATCTATTATACGTTTCCTTAAATATACAGTGTGACTAACTTAAAATGAAAATACCCTTATAACTTTTTTATTTTGTTTCCGATTTGAATCAAATTTGACTCAAGTATAGAACAAATTAGGATCTACTTATGACCAGAAAAAAAATTCTCGTGCTACCAAGGCAAAGCCACCTGCGGTACCAAAATATGCAGAAAAAATAAAAACATTTTGAATGTTAAAAATTCTAAAAAAATGCATCGGATCTCCGCTAAAAACGTTCATACATCAAAATTTGATTTGGTTATTGATGGAGGATTTCTCATACATAAGCTCATCTGACAAAGGGGATCTTCAGTTTCCGCAATTTGTGGTAGATCCGTGAAATTCGTCAAGAAATAATTTTTAATTTTTCCCCCCATATTTTGGTACCGCAAGTGGCTTTGCCTTTGTAGCAGGCGAATGTTTTTCTCGTCATAAGTAGATCCTAATTTGTTCTATACTTCAGTAAAATTTGATTCAAATCGGAAACAAAATAAAAAAGTGTATCCTCATTTTAAGTGAATCATACTGTATATTTAAGGAAATGTATAGATTTCGACAAAATATTACGTTAGTAAATACATCGAGTGTTGTAAAATAAAGATTGCTTTGTGACTGTGATTTATTAGCAGACCACGGTAAACCGGTTTGATAGAAAAATTTCAGATACCTAATTAATTTATATATTAATTATCAATTTTCGCTGGCGAATACCTCGGAAACTACAACTCATAGGAAGAAAATGAATATACATACTCTTGTAGGAAATTTAATTTTGCATAGAATATTTTTTCCGTACGACTCATCTTTTCCGACTTATAAGTGAAGAATCGAAAAAAGAGACCTTCCCCCCCTGAAGCGGCGGGGCTAGGAGCGAGGATTTTTAGTATGTTTACCTCCTAACTACTCCCAACAGATTCCTGACGAGGAAAATTACCCCCTCCCCTCCCCTCCCCGCAATGTTCTCTACAATCCCCTTTTGGGCATTCATTGATTGGACTATTAAGAAACCAAAGAGTCCCCAAATCAAAAGAGAGCAGGTGGATATTTTAGAGGTGTAAATTTTTTAAATTATCTCAGAAAATATTGTTTTTCTTAAATAAATCTTATTTTGCTGATACCTGATACCTTCATTTCATTTTTTTTTACTGACCTCTGTACGATCAACATTGACCGAGATACAGAGGGTTAAGTTGGGGTCATTCAGAACCTCATTAAAGAGTATGTTTTTTAGGGAGTTGAGAGTGCCGTAAGTATGTACGCGTGTGCATGCGTGATTGCTTGTGTTCGCGCGGGTCTGTATGTATTTCTTTTAGAAAATATTATAGTCCAATCAATGAATGCCCAAAAGGGGATTGTAGAGAACATTTTGAAGGGGAGAATTTTTCTCTTCAGGGATGTGTTGGGGGTAGTCAGGAGGTAAACATACTAAAAGTCCCCGCCCCTAGCTCCGCCGCTTCAGGGGGGAGGGGGGTGGAAATGTTCCTTTTTTCGATTCTTCGCTTATAACTCGGAAACGATGCGACGTATGGGAAAAGGTAATCTATGCAAAATTAAACGTAATCAAATTTTCCACAAGAATGTTTATATTCATTTTCTTCCTATGTGTTAATAGTTTACGAGATGTTCGCCAGCGAATATCGATAATTAATAAAAAAGAAAAATCAATCATGTACCTTGTATATTTCTATCAAGGCGGTTTACCGTGGTCTGCTAATAAATCACAGTCACAAAACAATCTTTATTTTACAACACTGGACATATTTACTAACGTAATATTTTGTCGAAATCTATACATTTCCTTAAATATACAGTGTGACTCACTTAAAATGAAGATACCTTTATAACTTTTTCATTTTGTTTCCGATTTGAATCAAATTTTACTCAAGTATAGAACAAATTAGGATCTACTTATGACCAGAAAATCATTCACCTGCTATAAAGGCAAAGCCACCTGCGGTACCAAAATATACTGAAAAAAAAATAAAACATTTTGAATGTTAGAAATTCTAAAAAATGCATCCAATCGGCGCCACAAACGTACATACACCAAAATTTGATTTGATTATTGATGGGAGATATCTCATACATAAGCTCATCTGGCAAAAGGTCTTCAGTTTCCGTAATTTGTGGTGGCTACGTAAAATTCATCGTTCGCAAGATTAAAAATCAATATGATTTTTAATCTTTTTCCTCATATTTTGGTACCGCAGGTGGCTTTTCCTTCATAGCAGGTGAATGATTTTCTGGTCATAAGTAGATCCTAATTTGTTCTATATTTGAGTAAAGTTTGATTCAAATCGGAAACAAAATGAAAAAGTTATAAGGGTATCTTCATTTTAAGTGAGTCACACTGTATATTTAAGGAAATGTCTAGATTTCGACAAAATATTACGTTAGTAAATACGTCGAGTATTGTAAAATAAAGACTGTTTTCTGACTGTGATTTATTAGCAGACCACGGTAAACCGCTTTGATAGAAATATTCAAGGTACACAATTGATTTTTTTTTTTAATAATTATCTATTTTCGCTAGCGAATATCTCGTAAAATATAACACATAGAAAGAAAATGAATATAAACATTCTTGTGGGAAATTTAATTACGTTTAATTTTGCATAGATTACCTTTTTTCGTACGACGCATCGTTTCCGAGTTATAAGCGAAGAATCAAAAAAGGAACCTTTCCACCCCCCTCTCCTACTGAAGCGGCGGGGTTAGGGGCGGGGACTTTTAGTATGTTTACTTCCTTACTACCCCCAACACATTCCTGAAGAGAAAAATTCTCCCCTCCAAAATGTTCTCTACAACTCTTTCATTGACTGGACTATTAATATTGTATGGTATATCAAAAAAGAAGGACATGTTTGTATGTATGAAAATTTTAAAAAAATCCGTTCTGCGCCCTTTGGAAATACAGGCTCTTCGGTTTCTTAATATTAAGGGTCAAACCTACAAACCCTCAAATTTTCATAGACTCCCTAATTTTTTCTCTCTTAAAATCATTTTTTTCAGTACTAAGTAATTGCTTTTACCAAACGTCGTCGTCTTATTACGTCTAAGAATTTCACTATTCCGCAAGGGCGGATTTGCGCGGGGGGGGGGGGTAATGGGTTACCTCCCATGAATTAAAAAGATATAAAAAAATTATTGGCAAAATAAATAATTTGAAACGAAAATTTTGAAATTTTATTTTTGGTCTAATAGCATTTATATAACAATAAAGGCGATAGGTAGTTTTGCTAATAACAAATGACGATTAACGGATTTTGTTATTTAATTAATGTATCTTACTAAGTGTAAATTAAAATTTTTACTGTTCTTAATTAGTTGTTTTCCAAATATGATTTTGTTTTTATATTGTATTTATGTTTCATTTGATAAACTGTATTTACTTTTCATAATAAATTTGTAGTTTCTCTTAATTTAAATAATGTATTGAAAACTATTTTCCCAAAATTCCGCAACTTAGAAATGCCTGAAAACCTACATTTACGGAAAACAAGCTAGTAAAAAATATATCTACTCGTCTACTTCTGCTACTTTAAAAAATAATAAAATAAATATTTAAAATTTTATTGATTGCTTAATTTTAATGCGGCATTTATTAAAAAATCGTACTCATCCGGGAGTTTACCCCACCCCCCCCACCCCCCAAGACAGAAAGCTAAATCCGCCCTTGCTCTTCCGATTTATTCTTCTTCCGACGCCAGATCATTTTGCATCGTTATAAATCTCTTCTGTGTTGCAGATATGGCAATGACTTAATTACCTTTACCTTATAAAGATTAAAAGAAGACTATAGGTCGAAATGTTAAGTGATTTATTATAAGGTGAAAGCGATTGTCGAAATGTTGTGTAAAGAGCGGGTCAAAAGTCAGAAATACCAAATATATGTAATAAAAATGTCCTAATAACTATCGGTTTATAAATGCAATCATGTGAAATTGTCTATGTTAACGCATGTAATAATGCAAATGGTGTTTAATAATTCATTTTACAATGTAAATATATGTTGAATTTTTATAATTCGACATATTATTAACAGAGTAGTATTAAGAGATTGATGCCGGCATAATTTTGCCATCACAATTTGTTAACCAGCAATATTATTAATTACACTTGGGTGCTACTGATTAAACTGCTAATTTAATTAATATTTTGCAACGATGCGTCACATAATCGACTTTATAAATGGTTTCGTTTGTTCGAGCTTCACAAAATTTCTTGCATCTATATATTGTTTGAAATTATTGTTTTATGCGCGAATAAATAATGTTACGTTTCATGGAATTCTAACCATTCGTCTGAAGATGATCGGAAAATTATCCGAAACGTCGAACTGCTACTATATAGTAGCGGGCGTTGTGTATTCTATCCTCTATTTGGAATTCCGGAACAAAAGTTGTGATAGTGTAGATATTATCTTTGTTAGGTAATTCTAGTCCAAAATATTTATTTGAGTTTAAGCTATTAAGCTTAACTGATTTTTATTTACACTGCAAAATTTTAATTAATTAGTAAAAAACTTTTGTCATGTGTCAGTCAGAGCAGTCAAGCCATCTACACAAAACATGCGAAATATAAATATAAGATCAACAATTCTACTTGTTGAGTGCCCAACAAAAGAGTAACTTTGAAAATGACCTTAAGGCCATAAAGAAAATAATAATTAGAATATTTTCGTTCAGTTGAGCAACAATCGAAGACTGGGTCTGGTATGCTGACATCACGACGAAGACTCTACCGCCCCTTTTCTCATGTCTTCGATCTAAGATTGTTGCTCAGCTCTACAAAAATATTCTAAATATTATTTTCTTTATGGCCTTTAGATCATCTTCAACTGCGATTAGGACTTCAATCCGTGGTATCAAAATTCGCATCCCGATATTAACGGGATTTACGATGACAATTCTGATCTCGGGATCGAAACTCTGGATCAGGATTAGCTAAAGTATAAATAACATTTTATGAAAAATTTACTTCTTAAATTACAATTTTCATTTATTAAGGAAATAGAAATAAAACACATTCTAGTATCTAGTATTACACTAGATAAATCACTTAACTGGAACTCCCACCTGGAAAAGTTAATTCACAAAGCAAGACTGTTCTTGTGAACATATGGTAGAATTTGTGGAAAATCCACCTGGAAAAGATAATTCACAAAGCAAGACGACACTTTTTGTGAACATGTGGTAGAACTTGTGGAAAATCCTGTGGCATCTTTAGCCTCCAAAAAATATATTGGATATACGGTACATAAGACCAATGGTAGCGTATGCCTCCATAGGTTGGTGATTGAAAGGGCTACAACAAATGACTAAAGCCAGACTCTCTGGGTTACAGAGACAAGGACGCCTGGCAATAACTGGTGCAATAAGTACGAAACCGTCAGCTGCTCTGGAAATGCATTTATCTGGATAGAGAGGCCAGGTAGGCAACAGACAGACTTCCACAAGCGGTCATTAACTAGCAGCAGGCTAGCATCATGGAACACAACAGGCTCTCAAATGACAGTGACTACATCCTGGGAATGCTTTCAGATGTGGTGCCTACCATGCACAACTACGAACTGCCTTTTAAAGTCCTGTCACCTGAAAAAGACCGACGGTGATGCGAATAAAACCGACCTACAAAGAGCGGATAGTTTTTGATTCACAGACGGCTCCGAAACCTCTAAAGGAAGTGGAGTCGAAGTATACAGTTGCAACCTAAAGGTAAGAATAACTTCAAGCCTGGGTAACACTAAAACTGTCTTTCAGACGAAAATTCATGCCATTGAACTGTGTGTAGGGAGACTTGAACAGATGCATCCTAGACACAGATCCATAAGAATCTTTTCAGATAGCCCAAGCAGCTCTTAAAGGTCTTGGTTCTTACTCCGTTGTAATTCTAAAACGGTCTGGAAACAAGTTGACTCTGGTCTGGATACCGGGCCAATCTGGCATCGAAGGCAATGGAATGGCCGATTCCTTAGCTAAGGAAGGTACGGTATCGAAAAGTATCGGACCAGAACTATCTTGGCCTGGACTGATAGGAAAATACTTTAGTGCTGGCAAGAACTACCAGCATTAGCTCATTCAAAGAAATTTATTACTTATATTTTGAAATCAAGAACTAAAAAATTAGTTAAATGGGTTATACCTCAGAACTTTAATTGGCTCATATACTGGGCACTACAGACTGAATCACCATCTACACAGATTTGGATTAGTGGATAACGCTGAATGCCAACTGTGTCTGGAGGAGGATGAAACGGCATGTTCTATGTAGCTACCCCTTGCAGAAAGAACCAGGTTCTCACTTTTTGGCAAAGGGCAACTACTACCAGAGGATCTGAACAATCTCTCGTCCAGTAAGGTTATCGGCTTTATTAAAAAGCTGAACTTATTGGGTGAATTATAATTAGGAGTGAGATAATAGATCAGATGGTCGCAGTGGTCTGAATATAAGCCCACTCACATATCAACCTAACCTAACTTAACCCCAGAGCCAATCCATTATCTAAATTGTTCAGGAGAGCCAAATAAAGCTTTTCAATTTTGTTTTCTGTATTTTTTAACACATTTTTGCGTTGTTTGGAGCGATACATTTTTTCTCTGTGTTCGGTTCTGATGCAATATTACATGTAGATTTTATGGATACACTGTAATTTGTATTAAAAAAAAGACTTAATATGGAGTGGCCTTGAAATTTTTGTTACGTTTTCAACTTACTACTGTATTGATAGAACTTAAAATATTGTGGCTCTAACGATTTTTATGGGACTTAATACTTCTGTGCACTCTCAGTCATTGGAACCAAACAGTATGAGGTTGACTTAACAGAGTCTACTTCTGAAGAGAGTAGAGACTTAATACCAGTGCCGTTTCTACTAGAGATTTGGCCGTTGGTGTGGAAAATCCAAAAGTAACAAAGCAATAATAACCAAAAACTTTGGCGTGCTATCGTAAAGAGTCAACATAATTAATGAAAATAAGGAATTATCTGGCTACAAAAATTTTATTGTTTTAATTTGTTGTATGTATTATTATACCTACAAATAAATTGTTAAAATTTTACAAGAAGCAATGGACTGATTTAATGCAAAATTGCTCATATCACTTACTATTGTAAGTGCTATGCTACAGACAATTTTTTTTTGCTCAAACTTAAAATCTCACTTTTTTTACGATTACTATACTTACACGATGTCGAAGTAATAACAATTTTATATCTTATTTTACCTCCAGTGATACCTCCATAATCTAAGCTCCCATGGCACAAAAAGGTACCTTATAGAACACCTCAAATTTAAAAGGTGAAAATTGTTGGAAATGTATGTAATAAACATGTTACGCCCATCAGACTAGTAAAAATGTGTTAATTGCCATTTTTAATTAACTTCTGAAATTAGCTAAAAAAAAATTAATTTAATTTTCAAAATACCTGCTTCAAATTTACACCATTTATGGTAAATAACACAGCCCCACAAAAAAAAATAAAAGTTCAAAGCAGCGAACCAGACCCATGTATCTCTATGTATTTTCGGTCGCTGAATCCGAATGCGGGGTCAAAAAAACTCGTACACCCCCAAAATCATTAGCTAGAGCCAAAAAAACACCCCTGAAATAGGATAAAAAGGAGATTAAGCTACCAGAATAGTTGTTACTTCTTAATTAATCGAATTATACAAATTAAGGTTAAACAGCAGCGTACATACAATAGATATGAAACACACCACCAGGGAGGGGCGAAAACTAGCCCCCATATATAAAAAAATCAATCCAAAACAGCAATGACTGCTGAAAAAGCTCAAAATGTCTAAGTTTTGTTAAAGTGATAAGAAACTGCATCAGGTCCGACCTAATCTGCATAAACTGCCCCTATAGAGTTGAGAAAAACCACCTCCAAGTTTAAAGGACACGAGAAAAATAAGAAAAAACGTAAAATGCAACAGGATTTCTATTTTCATGGATGCTATGATTGGCTGAAATTGCGTAGTACTCTAAAATAGAACTAGAAACTTACGTACCATCAACATTCTACAGTGTCAACCCTCAGAGGGTGTAAAAAGTACCCCCTATGTAAGGTTTGACTATAAAAAGTTACAGTGACTTCTATAAAAATTCGAAACACCTGCGTTGTGTGGAAGAGAGAAGAAACTAGACTATGTTCGACGCTGTGCTTGAAAACCACCCCCACGGGGTTGAAAGACGCCACCCCTATAAAAAAAAACTATGGAAATGAAACAGCAACAGTATAACTTTTTCGTTACATCTTGAATTACGGTAGTTTACATCCTTTCTGGGGGTGTTACTTAATAACATTTATAGGACATGAGTTTCAAACTCTAAGTGTGCAACGCGATTTTTGCCAATCAAGGCATCCATAAAAATGTAAATCCGGTTAGTTTCTCTCTGTTTTCCAGCATCCTACATATATAGGGGTAGTATCTCGCAACCCCGCGGGGGTGGTTTTCAAGCACATCGTCGAACATAGTCTAGTTTCTTCTCTCTTCCACACAACGCAGGTGTTTCGAATTTTTATAGAAGTCACTATAACTTTTTATAGTTAAATCTTACATTGGGGGTAGTTTTCACACCCTCTGAGGGTTGACAGTGTAGGATGTTGATGGTACGTAAGTTTCTGGTTCTATTTTAGAGTACTACGCAATTTCAGCCAATCATAGCATCCATGAAAATAGAAATCCTGTTGGATTTTACGTTTTTTCTTGTTTTTCTCGTGTCCTTTGAACTTAAAGGTGGTTGTTCTCAACTTTATAGGGGCAGTTTATGAAGATTACGTCGGACCTGATGTAGTTACTTAATACTTTAACAAAACTTAGGCATTTCGAGCTTTTTCAGCAGTCATTGCTGTTTTGGATCGATTTTTTTATATATGGGGGCTAGTTCCCGCCCCTCCCTGGGGGTGTGTTTCATATCTATTGTATGTACGCTGCTGTTTAACCTTAATTTGTATAATTCGATTAATTAAGAAGTAACAACTATTCTGGTAGCTTAATCTCCTTTTTATCCTATTTATGGTAAATAACCATTTATGGTAAATAACACAGCCCCACAAAAAAAAATAAAAGTTCAAAGCAGCGAACCAGACCCATGTATCTCTATGTATTTTCGGTCGCTGAATCCGAATGCGGGGTCAAAAAAACTCGTACACCCCCAAAATCATTAGCTAGAGCCAAAAAAACACCCCTGAAATAGGATAAAAAGGAGATTAAGCTACCAGAATAGTTGTTACTTCTTAATTAATCGAATTATACAAATTAAGGTTAAACAGCAGCGTACATACAATAGATATGAAACACACCCCCAGGGAGGGGCGGGAACTAGCCCCCATATATAAAAAAATCGATCCAAAACAGCAATGACTGCTGAAAAAGCTCGAAATGTCTAAGTTTTGTTAAAGTATTAAGTAACTACATCAGGTCCGACGTAATCTTCATAAACTGCCCCTATAAAGTTGAGAACAACCACCTTTAAGTTCAAAGGACACGAGAAAAACAAGAAAAAACGTAAAATCCAACAGGATTTCTATTTTCATGGATGCTATGATTGGCTGAAATTGCGTAGTACTCTAAAATAGAACCAGAAACTTACGTACCATCAACATCCTACACTGTCAACCCTCAGAGGATGTGAAAACTACCACCCCCGCGGGGTTGCGAGATACTACCCCTATATATGTAGGATGCTGGAAAACAGAGAGAAACTAACCGGATTTACATTTTTATGGATGCCTTGATTGGCAAAAATCGCGTTGCACACTTAGAGTTTGAAACTCATGTCCTATAAATGTTATTAAGTAACACCCCCAGAAAGGATGTAAACTACCGTAATTCAAGATGTAACGAAAAAGTTATACTGTTGCTGTTTCATTTCCATAGTTTTTTTTTATAGGGGTGGCGTCTTTCAACCCCGTGGGGGTGGTTTTCAAGCACAGCGTCGAACATAGTCTAGTTTCTTCTCTCTTCCACACAACGCAGGTGTTTCGAATTTTTATAGAAGTCACTGTAACTTTTTATAGTCAAACCTTACATAGGGGGTAGTTTTTACACCCTCTGAGGGTTGACACTGTAGAATGTTGATGGTACGTAAGTTTCTAGTTCTATTTTAGAGTACTACGCAATTTCAGCCAATCATAGCATCCATGAAAATAGAAATCCTGTTGCATTTTACGTTTTTTCTTATTTTTCTCGTGTCCTTTAAACTTGGAGGTGGTTTTTCTCAACTCTATAGGGGCAGTTTATGCAGATTAGGTCGGACCTGATGCAGTTTCTTATCACTTTAACAAAACTTAGACATTTTGAGCTTTTTCAGCAGTCATTGCTGTTTTGGATTGATTTTTTTATATATGGGGGCTAGTTTTCGCCCCTCCCTGGTGGTGTGTTTCATATCTATTGTATGTACGCTACTGTTTAACCTTGATTTGTATAATTCGATTGATCAAGATGTAACAACTATTCTCGTAGCTTAATATTCTTTTTACCCCATGTCAGGGGTGTTTTTTGGCTCTAGCTAATGATTTTGGGGGTGTAAGATTTTTTTTGACCCCGGATTCGGATTCAGCGACCGAAAATACATAGGAATACATGGGTCTGGTTCGCTGCTTTGAACTTTTTTTTTTGTGGGGCTGTGTAATGTATCATTTTTGAAAAAAAAATGTTAGTCTGACAATATCAGTGCTATTACCAGTCTCCATCGTTAAAAATATCGACCATCGATAACTTTAACGTAGATAAATTTTTTTATCGAGTTTATCCTAAAAGTCAATTATAGAACCAACATCTAGAAATTCCACCGAGACCGATTAATTTATATCTACTCGATAATAATGGAGTGAACTTAGCTCAAAATAATATGTAAAAAGAGTTATTTTAACCGATGCCGACAATTTTATCGACTGAACTGGTAATAGCACCGATTTTTTGTTAATTAACATCTGACAGACCTTTTGTCATAAATTATTTTTTTTCACGAAAGTACACTCCATAACACATCCTTGGTTTTTGTTTAAAAATGAAGTTTGAAATTTCCCCTATCTGTTAAAACCTGTTTGGCTGGAAAGTTAATTACCTTGTCAGACCTAATTTTGAATGCGCAGCATCCATGCATGAGATAGATGTCAGGCTGAACTGCAGGCATCTCATAACACCTCCTCTATTTATGTTTTTAAATGAAGTTTAAGATCTCCTCTATCCATAAAAAACGATCTGTCATCGAAAACATTTTTTTACTATGTCAGGTTTAATTTGTAAGCGCCGCCGTGCCAACTTTTTTTTTAAATAAGCGTCTACGACGGCCGCGTCAAAACACCGTCTTCATTTTTTACCGAAATTAAGTTTAAGATCTTTTTTATGCATAGAAATTGGTCTGTCAGCGAAAAAATGTTTTTTACTATGACAGACTTAATTTTTAAGCGCCGCACCACGCTTTTTAATTAAAAAATGTGGTATAACCGTTGCCAACTAAAAAATATTTTATATATTCTATATTTTTTAGTTGGCAACGATCATAACCACATTTTTTAATTAAAAAACGTGGTGCGGCGCTTAAAAAAGAACACATTTTTGCTAGTCTGGCGGGCGTAACATGTTTATTACATGTTTTCCAACCATTTTCAACTTTTAAATTCGATGGGGTACCTTTTTGTGCCGTGGGAGCTTAGACTACCAGTCCTGTTGTTCACAAAGAGCTCCGATCTTCATATAGTATAGTATAAAGAATGCAATATGCAGTTTCCAGGTTCGAGACGTGGAAAGATTGAAATTTGGCAAAATATAAAAGTAAGACATTTTTACGTAATTTTTTTAAAATTATTAGTAAACATTTATCGTAAAGAGATCTGCTGCTCTTATTTTTGAAATGTACAAAAAAGTATTAAAACTTTTTTGCGATATTCATAGTTTCGAAGATATAAGAAGAAACGGGCAGTTTTCAGCTCTTATTAAAATTTACATCTAAAATCAATACGATAATTATGCCCACTTTTAACTTTAACTAATTAATTTTTTTGAAATCTTTGAGTACTAACCAACTAGAAGTATTTTAAAAACACTTAACCATTTGAAAGATCGTTTTACTCATCATTTCGAATGCACACAAAATTTGGAAATGATAGATATCATAATTCCGATGAAAGTTGCAAAAAAGAAACAGTAGTATATTGTATAGATATGATGCAATTTAATTCTAAAGGTTGGTTATTATTTAATGAAACATAAAAAACATACAATGAGTTAAGTTTTCATTCATTTATTTTAAACATTAGCCATTATATTTAACGTAATTGCAGGTAAATCCAGTGAAAAAATTGGTAAAAAAGAGCTAATTTGTTCTCTTAATTTGTTTCAAACAATCGTGTTTGTTAACTTTTCGTGGTGTTTTATTAATAAACACTATTTTGGAGATTCGGTGCAGAAACAGCTTTTCCTGATGAAATGTAATGAAAAATGGCAATTTCTTTGTCAAAAGTTGAGACAATTGTTTAATAACGTATTTCCCTTCTTTGGTTTAGGAAATTTATTTATTTATCACCACTCTACAGAAACAATATTCCCAATTACAGAGTTGTACAAGGAATTAAATGTGTGACCATTTTATTGGTAAATTGGAGTTACTGTCGGCTAACTTTTTGGTGGTACCTTGATAAACTTAAGACAACATAATATCTTTGTTGTTTTGTTTGACCACCCGCTAAAAACACAAACAGTTCCTTTTTTGTATCCATAACACGTACAGAACAACAATAATTTATTAACTAAATTGTAAACTTACGACACGTGATCATAGCAAAGGAATTATGGGTCAGTGGCGGATTTACGGAGGGGGGTAATGTGGGTAATTACCTCCCTCCCATGAAATACAAAAAGATAAAAAAATTATGTTTTGCTAATAACAAAAGAAGAGTAACGGATTTTGTTATTTAATTAATGTATTTTACTAAGTATAAATTTTAATTTTTACTGTTTTTCATAATAGTAGCTTCTCTCATTTTAAATAATGCATTGAAATCTATTTTCCCAAAATCCCGCAACTTAAAAATTAAATAAACGCTTAATAGAAAGAAAATGTTTTAAATTGTATTTTTTGCTTAATTTTAATGCTGCATTTATTAAAAAATCGTACTCATTCGGGAGTTTACCCCCCCCCCTCATGACAGAAAGCTAAATCCGCCCTTGTTATGGGTTGACAATTATACCACCAAAAAGGATGGCTGTCTCAGACATGAGAGTAAACATTGAATTTCGGCGGGGTGTCTAGGTTTTCGGTAGTATTAGCACAGAGGCCAAAGAAGATAGAATCGACACTGAACGGCGATATTTTAGTGTTATAGGCTCCGATTAAAGAACTTATATCTAGATACATAATGGCATGAATTTTATGATCCCGAAAAACTCCCAATCTAAGGTACTTCGCGGCCGCTCGTACACGGTCGGCTTCAGTTCGATTATCATAATCTCAGTTTGACAGTTTTGACAGTATCAGTCATTAATGTTAATAAGTGTTTTTCGATCAAAATGTGGTGAAGAAGTCTTTTTATTTTAAGTTGTGATTTGCCTAATACCTAAATAATATTCTCTGTTCATATTTAGACAGTTTAGTGACAATTTAGTGCAACATGCAACAGTGCTGTGCCATTTGCAGAAATCGATCATTTCATAAGTAAGTAGGTCATAGTCGTAACATGATGAGGTTCAGTTTATAGTTTTAATAATATTATAAATAATATCCTTCCAATGCATATTTCCCTTGAATAAAACATCTTTACCTATTGTATTTTTTCAATCTGCGTTAATATTCCTAGAAGTTAACCAATAATTATCACATAAAATAGGTACAATATTTTACATTTTCCCTTCTACACATACCCGCCTCTGTTGCCTATGGGATGGGATGTTCATCTATCCATTTTAATGGACATATAATGTGACTATGTTAGGAGCAAATAAGGTATATGAAGAAAAGGTAGCTATTATGTATCTAGATATGAGTTCTTTAATCGGAGGTTATAGGGTAGAAAATCAAGATGGAAAATCGAGATGTAAAAACGATGGAATGTGTTAGATCATCCCTTTTAATCGCGGCTATCCATCTTTGACGTCGTTTTCTCGACAGATCGTTTATATGAGGCATTTTTTCCAATTATAGCCAATAATATTATCACGAAAAAAACTAATAAGACACATTCAACAATTCTTTACAAAAAACTCATATTAAAAACCTTTAAAACGCAAAAACTACATGAAAAAATGCTGCACTGGTCACAAACCAACCCAAATATTTTTGACAATGTCAAGACTCATTTTAGTTGTTTTTTTAAAGGTAATAATTGTTTATAGCCGTATTCAGACATTACGTCTGATTGATGGGACGCGTCACAATCGTTCATTTAATGCAAATCGAGCTAACCGAGCTAAATCTGAAACGTTCGAATATTACAAAAAAAAGGACTCAGACGAAGCTCGACTTGCTCGGACCTTTTTGATCGTGCAGGAAGATTTTAATTCGACGCATACGTAGTCCGCTTGAACTGTCCATAATGTTATTGACTTGTTGAGGTTAGAGTGTCATTTGGGCTAAATTCTGTATTATTTTTATTCGCTATTCAATGTTCTACAAAATCTTCGAAACGTTATCTGTTAATACCCTTATAATATCGGGCAATTGATTAACATGCAATATAAACAAACATGAGAGGTTATGTTTTAACAGATTGCTTGTAGTCCACTTCAGTTCGTTCGATATTTATCCATGAAATAAATGGCTCCAAAGTCACGTGTAATTTATCTGTTTGCTCAATGCTCTGATTTCCGATGTAATATCCAAACACAGCTGATTTGGATCCACCGTGTGGGGAGGTTCCAGCCGCTTCCAGTAGCTGCCGATTATTTTTTTCATAAAATTGTTAATTTTTTACTTACTTTAATACTGCACTTACAACTTCAAAAGCGTACTCCGTACTGAAATATTTTAACGAGGTAAAATTTTATTTGAAAGATAAAGCAGGATAAGCATGTAAAATCTGCCCCCAAACAAAATTTTGTTTGTTATGAACTATTTGAAGGGGCTTACCCTAAATATGATTTTCCCAAAATTTCAAGTCTGCAGCCGCCATATTGGAGGAGTGGTGGGGGATCTTTTGATTTTCTCGGATACCGTTGTACGAAAAAATCCGAAAAAATTCACAGTTTGTTGGACTGTTTACCCAATTTTTTTCATAATTTTTAAATGCAAATTTCGTATGCAAAAAAAATTTGCAAATTTTTGCATACAATTTTTTGACACTTTAAGAAAGAAGGCCACTCTGAATTTTCCATCGTAAATTACTCATTTATCAAGGCCTATACTCAAATTATTTTCCTATTTTTAAAAAATGTGGTAGATAGTTAAAAAAACGAAAAACTGCATTACCGACCATTCTCTTATACGCGCCTCATTATCCACTGTGTGCAAAAAATACAAGTCGGAGGTCAAAATTCTGAAACTCTCCATACCTTCTTGGAATATCTAGAGACTACTGGGAAATATCTTGGAAATATTTAATCTGTACTCTGGGGTGAGATATAAGGGGTGAAAAAAAAAACAATGTAGAATATTGTTTTGTATATAAGACACGTGTATATAGTGAAGAATACTACATAGACTGTTGAATTTGTTTACAAAATTATTTAGTTTAAGAACATTGTTTATAATAGTATAAAAAATAAATGTTATAGACAACGTTCCACTTTACGTAGACATACAAAGTTTCAGGTGCATCAGGGTGCCGTGATTTTTCGCAGTGACGTTAGTTGAAGTGTCTACTATCTGCCTGCATAAAGGTAAGGTGCGCCTACTTGCGCCTGTATATAAAATTGCAATTTATTCATGTAACTGCATGGATCTCCAGGTGCGATAAACTCGCTCGCCCAGCGATCTAACAATTGAAACATCTTTGTACGATTACTAATAATATTCTAATTATTTTTCCAGTATTTCTTAGTAAATATATAACATATTATGTAATATCAGAGCCTTTAAATATTCACTTTTGAAGAGTAAAACAATAATAATAAGAAAAATACCACTTTAATCATATTTTCCGGGTCAAACCGTGTTAGCATTTGCTGCTCCGCGTATAATAATAATAATGATAATGATAATGGTGATGGTGATGGTGATGGTGATGATAAAGATGATAAAGATGATAAAGATGATGATGATGATGATGATGATGATGATGATGATGATGATGATGATGATGATGATGATAAAGATGATAAAGATGATGATGATGATGATGATGATGATAAAGATGATGATAAAGATGATGATAAAGATGATGATAAAGATAATGATAATGATAATGATAATGATAATGATAATGATAATGATAATGATAATGATAATGATAATGATAATGATAATGATAATGATAATGATAATGATAATGATAATGATAATGATAATGATAATGATAATGATAATGATAATGATAATGATAATGATAATAATAATAAAAATAACAGGCCTCACGTATCTATCTACGAAAATAATAAAACAGTCAGCCTGATAGACATTACAATCCCTTTAGACGAAAGCGTACAGAGAGAAAATCAGAAAGTACGAAGTTCTTGCCATCGAAATAAAGAATGTGTGGGGGGTCCAAAAGATGAAAATAATACCTATTGTTATATCGGCGAACGGAATAGTACATAAAAACCTATCTAGAGGAATTAAGTGTATGTGCCACCCACCTCACACAGATGCAGAAAGCTGTAATCTTGGGCACAACAGCTGTTGTAAGAAGAGCTCTTTCCATGTCGTAGCCAAACACATGTTCTTTGGTGTCAGGATCCGGCAGTGTGTATATACCAGAAAGATCTGTGAAAATTAAATAATAATAATAATAATAATAATAATAATAAAAATCGAGATTTGCTCTTCGAACTCCGCAGACTATATCCAGACCATACTGTTAAGATAGTGGTACTGATTATAGGAGCCCTCGGTGGAACGAGACACGCACTGCTTTCGGAACTTAAGAGCATACCGGCATGCCGAAATTCAGCAGAGGTCTTAGCCGGCAGAATGCAGAAGGCCGTCATTCTCGGTTCATTACGTCTACTCAGGGCACACGACTCTCGGACCCAGTAGTCACTTACCCCACGGGTGTGGGGAGTGGCTGCCGGTACTACCAGCTCCCCTCTGTGAGGGTCGGAGCCACAGAGAAGGGTGACTGGTTTTCAACAAAAAAAAAAATAATAATAATAATAATAATAATAATGTTCTCGGCTCATTACGTCTACTCAGGGCACACGATTCTCGGACCCAGTAGTCACTCACCCCACGGACGTGGGGAGTGGCTGCCGGTACTACCAGCTCCCCTCTGTGAGTGTCGGAGCCACAGAGTATAAAGGGTGACTGGCTTTTACATAAAAAAAAAAAATGTTCTTATAGGATGCCTCGGTGGGGTGAGGCGCACACTGCTTTCGGAATTAAAGACGATACCGGCATGCCGAGAGTCGGCAGAAATCTTAGCCGGAAAAATGCAGAAGGCCGTTATCCTTGGTTCGTTACGCCTGCTCAGAGCAGACGATTCGCGGACCCAGTGATCACTAACTCTACGGCGTAGGGAGTGGTATTACCAGCGTACCCTCTTTGGTATCGAAGGCAGGGAGAGGGGCGACTGGTTTCGAGTAAAAAAAAAGAAAAAAAATAATAATAAACGAAATAATTTGCATAATCTTGTTTTTCGTTACAGGAAACCTTAGTGACTTCATTAATTTTGGAGGAAATAAAATTAAATCGGCAGAAAATTTTTGATTTTTGGCATGACACAACTGGGGTAGCTGTTAATAAGTTCAAATACGTTTACATCCAAGTTTTTCATGTTATTGGAGATGAAAATTATGCAGATTCGAAGCAAAAGCTTTATCTCCTGTGCAATGAAATTAGTCGCAGATGGACTAAGAGCGGCAGAAGTAAAACTAAATTCTTGAATAAATACTCATCGTGGCTGCAAAAAGAAATTATTTTCATGGTGCCTACGCTACTGGCACCAGTTCCAGTGAAAATTTCAGCTGCCATTCCAGAAGTATCAATACCATCATCATCTGGAGTAGGCCGTTCAGCGAAAGACTATGAATCAATTAGTGTGAGTACTAAACGACGAAAGACGGCAGAACTGTTGAAAACAGTTACAACACCCGAACTTAAGCATGCAACGAAAATGAAACTTAGGACTACGGGACAACATACAGCTGCATCTCTACATCTCACCGCCGAGCACAAATTATATTTTTTCACTATTTTTTCCAAAGTGTTCTATTTAGTTTATGTTATAAGTTTCGAAATTTTTCCACATTGTTTTTTTTCAACCCTTATATCTCACCCCCGAGTACAGATTAAATGTTCTCAATATTTTTCCCAAAGTGTTCGAAATCTATTTAGTTTATATTATAAATTTCGAAATTTTTCTACATTGTTTTTTTTTCAACCCCTATATCTCACCCCCGAGTACAGATTAAATTTTTCCACTATTTTTCCCAAAGTGTTCGAAATCTATTTAGTTTATATTATAAATTTAAAATTTTTCTACATTGTTTTTTTTCAACCCTTATATCTCAGTACAAAGTACAAATTAAATTTTTCCAAGATTTCTCCCAGTAGTTTCTAGATATTTCAAGAAGGTATGGAGTTTCAGAATTTTGACCTCCGACTTGTACTTTTCGCCCACTGTGCTATCATTTGGACGCATGTCTTGTTAACAAATATAAGGATGTTTCATTAATAATTGGTCATAACGCTAACTGGAGAATCCTTAGTCCAAAATATGAAGATTTAACCTGAAACACTTAGATAAAATGTGCCTCCTTACTGAGATACAGGGTGTCAATTTTCTTTTTCTTTTTTTTGCAATATCTCAACTACCTCTCGACCGATATTCTCCCAATTTGATAAGGAAACATTTTTTAAACTAAGAAACAATAATGTATGTATTTCATCACGCTAGCCCGTGGAGGGGCCTCATGAGCTATACCTGATGATGAATATTTTTTATCTTTTTTTTTTACGAAACGTAGTGGCACTTTTGACTAGAAAATCTCATGCAGGAGTCATATCTACGTAAAAAAAAAGGTACACTTGATAGAACTTGATAATTGCAACCGTTTTCGAGAAAACTGCCGCATAGATCTCAAAAATTCTTCGAAAACAAGCCCAATTTGAAGAGGAAAAATTGTATTTATTGAAAAGTGTGCTTTGGTGACGTCTTAGTTCTATCATTTACGTATATAATTTCATTAATTTGACATTTTGACAGAGCTAAGACGTCACCAAAGCACACTTTTCCATAAATATAATTTTTCCTTCAAATTGGGCTTGTTTTCAAAGAATTTTTGAGATCTATGCGGCACTTTTCTCGAAAACGGTTGGAATTATCAAGTTCTATCAAATGTACCTTTTTTACGTAGAAATGACTCCTGCATGAGATTTTCTAGTCAAAGTGCCGTTACGTTTCGTAAAAAAAAAGAAAAAAATATTCATCATCAGGTATAGCTCATGGGGCGCCCTCCACGGGCTAGCGTGATGTAATACATAAATTATTGTTTCTTAGCTTAAAAAATGTTTCCTTATCAAATTGGGAGAAGATCGGTCGAGAGGTAGTTGAGATATTGCAAAAAAAAAAAAAAAACTTTGACATCTCAGTATCTCAGTATGGAGGCACATTTTATCTAAGTGTTCAGGTTAAATCTTCAAATTTTGGACTAAGTATTCTCCAGTTAGCGTATGTCCAATTATTAATGAAACATCCTGTATATTTGTTAACAAGACATGCATCCAAATGATAGTGAGGCGCGTATAAGAGAATGGTCGGTAATGCAGTTTTTCGTTTTTTTAACTATCTTCCAAATTTTTTAAAAATATGAAAATAATTTGAGAATAGGCAGGCCTTACGATGAAAAATTCAAAGTGGCCTTCTTTCTTAAAGTGCCAAAAAATTGTATGCAAAAATTTGCAAATTTTTTTGCATACGAAATTTGCATATAAAAATTATGAAAAAAAATGGGTAAATAGTACAACATGTAAGTAACAACTATGAATTTTTTCGGATTTTTTCGTACAACGGTATCAGACAAAATTTTAAAAAACGAAAATCAAAAAACCCCCCACCACTCCTCTAATATGGCGGCTGCAGGTTTGAAATTTTGGGAAAATCATATTTAGGGTAAGCCCCTTCAAATAGTTGATAACAAACAAAATTTTGTTTGGGGGCAGATTTTACATGCTTATCCTGCTATGCCCTTTAATTGATTTACAGTCAATTTTAAGGTATGAGCTTATTCCTGTGCCCATAGCTTTGGCAGAAATAAACGGAGTTCTCAGAACTGCAAAGTAAGCGTCGTTAGTAAAATTGATCACAGAGAACAAATATCTATCTTATAATAGATGAATAGGGATGGACAGGCCCTAATGATCGCATTAGGTAAACCTGCCGCGCCGTCGCCAAAACATTTGGTAATCTAGCGACTGCTTTTATCAAGATGTCCATACGCACAAGAAACGAGCCAAGGGAACAGCTCCAGTAAGAAGTTCAATATTGGATATAAGTCAGTTATCGGCTGATACACGTGTTGTATTTCATGCAGTTCACAGCAACTATTCCAACATCGTGGTACTTGCGAGGGACACTGATATTTGCTTGCTGCTACTGCACCATTTCGACAAAATAGCCTGTAATTGTGCGTGGTTGATGAGCGAGGCTGCAAAGGAACGGGAATATATACCGATTTATTTTTTTAGCTTAAAGCTCACAATTACTCAGAAAAAAAAAATTGGCCTTCCATACACTCACAGGGTGTGATTCCACTTCGCATATTG
This sequence comes from Rutpela maculata, assembly GCA_936432065.2. Classification (NCBI taxonomy): domain Eukaryota; kingdom Metazoa; phylum Arthropoda; class Insecta; order Coleoptera; family Cerambycidae; genus Rutpela; species Rutpela maculata. The sequence goes on along the minus strand of OW386290.2, from coordinate 99,941,677 downwards.
CTACAATATCGAAAAATGCATGGTCATTATTTAAGGCTGAGGAATGCGCATTACTCAATGACTTGGGAAGAGCTATCCTCGTTCAGTCTGCAGTTCAAAATGTGGAGAAATTTCTGGTAAAACTTTACAAGGTGTAGGTATGTGTTTGGGAAAACACACACTGTCCGCTGCCAGATCTACTGGACCCAAAAAAAGCGGATGGATGGAGCAGGATGGAGCTTTATAACCAATGCTGATGACCGTGCCTAAAGCGTGCTTGGATATTCTATCACGTGACTGTAATGAAAAATACGCAGATATGATGTGCAACTGTAGGAAAAACAGTGCACAAAATTGTGCCACTCTAAACAATATTGCTTAAATGTCTAATTTTTTTTACATTGAGTTCAATGAAATAATAATGTTACTCTCTGTTTTAATTGCACTGCTTATTTCTCATGATTCCTCAATCATTTAACGTTTATTAACAATACTTTTTGCATTAAATAGCTGCTTTAAAGAGCTTGTATCGACGAAAATGTAAGTTTTATATGAGCAGAGCCATAGTGGAGGCCATCTTTTCGGCCATCTTGGATATTTCACTTCCGGTTAAGATTTCAAAGTGACAGCAGCGATTTTCGTATTCAGCAGGCTTTAATGACTATAAAAGCCTTATTGTGTCACATGTCAAAAGCAAGTTTGTCTATTTAAGTTCTGATTTAATTTATTGTCGTTACCAAAAGTAGGCATCAAACATTTCACTTGAGTGTAAAGAGGGTTGCAGTTCCTAAGGTCGATAATATTGGCTTCTCTCGCGTCGCCGGTCTGGCGCATTCCAAGGTTAGAAAGGTAGTTAATCTCAAAGTGGTTCGCCAAGCACGTTGGTAGATTTTCTGGTGTAAACTTTCTATTTAATTGCCGTGGATAGGCTTTCCATTTAATTTGTTTATGGGATTTTTAGAAGTTCACTAATTTGTGCGTACATTTTTGGATATTTGGGCGCTGCACAATGTTCGTTTTGACGGATTTTTAAGAAATTAAAGCCATTTTGTCTTGATTATATCTAAATAGTTTGATATTGTGGATCACCGATTCAAGCCGCCCTTCATCCTTGAGGCTTTCAGTTTTCCATTTCGATTTAAATTTCAACTTTACCTTTTCACTTTTACCTATTCAACTTTACCTTATTTCCATTTCATTTATACTTAATTTTATTCTATTTTACGTCGTCTTTATTCCAACGAGGTCAGTTGAAGATTCCATTACCTTCTTGGGTATGGGTTTTCTCAAAATTACGTTTGGCTTCAACCGTTTTCCGTGCAGGAGTAACCTGGGTTTCAGCATTTGCTCCTATGCACCACTTGTGGTCCCTGGACTGATTTTATCGACGACGACTTTATGCGTTTCTTAGATTGTGAATTGAATTTCTTTTAGTAAACCGGAAGGACGTTGAAGTTTCTCTACGAAGGATCTGTCCGGAAGGCAACTTTACCATACAGGTTTTTATGCTTATGAACTTGATCAATTCAGGACAATGTTTAAATATTAATACATATTTTCTTTTCTTTTCATTTGGCAATTCAAAGTGCAAAAAAATTATTTTAGTACATTTCTTGCGGCAATCATTAAATTATGTTACTCTTGTTAAATTTCTAAATTTAAATACCTTTTCCTTGCTAACGTCAAAGTAATTTAAAGTTTTATGTACCGTCCAGAATTTACATTGTAAATAAGATTATTATTGTGTTATTTTTAATAACAATTATTAAGATTACCGTCAAATTTATGAGGCAATTCACGGATTTTCCTTTTAATTGGCAAAATATTTTGTTATGATTAACAGGACCAGTCTTTTATCATTATTTAACTGGTTAGTTATATATGTATAGAGTTTTCTTTTAACTGGCAAAATATTTTGTTGTAATTAACAGGGCCAGTCTTTTATCATTACTTAGCTGTTATATGTTAGTTATATATATAGAATTTTCTTTTAACTGGAAAAATATTTTGTTGTGATTAACAGGACCAGTCTTTTATCATTATTTAACTGGTTAGTTATACATATAGGGTTTTTCTTTTAACTGGCAAAATACTTTGTTGTGAATTAACAGGGCCAGTCTTTTATCATTAATTTAACTCGGTTGTTATACATACAGGGTGATATGTTAGGTAGGCTAAATGTACATTTACTATTTATTTTAAGGTCAAAATTTGTGAACCTTCCGTGATATCACGTACGGTAAAGAAAAGCTAATTAATATTTACCCTTTTAATAATATTACTTCAGTAGGTAATAAGTGCCTAATGGCTGACCACTTAATACATATCCCCGTCACTTGAATATATGTCACCAAAATTAACTGAATAAACTTATTGCCCATAGTTTGATTGAAGAGGTGTGTTTCCTTTTAATTCATCCCCGTGATAAAACTTACCCTTGTATTTAATGCTTCATTACCGAGCTCATTACTGCATTTTAAAATTAAAAGATAGTGTTTGGGTACCCTTGACAATTTTGGGAGCCTCCAAGCTAGTGGCGCCCTTTATGCAATTTGAAGTCTTGGTGCTTATGTTTTATTTTAATTTTGTTTTGTTTTGCTAGTCGTGCCCTGTATGCAATTTGAAGTCTTGGTATTTATGTTTTATTTTATTTTTTTTTTTTTTTGTAGCGTAAACCTTAAACTTACTCCCCTCACTGACTAGAGCTGAGCTAGCCCTCGACACACATGTTGCGAGCCTCTGCAGCTCAAACACTATCACCTTGCTAAAATTTCTTATTTTTTTTTTGTTATTTTGTTTATTTTGGCTATTACCAAAAGGCTCGTGTCAGTTGTCGAATTGTTACCTGAAATGGTCTTTACAATTGTAAAATTTAAAAAGTGGCCTAATCTACTACACAGCAATAAACTTAAAGACTGACGTTTCTCAAATTTAATGTGCTTCCTTTTAAATTTATTACATTACTACCATACTACCAAAAACTTGGTGAATGCTTACAATTTTAAATTTTGGTGGGAATTTAATTTCGGTTCTGTCCTTCTTAGTCTTTAGTAGTATTAGTGCTTACGAAACGAAAATGTAATGGTAATATAGTAGTGATGGGACCGAAGTTAATACTGTGACTGACTGAAAAATTACATCACTCTACACATTAACAAAATAAATGTCTCGATTATTAATTTTTCCAAAAATTCAATTTAAGAACAGTTATAACCCAGATGGCGCATATTTTATAAAGAATTATTATTATTATTATTTTTTGTTAAATCTAATAGTGCGGGAGATTGTGTAGTGTAATTATAAAAGAATCACCGTTCATCTAGATGCGCAAAGTTGGTTCTTTTTAAAGTGTTGGTTAAATATCAGGGGGAATCACCAAAAATATTCCTTATGTTTTGTTATTCCACTATTTATATAAAACTTATTGTTATGTAGATAATCTGATAATTTATATCACATATCTAAAATAGATATTCAGGGTGTTTCATGAACGACTGGCCAAACGCTAATGAGGAATACAGTACCCTAAGACGACGATTTCAAAATGGCCTTTATTATATCCTTTTTCATTTCAGCGTGTTTTCTGTTTTTTGCCAAAATTTTGATCTGCCATTTTTAGTGGCTTCACCAAATCGAACCCAATTTAGTAGGCATGTTTTATTAATAGATGTCTTCACAATTCAGTACCGCAAAGGGAAAAAATGTCAGGAACGGGCTCAATTTTTTTTCTTTTGGCATTTGCCAAATCACCTTGTATATGGATTCTTACAACTTTCAATAGCGTTTAAAAATACTCTAATAACGCATTTAAACCATGTAATTAGTTTATTTGCACAGTTTTAATTCTTCGAGAATTAACAACTGAGTTTCATAAAAAATCAATTTGAAAAATATTTGGGAGCCTTCCGGTTACAAAAACAGCAGTAATTACATAGGTGAGTTTAATGTTGCAGTAAAAAAAACCGCTGCCCAAGGAATCACTACTTCCACATCCGGTTTTTCTACCCAAGTCACTCACAACGAAAAAAATTTGTATCTGGAAATAATTGTTTATGGAACTATAATAACATAATATTTGAAATCCTCTACCCCAAAAACCTATAAAACGATACCCCACATCGGTAGTGGGGTGGGGGTGGTAGTGGGGGTGGATGAAGTAAAAAAATATTTGGAGGTTTCTGATTCTTGTACACACACTAAATCACAAATTTTTTTCATCCCCTGTAATAATGGGGTGGGGGTAGTAATGGGGGTGGCTAATGCCAAATTTTTTTTTGAGACCTTAGCTTCTCTTTAATATACTAAATACCAATTTTCTGGATTCTTACCTGCTTAATTTACCTATTTACCCCAAATTTACCCCAATTTACCCCCAACCCTTCGATGGAACAAGATGAAAATATAATCTAGTTCCAGATCACGTTAAAATGCATACGTGTACCAAATTTCAAGTCAATATCTCAAACGGTTTCAGAGTAAACGTGCGCACAAAAAAAAGTTACAGACCGACAGACCGACAGACAGAAAATTTTTTTTCGCTCAAACTTAAAATCTCGACGTTTCATGACATTCTAAGCCTATTTGAACAATAAAAATTTTTAAACATTTTTTTGTCGTTACTATACTTCCACTGGGTGTGGAAGTAATTGAATTTCACTCTTTGTTAGAATTTGTCACCACGATACTATATCGTTTGCCAAAATAGCAAAAAACAAATAACAAACATTAACAAAAATTAAATTTATTAGAACAAATACGAAAGAGTAACAATTATACAGAACTGTTTCTGGGACCTTTTTGGTTTTCAAAAATTTTTAAAGTCTGAAACGGATCTTATTCGCAAACTCTCGCCATATTTTTATCGAAAATGGACGTAACAAATTTCAAATTAATGAAAATTTCTTAAAATTTAAGAAGATTTTGGCTTATTTTTTTTTTTTCGAGATATTTGCAAAAAGCGCATTCCTCCTCTTCTCTCCCTTCCACTCAAAAGAAGTTGTCGACGATCCTGAAATAGACTCATGGGTTCCTGAAGTAAATAACAATTAACATCAATGCAAAGTTTTTTCATATTAATATGAAATGGGCTAGTACATTTTTTACACCTAAGAAAACATTGTATCCTGCTATTTACATATGATAATTATTAATCGATTTTCATTATATTTTTGTCGACTTCCTAGAAGGTAAAATTTAAATACTAGGCTAATGCACTATTTAATAGATCTGTACGATTATCCAAGCATTACTTTTCTGCTCTCAGAGATCATTAATTCTTTACAGTGTACAGTTAACTTACAATTTGACTTAATGCAGTTGCTCTATTGAGCAACGTACTCGTTGTGTACGCATTCTTTTTTCTTTACAGTTTTGACCATGTAAATCTGACAATAGCCTACGGCTTTATCTATTAATTTGATACTCAAATCATGCATCTTTTAATGACATGACATTTTTTATATAAAGAGAAGATCTCGATCTTTGATAAGTATTCGATGATTGGTATACATTTATTGCGTTACTTAACAATGTCTGTGAATGTAATTGGATAACATTTTCTCAATATATTTTTCTTCTCATGTTACGTTTCGTAATATTATATGTACAGTAAGCATCTCACAAGTGTGCCAAATAGGCCGCCCTCTGGGTGCTTTAACTGTTCAGCTAATTAAAGGACGGATGAACCTAGTGATAATCCGGTACTTTATCTGTTAGACTAGGAGTATTTTCTATAAAGTTGGCTCTTGAAGAAATCAAAAAGCGAATTATGTAACAACTGGGTGTCTTACCCCCCCCCCCCCCCCCCCCTTTCGACCCTGCTAAGTTCAAAAATCATTTTTTTTCCTGGAAGCCCAATATTTAAAAAAAAATGGCACCAATTTTCGCACTTTTTTCAAAAAATACTGGGAGCTCGAAAAATATAGTAAATAAAGAAACATGCAAGAGCAAATTTCTAGAGCATAAATGAATTTATAGTACGGCAGCCTGTTACCAAAAACCTCTATCAAAACAGCAAGCTTTGTCGCAGGGAAACTATAGATTATGAAATTCTAGGACACTTTTTCATACGACAAAAGTTCAAACAACGATACGGGGGCTGGCAAACGACTTTCCGTCTGTCGAAAATACATTATCTTGAAAACTCTGAAATAATATAACCTAGAGCGCTTACAAAGAGAATTACATGTTTCATATTCCTCGAAATGAGCATCACATGCAGTTCCTCCCTCCTTCTTCATCGTACCCATCATCCGTTTCCGATTCATGGTCGGAAGTATACACTTCGATTATAAAATTTAGGAAGTTTCCAGCATTATCATGACTATTATCATTGGATTCGTTTGTTTCTGTGCTTGGTTCGTCATCTTCATCCTCTGGCTCACAATTCTCATTACCTTGACAAATCTTACAAGAAACGCTACATCGTAAACCTAATTTTACACATCCTCATCGTTTCGCATATCCTCCCCAGAAGCGTGCTGGCAGAACCAATGCAGGCCTGGACTAGATAGTAGAGCAGTCCAGGCCCAAGCCAATTTTATATAAGTATATCGTCTAGTGTATCGTTAAAAGGACGACGTCAGGCCAGCAGATCACCAAGTGGCGCAGGCCACCGGGCATTCGCTCGGTGTCCCGGCGGCCCAGCACGCCCCTGATCCTCCCTTACAATTACAATTAAGTATAGTCTTTAAAAAAGGAGTCAGAAAAATTTTGGTTCTAAGCAACTGTTATTTGATATATTGATTCACCCCTAGGACACAAGATTTACCCAGAAAACATAAAGGCGGCGAATACAAATAAAATGATAGTACGAGCCCCTATTATCAGCGGCATATGCACTGATCGCTCCCAGAGAAATGGATAGACTCCGGGGTTATCAGCGCGCTAACCCCATGCCCACGATGTACCTCCAGAGAAATTGAGGGACTACGGATACCTCGAGGACAGAGGATTTACCTAGAAAACAATAAAGGCGGCAAAAACAAATAAAATGATAGTACGAGTCCCTAATATCAGCCAAGTCGCTACCTATTATTATTATTACTATTATTATCATCATGACAGAGGTGGTTTCCGATAGTTTAAGGGTGAAGAAAGGGTCGAACCAGCGTAAAACCATTTTTTTCTTGATCGGGATCCTCGAAAACAAGAAAAAAAAATTGACTGGGTAGATACCACACCTAAGGGCGGTTGCGGTCTACTACTTGACATCACCTTTCACCTCTGTTATATCCCCATGAAAAAATAATAGTTCAGTAATATAACAATTAATATTGCAATAGGCAAAATTCATAAAGTTTTGAAAATTGGTAGAAATGAAAAGGATACCATAAGAATTACTAAACCGACCTAAATAGTGTGCTTCATTCTCTAGGACGTCGTTTTGAGGTTTTCTAGATTATCTCGGGAACGGTGCATTTTTTGATAAAAATACCATATACAAAATTATTCCTTATAAAATTCTCTATCAAAACGTCTCTACAATTTTTTCATAAAATTAATAGTACCGTGGGAAATAAGGCGCACACAAAAGGGTTGGTTTCAGTTAACGCAATAAATTGTAATCCTTACTATTGTATACTTTAAAATTCAGTGCTTAACGTGAAAGCAGTAGCTACTAAACTCCACTTAAAATTATAATAAATGTAGCGCTTCCACCCTCTCATCCTAAGAAATATCGCAATTGTAGAGAAGTTTTTGTTAGAAAATTTTATAAGGAATATTTTTGTATATGGGTATTTTTATCAAATAGGGCACCGTTCTCGAGATAATCTAAAAAACTTCAAAATGGGGGTGGAAACGACGTCTTAGGGGATGAAGCAGACTATTTAGGGGCAGGGACTTTTCGGTTTATTAATTAATAATAATAATAATAATAATAATAATAATAATAATAATAATAATAATAATAATAATAATAATAATAATAATAATAATAATAATAATAATAATAATAATAATAATAATAATAATAATAATAATAAATCGACTTTATTGTAAGATAAATACACTCTATATAAAAGAATACAAATATTGAGTCCACAAAAAAAGAAAAGTGAAGAAGAAATCACAACACCAACCATGGCGAAGTCTAGCTAAAAGCTACTCATACTCAACCATGAAAGAGAGTGTGAACTCTTCAAAATTTCAAATTTATAATTTATATGACACTAGATGGCTTTTTTTTTTCTAAACATATAACATATATCAGTGTAATTCAAAAACAATTTTGGAAGAAATTGGTAGACGGACAACAAAACATAATCACTGCCCGCGGAGTAAATTAAGTTTTAAAAATGTACTTAAAAAAAAAAAACTTATAAAAGAAAACTTATATTTATATCTGCTAGGTAACAATATATATAAGTACTCACTGCTTGTTGAAAAGGTAAATTTTATATTTATATTTAAATTTATTGATGTTATACAACTTGAATTCTTGTGGAAGTGAATTATAAGAATAAATTGCGTTATATGCAAAACCTCTTTTAAACATAGCTGTCCGATGGTGTGGTATTGTAAATTAATTTTTTTCTCTAATGTTTTTCGAATGAACAGTTGACCTGGTGACGAATTTACTTTTAATGAGAGAAGGGTTGGAGGAGGTGAGTAAGTTATGAGAAAAATTACCCAAATGGAGCTTACGGCGATTCTCCATATTAAGCCACTTACACTCTTTTATTTTGTGAGAAATATGATCATATTTTCTAATTCCATAAAGCATTCTACAGCATGCATTTTGAACCTTTTGTATACTATATTTCTCATTATGATTGAGGCATGGCCCATAAATAAAATCACAATAATTGAAGTACGAAAGAACGAGTAAATCGCATAACATTTTTTTTAAATTAAAATTTAATATTTCTCGATTAGCATAAATTAATTTAAGAGATGTGTATGATTTTTGCAGCAACATTTTAACATGTAGATCAGAGTCAAGGATCACCCCCAAATTTCTTGCATGATTAACTATAGGCAAGGGAACATTATCAATTCTAATATTTAAATGTTCTTTTACAAATGACCTTTTCTCTCTATTGCCGAAAATTAATAAATTACATTTTTTTGAATTTAATATTAAGTCATGCTCATAAGAAAGCTGTTTAATATTTTCCAGCTCCACATTAATATTGTCAGATGCCTGAACTATTTCTTTAATGTTAAAATGCATATATAATTGCGTGTCATCGGCATATGCCTGTACTTTACAAAAACTTACTGAAGACAAAATATCGGCAGTGTATATTATGAATAATAGAGGGCCTAAAATAGATCCCTGTGGAATCCCAGATCTTATATTTATACTGGAAGAAAATTTACTGTCAATACATATTTTTTGTGACCTGTCGTTTAAATAGGAAGTGATAAGTGAAAGTGAAAGTAAGTCAAATCCGTAATATTTGAGTTTAACGCACAGTAGCTGATGGTTAATTGTATCGAACGCCTTAGAAAAATCCAGCAGCACCAGCACACTAATTAGCCCATTATCACATGCTTCGATCAAGTCATTCGTAACATTTGCCAAAGCTGTGGCTGTACTGAAGCCTTTTCTAAAACCACATTGAGTATGTGGCAGTAGATTATTAAACGTGAGATATAGGTAAATTTGATTGTACAGAATTTTTTCAAAAATTTTAGACATTACAGGTAAGATGCTAATAATTCTTAGATCGGAAAAAGTAGTGGGGTTACTATTTTTAGGTAATGGTCTACCAATTGCAATTTTCCACATGCATGGAAAGTATCTTTGCTCAATGCAGCAGTTGATTATATGAGTGACAATATTATCAATAAATGGGCTACAGTATTTCAACATAGAAGAAGAGATATTATCTATACCAAGAGCATCAGTTTGTATACTATTTAGAATATTATGTACTTCTTCAACTGTCGTTAACCTAAAAGTAAATTTATTATTCTCATTAAAAATATTATTGTTGTAAAAATAAATTTTTTCTTTACAATTATCTGAAACATTTTGTAAAAAAGATGCAAAGTATGTGTTGACTTCATTCGGATTTGACAGTTCCTTAGGTAGAGAAAAATCTTTTTTGTGCGAATATTAAAATCAGTAAGCGCAGACCAAATTTTTTTGGTATTTTTTTTGAGCCGCAATATAACTTAAATACCCTTTCTTTTCTCTTCTGACCATAGATAAGGTATAATTACGCAAATTTTTGTAAGAATTCCAGTCATCATCAGAATTTGTGCGTTTAAATTTCTGTAAAGCTTTATCCCTTTCTCTCATAATTAATTTTAAATTGGGCGTAAGCCACGGAGCCTTAGGTTTAGTGACCCTGACTTGTCTAATAGGAACATGATAATCAAAAAGTGAAGTTAAAAAATTATTAAAAAGAGTAAGTTTACTATCAATATTATTTTCTAAAATTATATTATGCCAAGGCAGATTATGTAAGTCGTTAAGAAATAGATTTAATTCAAAATGTTTAAAACTTCGAAAAGTTACATATTTAGGTTTCATTTTGATTTTATTGACCCGTAAGTCACAAAAAACCATTCTATGATCCGAAATACCGTCAGTAGATAATGTGCCAGATGAAATAACTAATTCAGGATTGGAAATAAAAATTGGGTCGATTAGTGTACTGGAACGGCCAGAAATTCTGGTGGGTTCATTTATAAGCTGCGTAAAATTATGACTTTGAAAACAATATTCTACTGCGTAAAATTATGACTTTGAAAACAATATTCTACTGGATTAGTAGTATTTAAAAAATTAACGTTGAAATCATCCAGGCAAATAACCTCGTCAAAAGCGAGACAAGTGGTAGACAAAATGTCATCAAAGTTATTAATGTAAGCGTTAATATTTGTGTTCGGTGGCCTATAGAAAGCCCCAATTACCAATTTAGTTGAATGAGATTTAACTTCCACAAAAATATATTCAAGTCCATCACTTACCAAGAAATCTAGTGAAAACTCTTATGCTATTCTTAACATTTCTACTAATTTTCGAAACTTTATGAATTTTGTCCGATATAAATCGTTATATTAATGAACTATAAAGAATTCCTGCAAAAATAGTCGATGCCAAGCTGTCATATGAGAAATAAACGTTTCAGGGGGTGCGCATGACTAAAAACTTTTCTCACCCTGTTATTCGTGTTCAACACCCTCGAAAACGGGGGAAGAATAGGTTTCATAAGTTTAGCACGATTTTGCTTTTTTTTTCGGAAAAATCCCGACTCATTACTTACACTATAGTGGGATTCGAAAAATTGTTATTTCCTTATTTTGCAACTAAACTCCGTATTTAAGCTTTTCTTCATAATTGAAAAAACTTTGTTAAATAAAAATTTCAATAAAAAGGTATAAAAAGAGGTAACTTGCATAAAGTCGATTTCATATTTTCTAAACTTTAGAAAACACCGTATAATGTACACAGGTTGTTGATGGAAACGTTGTTACCACCTTATAAAACCTAAAGCTCCTTACGCTTTTAGTAATTTTAGATACCCATTATAAAATTTCGCAACCAATTAGTAACCTTATAAACCTCCAATATAAGCAAACTTAATAAAACCCTTATAAAAGCTAGCAGTTACTTGTGGTTATGAAAATTATTCATTGGGCGCCACTATAGGATGAGAATGTTTGAAATTTAATAGAAATTAATCCGTTCTCTTTTTAGCACCACGACATAAAGCTATAGATGCGTTATGGCGTTAGCCTTCGTTCTTGATAAAAGCGTACTGCTTCACGGTAATTTCTGCCATATTCACTAAAAATCAACATGCCGATGCAGGAAAGGCATTTTGATGGTTATAAACTTTTCACCAATTTACGGAGCTGAACTCTAAACTATTTTTTTTTTATTATTCTGGGTAATATTCCTCCCATCTCTTTGAAACTAAAAAAAACTATCAAATAACAACGGCCAGTACACTTTTTTAGATACAGTTTAAATTTTTTTAAATATCTGACAAACAAATGCCATGTAGCTCAAAGAACCTACAGACTTTGAACGATTAGTAGTGTACCTAGAATGCATTTTCATTTTTAATCTTTTTGTAATGAATATCCTAAAACGCATAATTGTTTATACTATTGTGTTGTAATTAGTGATGCTTTATTCAGCGTCGGTTTCCTCATTAGGTCATTTGGTCAATGGCCTTCTATACAATTTATAATATTGCATGTTGCAATTCTGTAGTTTATTAATTTTGTCGTAATTTTTCGTTTTCATTCGATAATTCGGTGTTAATGTCTGATTGTCACCCGTAACCAGTGAATACAATTTAAATCAAGACTTTCTAGATAGTTCAAGCGTTCACGGCATTATTACAAATTCATTCCTCTCGCTTGTACCAGGAGCTAAAGGTGCGTTGCCAAAAATCCACTATCAAAAATATCAAAACATTTTTGCAAAGAAGTACTTAGTAACAGTACTTTAGCGATAGCGTATTTCGAAGGCTCTCTACTACAGCTTGTTAAAAGTCCATACGATGTAACCGGCGTACAGTGCAGGAAAAGTGTTAAGACGCTAATCGACATTAATGACTACGTTACCGAGATCTATAGTACAGGAAACGAAGACCGAAAAATCCCCCAATTCGGAAGTAAATAGTGCTCAACGGATTATTGTTTTAAGTTGTAGGGTTGACCTTCAGGAGTAACATACCAAAAGTCCCCAGCCGTGGGTCTCATGCGTTAGGCGAGAGGGGGGTGGAAAGGGTCGGTTTGTAGGTTTTTCGTTATTATCTCGAAAACTAAGCATCCTAGCGAAAAGGTCATCCTATACAAAATGAAAGTAAATTAAATTGTCTACAAAGATCCTATTCATTTTTTCGCTACGTGAGTTTGAAAATGTGAATAGCTGGAAAAACTGTGTATGTGGGAGGTAATGCTTAACAAGTAGAAAATTTTATAATATTACAAGTATTTACAAACCATATTTAAGTAATTGGTCGAGTTCATCGTCAAGATCATCATCAGCGTCGTCGCCGTTGAAGCTGACGATTGGAGAGCCGTTGGTACACGAAGCGCGGCAACTGTTGCACACAAGCGAGCAGAGTATGCCTGCTTTGCGGCCCCCGCAACCATTTGTGCACCCGCAAAATATGTTATTTAGGACGGATTCTGGCGCAACTGGGTCCGTGATCTGTCCCCAAGCAGTTGGCTCCTGATGCTGTTCTCCATATAGCCATTGCTGAATCTGAAAACAATAATTCGTCCTTTGTAATTTAAAAAAATGTGACACAATTTTATCTAAGCACAATACAAAACATAAGTTAATGTAAACAAGCATATATTGATACAAACCTGCAAATGAACTCTAAGGGAGTGTTGGCGAGCAGCCCCTCTGGTGGGTGGAAGTGCCACAAAATCAGGCTTTGGCTTTGTCGAAGCTTTAACAAAGGCCTGATGTCGTACCCGGTTCAGGTCTGCTCCTTGTGGGGCCTGGTACAATGCCAAAAAAAGCTGCTCTCCTACATCAGCTACCATGTCCTGTATTGCTGAGGGATCACAAAAGACTTTGTAGATGTCTGTGACCTGCTTCTCGGCCTTAAAAAATACTTTCACCACACCTCCCTTGCTCTTGTTGTAAATAGCGGAGGTAATATCACAACCGCTGAACGAATGGAGCAACAGAATGGTCTTCGCAAATGGCTCCATTCGTTTAGCGGTTGTGATACTACCTCCGCTATTTACAACAAGAGCAAGGGAAGTGTGGTGAAAGTATTTTTGTAGGCAATTTAATTTGATTTCATTTTGCATAGGATGACCTTTTCGCTAGGATGATTAGTTTTAGAGATAATAACGAGAAACCTACAAACCGACCCTTTCCACCCCCCTCCCGCCTAACGCATGAGGCCCACGGCTGGTATGTTACTCCTAAGGGTAAACTCTACAACTTAAAACAATAATCCGTTGAGCACTATTTATTTCCGAATTAATGTCTTCGTTTCCTGGCCTACTAGTCAATATTAACAACTCCTAGTGGAAAACCTTTCTTCTACTCACTGCCGCGTCTGCTCGACTATTCAAATCATGTTTGAACGGGGTCTAGTAAATTGTGGAAGGGTTTGTCAAGGAACAAACTGTACTAACCTCCAAAAGGTCTCCTTTTTTGTTATCTGATAAATTTTACGTTCTTTACTTGAATAATTTCTGCAAGATGTTATAGTTTGCTCTACAGATCAGATTATCTCGCATATACACGAGCAATGTGATGTTAAGAAAGGTGCACAATCATATAGTGAACCTGGTGATAGGCCGCAGTATTAGGTGCAATATAAGCGTCGGTAATTTTTGGTTATCGCAAAGAATTCGATACAGGGAGTTTTCCCTCATCTTATTGTCGAGCCTCTGGGGGCGGCCCCTTTTAACCTACTAAGCAATTTGCCGAGTTCATTGCTAGAGCAATGCCTCTATGGAAGAACACCAATAAATATGTGAAAGATTGCATAGACAACGGAAATATCCTATTACCTCCGTTGCCTATACGCGAAGTTATGTCTCTAATAATTACACGATTTAAATAATTTCTATTTTCTAACTTAAAATACAATAATATAATTTAATTTTGGATATTTTCCGACATTAGAATACTCCTGTAAGTATAATCATTCTTTTGTGTACCAGTTTTCAAATAAATTGTATTTGCCGTTCAGTAACAGATAGTTTCACTAGTGTTTGTGTGTTGAAGATACCCGGTACCTCGGGAAAATTAAGTCGAGTACCCAAGCGAGTACCCCATTTTAAAAGGGGCCGCCCCCAGAGGCTCGATATATGGTGGAGGCGCCGGGCAAATTAAATTTTCACATGTGTTAATGTAATATTTCATATCTAGTAAGGGAGGTGCCATACGTAGCGAAGTTGTTTTGAAGGGCTGTTTGGTGAAAGCACCGAATTGTTAATTATTTAAAAAAAAATTTAAGTTACTGAACGACAAATAGTGGTAGCGTTAGGTTCTACGCATTTTTAATTTAATAAGTTACTGGGCGACCTAATTTGTAGTGATTTTTATTTTTTTTCTTTTTCTAAATTAGTGTAGAAATCAGGGAAGAATACTCCTGTAAGTATAATCATTCTTTTGTGTACCAGTTTTCAAATAAATTGTATTTGCCGTTCAGTAACAGATAGTTTCACTTGTGTTCGTGTGTGTGGTCCTACCCCTTTCTGTTGAAGATACCCGGTTCCTCGGGAAAATTAAGTCGAGTACCCAAGCGAGTACCCCATTTTAAAAGGGGCCGCCCCCAGAGGCTCGGCATTATGAATCTTACTGCTAACGTCCTCTATTACACTTCCCCAATTTGCAGTAATGAGTGTAATTCACCCATAGTGGAGATTGGCCGAAAGGCGCTGACGTGCGATGACTGCAAAGAGAGAAGAAAAACCGCTGCCCAAGGAATCACTACTTCCACATCCAGATTTTCTATCCAAGTCACTCACAACGAAAAAACTTTGTATGTGGAAATAATTGTTTATGGTACTTTAATAATATAATATTTGAAATCCTCTACCCCAAAAACCCATAAAACGATACCCCACATCGGTAGTAGGGTGGAGGTGGTGATAGGAGGGTGGTAGTGAGGGTGGATGAAATAAACAAATATTTTGAGGTTTCTGATCCTTGTACACACACACTAAATCACATTTTTTTCATTTCCTTTAATAATTGGGTGCTAATAGAAGTGACTAATGCCAAAAAATTTTTTGAAACTTTAGCTTCCCTTGTATATACTAAATACCAATTTTATGGACTCTTACCTGCTTGATTTATCTATTTACGCCAATTCTACCCCAATTTACCCCCTTCGACGGAACAAGATGAAAATATAATCTAGTTAAAGTACATATGTGTACCAAATTTCAAGTCAATATCTTAAATGGCTCCAGAGTAAACGTGCGCACAAAAAAAGTTACAGACAGACAGACAGACCGACAGAGAGACATTTTTTTCGCTCAAACTTAGAATCTCAACATTTCATGACATTCTAAGCCTATTTGAACAATAAAAATTTTAAGAAAATTTTTGTCGTTACTACACTTCCATTGGATGTGGAAGTAAAAAGTACTATAAACTGTAGCTCTTCATCTGCCTAGCATTGCTTGAAAATGTTACTGCTAAATCTGTACAATGGAGGAGGATCATACTAAAGTTTTAATAGATGCTGAATTATATAGTATAGCATATAATAATATAGTATTTCTCAACTTACGTTTCATTGAATGAGATCGTGCTGATGAACGTATTATGTTTATTTTCTCGATTATGGCAAATGGATCCATTCAATAAGCTGATATGGCTATTATATGTTCTTGATGCATTTGTTCCAAATAACCAAATGATGCCAATGCTATACCGTTTGATGTTATACATTGACGCCTCGAATTTCAGCACTTTTACCATGAAGTAACAACTCTTTTGTCTAGTTGAGAGCTATGGCAGTTATATATTCGTATGTTTTACGGTAAAAATAAGTAATACACAAAAAAACCACCCGAATGTTGTGATGTATTTTGGCACTCTGAAAATTACAAGTTTGGCTCTGTGTAGTGGTCACTCCTATCCACAGGAGTGTATGGCATCTAGTTTTCGGCAACTTTCACATTTTTCTCCAGCCCTTAAACCAACTTTCAAACTAAATGCTATAATAAAATGTATCAGCATTGATTAACACTTTCAGTGATCGGCCTTAAGGTTCCCGTCCATTATACAACTATGACAGTTGGATTTTCTTAACCACCTACATTTGAATAGACGTTTCCAGATGAGTACAATTATACACTTTTTTGTATTATGGGCTCCCGTTCTACACTCATGAAGCATGTTTTATTTTGTGGGCACGTTTTGCTACTGTATATGACGAGTAAACACAGAGAGAGCACTATAGTATTTAACTTTCGTCTCAGAAGCATAATGTCACTCATTTTTTATATGCAATACCGTAAATTGTATATTGAATGACTTTTTAGAGCGCAAACGACAAAGTTCTCATAGATCGGTTTTGAAATATGGAAGATTTACACTTGGATACAGTCCTGTCGAGAGGGGCGGGGGTGCTAGGGTGATTCGGCCCGGGCTTGTTTTGGGGGCCCGGTTTTCGCTCACCAAAAATTTTTGGACCAAATACAATTTTTTTGGATTTCTCTCCCCTCTCATCAAAAAATTTTTCGGACCAAAATAATTTTTTTCGTATTTCCGATTCCGATTTCCCGCTCATCAATTTTCAAAAAATCCCCCACACATATTTTGGACCTTTTTGTATCCTGTAAGCATTGACCTGATTTAAGCATGGACCATAGACGACGTCTCCATAGTTAAAAAATAATAGAACAAGAGATTCTGTTAACATCGTTTTTAATTCTTTAATTAAAAAATTACGACATGAGTATAATTTTTTTAATGCTGAATAGGATTTTTTCATGAGGTTATTGACATGAGGTTGAAATTTGAAGTTATGGTCGAAGAATAAGCCCAAGTTTTTATTTTGTCCTTGAATGTTAATTTCTGATCTTCCACAAGAATCTCAGTAATACTATAAATTGTCTATTATTTTCCTTCCCAAAGACAATAACAGTAGACTTAGCTGCGTTAATTTGCAAACAGTGCTTACGTGAATATTTCACAAGGTTATTAATAAATATCCTGATTTATGTTTTCAATAGAGTGCTCAGTTCGCACTGGATCAAAAGTGCTGTAGATCTGGATGTCATCCGCGTAAAAGTAAGATTTACAGGTTGTGAGGACTGTAGTCAATATATAGAATAAAAATAGGGGCCCCAGAATAAATCCTTGTGGGACAGATTCCAGCAACCTTGAGTCAGAAATACAAGTATTCCTAACTACGACTTCTTGTTTATGGTTGGTAAAATCAGATTTTATCATTTTTAGAGTATTGTTGGAGAAGCTGTAATATTTTAATTTAGATAGTAATAATCCGTAGTTTACAGTGTCGAACACTTTGGAGTAGTCAAGCAACACTAAAGCAGTCATTTTGCCTTTATCATAGCCTAACTATGTTGTCTGATACTTTAAGAAGTGCGCTCGTGGTACTGTGGCCTACTCTAAATCCACATTGATTTCAAGGGATTATTTGATGTTTTGTTGCATATCTAATGATCTGATCATACAAAAGTCTTTCTATTGTTTTTGACATAACTGGCAGCAAACTAATAGGACGCAAATCAGTGAAGTTTTCGGCAGAATTGTATTTTTTAAGAGGTTTTACAAGAGCTTCCTTCCAGATATCTGGAAACACACCTCGAACAATACATGGATTTATTATGAAAGTTAAATAGACAAGTAAATCAGGAAAACATAATAAGAGCATTTTCTTGGATATAGAGCCAGACCAGAAGCATTTGACTTGATTGCATTTAATGCAACATCTACTTGCTCCTTCGATATTTCTTCGAATGAGAACTGTTACCGAAGATGTGAATTGAGTATAGTACTTTTAGTGGCAAGTCCCATGCACTGACTCTACAGGAAAAGTTTCGAGGAAGTTGAAGTTGTCTATAACACAATGTCTACCAGAAATAAGCTACCTATAAACGATATTTATTTTGGAGTCATACATATTCCAAAATATTTAAAAATATTGTTTCATATCAGATTATCTTTTAAAGCGATGATAAAATTTTCAACTCAGTACCTCAATACATTTGATATTTCATTAGTAAACTATTCAGAAAAATTATATTGCAAATCTCTTTATTTGTCTAAATGTTAGTTGTGGTATTTTCTTAATATTTCGGTTATTCTTTTGTAATTTTCTGACACACATGTATCTTTTTCTAAAAAGGATGCCCGTAGAATCTATAAAATAATACAGTTATCCGGTATATTCCTGACTTTTACTTCGGTTGTGGGTTGTTTTTGACAATGATATGAATAAGAAAATTTTGCTATTTTATAGTGGAATCTATAATATTATTTTTGGAAGATACATTATGACAGAAAATTTCTTCATTTGTTTAACATTTTTAAAAATGGTTTTGTTTCTTTCAGTACCCAACTCCTGCGGTGGATCCAGATCCCAAAGCAGCTGCAGATCAAAAACCTGGAACACTTCCAAACAGAGAGTTGGATTTTCCTTCAAAAGATCTTCTAATGAGACTTCTGGAAGTGCAACCGCATCGGAGACTTAGATCTGTTCGAACTTTGGAAACTATCGCTTTTTACAAAGGCTTTAGTTTCAAAGATGTCAGGGACAAAAAGGTAACACTTTTAATTCTCTCTTACTTTAGCACACATTGAAATTTGTAAGTATAACATTTTATTATTTTTTTTTCAGATTAGACCTAATGATTTACTTCGACTTTATTTCCCAAACGGCCCTAGAAACAATGAAGAAGATATTGAATGTTTTCAGGATTTTGATGATTAAATTTAACATTTTATTCAATACAGTCAGTATTTTATAATGGCAATACGAAATAAATATATATGGTTGTAAAGAATCTCAAATTGAATATGACATATTTTTTAATTATAATAAAACGTAGAGTAATAGTAGTTAAATAAATTAGGTGTACAGAGTGTCCAATTTAAAACTCCCGGGACCATTTTCTCGATAACTGAAACAGATATCAATTTTGAGTAAAAACGGTTATATACATACATTCAGGGTGCCCTGGCGTAATATTTCGGAAAGTAATATAGAGTTTTGCAAAGCCAGTTGTTAGAATGTGTAATTTTACTTCCACGTCCAGTGGAAGTATAGTAACGACAAAAAAAAATTAAAAAATTTTTATTGTCCAAATAGGCTTAAAATGTCATGAAACGTCAAGATTTTAAGTTTTGAGCAAAAAAAAATTCTGTCTGTCTGTCGGTCTGTTTGTCTGTCTGTCGGTCTGTCTGTCTGCAACTTTTTTTTGTGCGCACGTTTACTCTGGAACTGTTTAAGATATTGACTTAAAATTTGGTACACATATGTACTTTAACGAGATCTAGAACTAGATTATATTTTCATCTTGTTCCGTCCAAGGGGTAAATTGGGGTAAATTGGGGTAAATAGGTCAATCAAGCAGGTAAGAATCCATAAAAAAGGTATTTAGTACAAGAGAAGCTAAGGTCTCAAAAAATTTTTGGCATTACCATCCCCAACCCCCTTATTAAAGGGGATGAAAAAAAATGTAATTTTGTGTATGTACAGGAACCAGAAACCTCAAAATATTTTTTTACTTCATCCAACCCCACACTATCACCACCCTATCACCACCCCCCACCCCACTACCGATGTGGGGTATCGTTTTATGGGTTTTTGGGGTAGAGGATTTCAAATATTATATTAATAAAGTTCCATAAATAATTATTTTCACATACAAAGTTTTTTCGTTGTGAGTGACTTGGATAGAGAATCTGGATGTGGAAGTAGTGATTCCTTGGGCAGCGGCTTTTTCAATATGCATCTGCAGATGGCAATATTTCAACAAAAAAATTCATTACATCCAAGTGGTTGGGAGATAGTCAATAATAATATAGGAATGAATAGAGTCTAGAAAAAATGTACTGATATACTTAGCATTCCATTAAAAAAAAAGTCACTTGATCCTGTAATTTCGTCTTGGCTCGCCCTGTATATTCGAAAATAATTTCCGGTTATAGTCTTTTTCATCTGGTTTACTTGTATTTTTTTTTAATTTCTAGCTATCGTAGAACTCGAGATATCGAAGTCCGAGGCATCGTTTTCGAGATATATGGCTGCTTCAAGTTAAATGGCGCACCTTATACACAAACTATTCAAACTGCGCACTATAGATAGGTATAACTATGATATTTGTGGTATTTGACTATGTGAAATCAATAATCCGATGAACCCGTTTTCCGCATGTTTGACTCCCTGTAATTCGAAAACTGACCATTTTTCTATCTCGCTTCTTTAAGACTTTTAAACAGGACATCATAAACTACATTATACCAAATTTTCATCCAATTCGACTGGGACCCATACCCATATACAAACATTTAAAATGAGAATAAACTTGAAAAACTTAAAATTTAAGGTAATGATGCAGATGCCGTATACGAAAATTAACCGAACCTCTTGATGTTTCTGAATTTTACATCTCGTCTGGAAACCTGCCGATGAGACTATTTCCATGTTGCCTAATGTATATGAATGTTTAATGTTAGAGGAAATGCTTTAATTATTTTACTAAAGAATGTCTACTTTTTATCTCCGCTTTTGAAAATAATGAATTTCCATTGAATAATACCACTTCCTATAATAAAAATGATAAGAATTAACAGAAGAAACACACTTTCGACATGCTGGCTCCCAACAAATAACTGACACTTGGCAACAATGATGGAAATAAAATAAATAGATAGGTTATGTTCTCTTATTTACGATTTACGTTGTGATCGCACGGATTTAGTATTTTGACTTCATAACTGTGTTTCTTAATTATTTAAAAGTGTGTGTGTGTGTACTGTGTAGACATAAAAAAAATGGAGACAGATTTTGAGAAGGCAGCAAGGGACAATCTCCCTATTATTGACAGTGGAATGGTGAATGACAATTCCTGTTTACTTAAATAAAATAACTGTTACTGATAAATCTTTAGATTTAATAATGATTTTAAAAATTATTCAATAAATCTAACAGAAAATAAGACACTTAAACCTAGTTGATTATATTTATTAACTGTATACTACAAAAGTGAAATGAATCATATTTTAACGTTTTTATTCAGTTTTTGTACATACCTACATAGTTTTATAAATTCAGCAGGTATGAAATACCTGTAACTATAAATGTATTATTATATATTAGTATAGTAACTAGAGGTTTTCACTTTGGAATAATGTCATATGATTTAGATTTCATTCATTTTTGGCAACTTGATAGTAAATACATCAAAGAAAAGTTTCTGCAGTTTCACACTCAAAGAAATTGTATGGGTAAATTTAACAAAAAAAAAATGGTTAACTAACAATATCGTTAATTTTGTTAAACCAAACTATATTGATGGTATTTTTAAACAAGAGGTGATTGTTATTTTAATTAATAAAAAGTTGTGGAACAACAAAACAAACATTAACTTAAAAAATAGATGAATAAGACTATTATTTTGTTCGTCTGACTATTATTTTGTTGAATTCTGTCAAATTAAACTAGATAATAGTATATTTTATTTTTAACTATTATCGAATTGTAATTCTAACCCAGTACTAGTTCGCTGTATTATTGTACTAGGTAGACATACCAATATTATTGTCGTCTTCTAGAAGTTCTAAAAGAATTACCATAAAATTTGCTTGCTTACCACGTAGTCTATTACAGAAATTATTCCCAGATGACGCCACATACAAATCACTGGCAATAATCAATCATGCATTATCTTATACTCTTATGAATTTATAGAAAATTAATAACATGATTGCAATGTTCAAATTCTTTCAGGGATCATCGATATATTTGGATGGATCTTATAAACGATCTCTAATCTTTGGTTTGGGTGGTCTGAATACTGAGATTTTGGCTAACCAAAAAAAACTTCATCATACAATTAGTGATGCAGATATTCGGATGATTTCGGTACTCGGATTACACGGAATCGGATGACAAGAATATTCGGATTAATCATCCGATGTCGAATTAAATTTTCGCTATAGGTGTTAGTGATGTGATATGTCGCGATTTTTCAATCACTCTGTCAACAGTAATTGCGATCGTGGTTAAAGAGAATGCAAGTGGCACTGATGTTAGTAATTTTTCTCCCCAGATCTCAGAATCGATGAGCGGGGGGGGAGAAATCTAAAAAACATTTTATTATCCAAGTGCACGATTGACAGTTGTTTTTTGTTTTGTACTTAAAATTAATCCGAGTATATTTTATTCGGATGAAATTTTAATACTCGGAATCAAGCGAGTATTTTGATACTCGGATTAACCGAGTATTTTAATTCGAATTCGCCCAACACTACATACAATAAAGTGTAGATCAACCTAAAAATTAGTTGGTGAACAAAAAACAAAGTCGTACTATTTAATTGTAGACCAAATTGAAAATGGTTAGTGAACATAAAAAAATGTCATTGTACTATTTAATTTGTTACAAGAAGATATGATTATTAAACTACTATTTGTTTACGAAAACAAATAAAGTTGTATGACTATTCTTTTCTGATTGATTTAACTATAAAACTAGATAGGCGAGATTTCATATGCTCTTTTTGGTTGAATTTACCTATCATTTTCTTTGAGTGCACACGTCACTAGACTAGAACTAACAAAGCTTGATGACATATCTGTCAATTCGGTAAAGATAGAAAGAGACAAACACTTATACGTTCAATCTGCTCATATATTGGTCATTCCCCCCCATTTCGTCATCAGTGCAGAAATATTGCCGCCAATTTTAAATTCATATAACATAATAATTTTTTCTGTAGAAAAGAAGCAAATTTCGTAAAAAAGAAAAATACGGGTAAGTTTTTTTAAAGAGAACTTTTCAAATATTCAATAAAAAAAACGTGGGAAAGGCCCATTGTGAATCTATTTGCAATACCACACCAAACATTTACCCAAAATAGTGTCAGGAATCTGGTTTGTCTCACCCACTCAGGATTTTCTTAAGACCAGTACCGACAGTTATGTCTGGTTATAAGTCCATTATTATTATGGAATCGACATAAATTGTTCCAATAAATTAGGATTTCTCTCCAAAAGAATTGAAAATTTTGCTAAAAAATCTAGCTTGCGTTCAATATCTCCTAGTCTTAAGTATGAAAAATTTTATTATTTTTTAATTCTTCTACACGAAGTTGCAAAAACTAGCAGCACAACGCCATCTACATCTTAACATGATTTTTATCCAAAACTGAAGACATTTACATATTCTAGCAATTGACTTTGCAGAACTCAAATTTCTATATTACTTTCCGAAATATTGTTGTAATAATCGTAACCTTGCATTTGTCCTCGGATTAAGCTGAACTTGGCTTGAACTTAGTTGGTGCAACTCGCCCTTACAGAATTCAAATATCTCTTTTATTATCGAGAAAATGGCACCGAGAGTTTTAAGTGGGACACGCTGTAGTTTATACGAAAAACAAAAATTGTGCAATTACAAAATCGTAAGTATTAGTAATTAGTGAGAAATGTAATAAATTAATAAATGCTTCTTCTTAATATTACTTTTTTTATTGTTACTGGTAATATAACAGAACATCAAAATTAATACCACTTATATTACTTTGAAGATCCATTACAGCACGATACTTCAGTTCCATTCAATATAGATTAATAACGTTTTCACTTATACATTTTTTAAAACAGTAAAAGAAGATGTAGTAGTCCAAAGAATTACAATTTTTTAAAAGCTGTTCTTGCCTAATAGACCACAAGCCCATCGTAATATTTAAGAGGTCAAGTGACCCAGCATGAATTATATCCAGTATGATGCTGGTATATGAAACCAGAACTTTAAGCACTATGCCGTCACTTTTGGGCGGTACAGGTGAGTACACAGGTAAATTGAATTTTCCATCCGAAAATGTGCTCTTCAGACAGATGTTCTTGTACGGCATTCCTCATGTTGATAACACAGGCCTACAAAAAAAAAAGTTGTCTGCGCCGGGGTACTGACCATGCCTATCCCTTGTATTTTGAGCCGCTGAACACGAATCTGACCTTAGTTTTTCCCCAGGACGTCAGGTTTTTTTTTTAACAGCAAATAAATATATAAATATTACAATTCAACAGACTTTTTTTGCTGTTAAAAAAAAACCGAACGTGTTGGGGAAAAACTAAGATCAGATTCGTATTCAGCGGCTCAAAATACAAGGGATAGGTGTGGTCAGTACCTCCGCGCAGACCACTTTTTCTTGTTGACACTGTGCCACACTCAATGTGACACAAACCCACACAAAAAAAGTCATCTGCGCCGTGGTACTGACCACACCTTTGTATTTTGAGCCGCTGAACACGAATCTGATCTTAGTTTTTCCCCAGCACGTCAGGTTTTTCTTTTAACAGCAAATAAATATATAAATATTAGATTTTTTTGCTTTAAAAAAAAACCTTGACGTATAGGGGAAAAATTAAGGTCAGATTCGTGTTCAGCGGGTCAAAATACAAGGGATAGGTATGGTCAATACTTCGGCGCAGACAACTTTTCTTTTTTGTGGGCCTGTGTAATTTATAAAAAAAAAAACCAAAAACCTACTGCCTTACAAAAATAATGGAACCAGAAGCCAGAAGAATTTTTGATTTTCCGAAAATTTTTCCAGGCATATAAGTATGTTTTAAAAAAAAATGTGTTTTAATCGCCTTCCATGTCACCTCAATGACCCTCTTAAATCTAGAAGATCTAGATTTGTCTGAGTAATTTAATACCGTACGCCGCACAGTGTGAAATTAATGAGTTTTCATTTTCAAAATTCCACTCCACTCAATTTTTGATCAATTTGGATGAAACTAGGTGCAAAATGTTTGTGAATGCCGACTTTTTATCAGGTAACTGCAGTTTTTACAATTAAGGTATTATGTAACAATTAACTTGAAAAATAAGTTGCAGAACGGGTTTTCAGTATTATTTTATGATTTTGGATGAGTCAGCTTACAAAAACTTTAGAAACAGAATGTCACCCTACCAAGGGTTGAAACCACCCTTAATTGAGCGTAAACATTTATAGGAAGAATAACTAGGGAGGATTTAAACTAAAAAAAAAAAAAAAATTAAATTAAAAAAATATGAAAAAAACATGATATAATTTTTTTTAACTGTTTGTAATAATGTAATAAAATTGAAAAGAAAAAATTAAAATAAGTGATAGTTTTAAAAATACATTTTATAATATCAAGAATAACATTAAAATTTCGTAAAAACCACCCCTTCTTTTTCATTTTTCGTGTTAGGTATGCGAGGACTTGTTGAATCGGTTTTTTTTTTTAGGAAACTCAATATGTCCTGTAAAATTTCGCAACCAGACATTCAAACGACCCCCGGAGGTTGAAAGCACCCCCTCCTTCAATACCGAAACATGCAAAAAATATCCAAACGTGCTGAAAATTGCTTTCTACACGTTTTCAAGGGCGGGGAACACGATGCTGATATTATTTAGCTTCCCACCCCTAACCAACTACCCTTAAGTGCTTTTGAGGACTAAGAGAGAAACTGGTGCCACTTTAGTGTTCTTCAGTCTTGAAAACGGGGGATATCTTATTTAAAACCTTCTCTTTGAGGAACACTTCAGGCTTGACAGAGGGGGTGGTTTCAACCTTTGGGGTCGTTAGCATGTGTGGTTGCAAAATTTACAGGACATATTGAGTTTGCTAAAAAAAAAACTGATCCAACAATTGGAAAAGGGGAACTAGTATTATACATACGTAAAATCTAATGAAAACAATTTTGTTAAAAATCTAGATTTTCATAGCTACAATACAAGAAATAATACTGAAATAACCATACCCTCTCACAATAGTGCCCTCTTTCAAAAAAATCCTAATTATATAGGCATTAAATGTTATAATAAATTGCCCTCCGCAATTAAAGATATTCAAAACTTAAGAAAATTTAAGGATAAGCTGCAAACATTCTTACTAGGGAAAAATTTTTATACGATGACAGAATATTTGAATTATTATTAATGTTTCCTCATGTTATATACTTACTTTGTTGTACTATTTATTAATTGTGTTGTACTATTTACTACTGTCTTTATCTTGACTTGTCCTATACTATCTATCTATGGTCTAATGGATAATAAAGCTTATTATTATTATTATTTATGCATTTAGGGGTAGTTGGTTAGGGATGGGAAGCTAAATAATATCAGCATCGTGTTCCCCGCCCTTGAAAACGTGTACAAAACAATTTTCGGCGCGTTTGAATGTTTTTTGCATGCTTAGGTATTGATGGTGGGGGTGGTTTCAACCCCCGGGGGTCGTTAGGATGTCTGGTTGCGAAATTTTACAGCACATATTGAGTTTCCTCAAAAAAAAAATGATCCAACAAGTCCTCACATGCCTAACAACGAAAAATGGAAGAATAGAGGTGGTTTTTTGCATTTGGGGGTAGTTCGAGAGGGGTAGGGACCGCGCTAGTATCACCATCGTGTTGGCCGTCCTCGAAAACGGGGAGGTAGCCATATTTTGTCGCTACCCTTGCACTTTTAGTGTTTTCGCAACTTTCGCATAGGCTAGTAAGAGTATTGTGAAAACAGGTGTTGAAAAGGGGTGTTTCTTGCTAGTTTAAGGATGCTGCGCACATTACCAGGCTATTCGACCCAGAAATTCGTAATCAGCGACCCAAAAAACAATCATATAAGTCATAAAAATCTATTTAAAAAAGCTTAGAGTACACAAATTATAAAAATTT
Source organism: Rutpela maculata (assembly GCA_936432065.2). Lineage (NCBI taxonomy): Eukaryota > Metazoa > Arthropoda > Insecta > Coleoptera > Cerambycidae > Rutpela > Rutpela maculata. The sequence continues at coordinate 99,914,392 of OW386290.2, read as the reverse complement.
TTATAATTTTCGCGAGGTTTTGGCAGCTGACAGTTGGCACATAATACCTTAATTGTAAAATCTGCAGTTGCCTGATAAAAAGCCAGCTTTCACCAACATTTTGCACCTGGTTTCATCAAAATTGATCAAAAATTGAGCATGGAGTGGAATTTTGAAAATGAAAACTCATTAATTTCACACTGTGCGGCGTTTGTACAATTAGATTTGTATGCTTTCTTAGATTCATTATTCAGCAAGACCGTACATATTTGGTGGTTACAGGTTGAAAAACCCCGGGCGCAACCCCCTATCCCTTACTAGTAAAGTGGTGGTGATTTGGACCAACATCAAATTCAATGATCTTAATGCTTAATGAAACAAACGCATTTTTTGCTATCCCGTATATTTTTCATGGAACACATGGCTGCGCCAGGAAAATTTATTTCCCTCTGAAAAGAGCAATTTTAGGGTGAAAAATTTGTTTACGGCATTAGCATACTTTGTTAATACTTAAAACAATAATCAATAAAAACTAAATGCAGTACAAAAAGAATGATTTCAGATGGCTGGAAAAGTATTTTGTCAGATTTTTGCAACTATTTTCTACTTCTTACTTAATACTGTACGGCGTTTGTACAATTCAATTTTTATGTTTTAATGGATCTGTTATTTAGCAATGCCGTACATATTTGCTAGTTACAGCGCAACCCCCTGCCCTATAGTTGCACTACTTCTCTTCTATCCCCAAAGGCCGAAGACGATAATATATAAGAGTTGGGGGACCATTGCCAACGATGGAGATGAGCTGTTGCCAGCTCTCTCTCGAGGAAGGTCGGTTCACAGTGTTTTAGTACCGATCTTGGAGGGTAATAATTTCAATAACTGGCATTTCAGAATAGTAACTATATTAAAACCAGAACTGTGCAGTGAAGCTCTAGAAGCACCATCAGGTGAAAATGCAACAACTGATGAAAAGAGTAAATTCAATAAGGCTAATGCAAAAGCGCAGTCAATAGTAGTACAGGATGTATCAGACAAACATCTGGACATAATAAAAGATTGCAAAACTGCAAAAGAACAAATAGTAGCTTTTAAAGGCGTATTTGTCAGGTCAAGTTCCTTTACAAAATGTTATTGCATTCGACCCTGACCAAGTGTCAACATTAGATTCCAGTGTACGGCGAGACTTTTATGTTTTTTACTAATGCTGTTTTATTATCTCCTTTAATTAGACGACGCTGCCGAAATTATGAAATATTGCTTTGACAAAATCCCTTTTTACTTAGGTATACTGTGGCAATTCTTGGAATTTATGTTTACATTTAACAAAGGGAAAGAGTAGATCATCCGGGATCGCAGTTACGCAGTTTCGTAGTGTAAATCTATGTACGTCCGTATGTATCTACAAACCTAGACTGAAATTATCAGAGTCGGCGGTATAAAAAATGTATAGTGCTTCTCAGACTGCAGTATACTTGTGGATTCGCTATTTTCCAGAACTGCAATTTGATAGAACAGATTTTTATTTTAGTAGTTGCAACAAAACAATTTCTTGGACATCTAAAACAAATGTTAATAGACATATTTCCTCACAGAAGCATATGAGTGCTAGTGGCCCTACAGATAATGACAGTCAACGTAATTTTAATTTAGATTTAGTGGAAGTGAGATGTAACATACCATACTCGAAACTAGATGAATGTTACATCTCCCAATATCTCCTCTTCCAGTGAGTCTTTATAATAAACTGATCATATTAACTTTGGATATCACGGAATTCCCTATAAAAAGTACAAGGTAAGATATTGTGTCATACTTGCATACAAATCTTTCCGCGCTGACAGAGCCAACCCTGACTTTCACGTCGTCGAGATAAAATTCCCGAGCTCTGTTTATGAAAAATAAACTGTCCGTCTCATTTAATGATTAATATATGATCGCCCCGTTCAAGGTAACAATAAGTCAATATGGCTGCCACATTGAATGGGCTAATATGAACGGCATCACAATTTTCGATTACTATTTGATATAGTCGAAAACATTTTGTAAATGCCGTACAGTAATTAATGACCCTAAAGGTCGGTGAAAATGTTATGGAAAATTTCATCAGCTGTGGAAAATCCTAAAAGTAGAAATGTACGGCATCTATTTTTCTTTATATTTATATCTTTAAATATAATTCAAAATAGCAATAATCTTAAAAATATTACTCCTTTTATTAATACACAGCGCATTTTGAAAATCGTTTAAATTTTGAAAATTTTATTTATATTTTTTAATTCATATTTTATTTTTAGTCCACTCAAATTAGGAAAAAAAACGCCGTTTTAAAGAAAGATTTTGAACAGCCGTTTCTTTGCATAGATAGTAAATACTCAACTTTTAGAACAATTTTTTGCTTATGCGCAGAAAAAAAAAGACATGATTTTTGAGATATATATATATATATATATATATATATATATATATATATATATATATATATATATATATATATATATATATATATATATATATATATATATATATATACATACTATTTGATATAGTCGATAACATTTTGTAAATGCCGTACAGTAATTAATGACCCTAAAGGTCGGTGAAAATGTTATGGAAAATTTCATCAGCTGTGGAAAATCCTAAAAGTAGAAATGTACGGCATCTATTTTTCTTTATATTTATATCTTTAAATATAATTCAAAATAGCAATAATCTTAAAAATATTACTCCTTTTATTAATACACAGCGCATTTTGAAAATCGTTTAAATTTTGAAAATTTTATTTATATTTTTTAATTCATATTTTATTTTTAGTCCACTCAAATTAGGAAAAAAAAACGCCGTTTTAAAGAAAGATTTTGAACAGCCGTTTCTTTGCATAGATAGTAAGTACTCAACTTTTAGAACAATTTTTTGCTTATGCGCAGAAAAAAAAAGACATGATTTTTGAGATATATATATATATATATATATATATATATATATATATATATATATATATATATATATATATATATAATAATCTAAATTTAGTAGGGCTTCGGACAAGCCCTACTAAATTTAGATTGTTCTTTAACTAGTCGGACGTGACTATCCTTCATTATTTTTACAGGAATGGGGTTTTACCAAGTTATTAAAAAATTGTCCGAAGCCCTACTAAATTTAGATTGTTCTTTAACTAGTCGGACGTGACTATCCTTCATTATATATATATATATATATATATATATATATATATATATATATATATATATATTATATTATTATATTTGGTTTAGATATAAATGTTACAATAGTTAATATGCTTGGTATAAAGATTAAATGTATACTGACTGCAGATGCGTCTCTGGGTGATATTTATAACATACTGCTATCAACGTAGGCACATGCATTTCTCGGAATTATGCTATGCCAGCGTTTTACATGAGAAAGCTTTGTTTTAAAAGGAAGTTGTTATCGCTTTAGATAAGGTATATCAAATTATATCACGTACCGAGATAAGGATATAAAGTTACTTGTTGGATAAGATACTTATGCATTTGAATGAATTAATACAGTTTGTTTAGCATATAACAACTCCCTTTCTTTTTGAAAAGTCGGTGTTATTCACCGACTTTTGAGGGAAAATCGGTCATTTCTTCCTCTTCTGTAGGTAGATGAGGTCTTCTTCTCAGGAGGGTGCCAATTCTTTTCAGCATTTCATTAGGGGTGGTGTCCTTGGATTCCTTACAACCACAGCATCTTTTCCTGCATTTCCAGGTGATGAAGGCGGCTAGGAGACAGATGGACAGACCAATAACTATATACATGCTTAAGGAAAAATGTTTGGTTATAAACGGCTCGTTTATTAGTTTGTCTAGATCTCTAGAGTATTGCTCGAGTTTGTGGTTGGCTATGTCTAGATTTTCTACATTTAGGTGATCGAACTGGAGAGGTTCCAACTTGGGTAGCTGGAGTTTTTCGGGAATATCACTACAACAGTCATAGGGTATAACCACTGGATGGGAATTGTCTGTAATGTTGATGGTATTGCGGCTTTCTGCTTGCACTTTTGTTATACCGACAAACGCGTAACAGTCCGGATGTAGTTTTAATATGGAGTTCTTATTAACACTGGTAATTTTCGTGTCCATTTTATTACAGTTTATGGTGATATGAATGGGTTCAGAGACAATTATTAACCACACATTGCCTTGTAGTTTCTGAACGTTATAACCTTGTCCATAGACGAGGGAACTTACACAGTTTTCGGGGATTTTTCTGAAGTTTTTCAGTAGCTGGGCTTCGCATGCTGCACTGCTGTCGATCGGGTAGGCGTAGAGGTCTGAGCATAGTTTCTTATGGGAATCTAGTTGTTTGCATGTACTCAGATCTTTGACGGGAATGTACATTAGTGAATCATCGTTACGCGCAATGAATTTTTGTGAGAATGACAAGACATGGTGAAGGCCAGTTCTGTTGTCTAGTATAGGGATAGGATACAAATGATACAGGGTATAGAGTTGCTGTTCTACTAGTGGTATTCTTAGAACGAAAACAAGATCTGATTTTGATTGAAAGGCTTCTAGTTCGATAATTTCTAGGTATTGGGGAATTTCTGAATATTTTACTGGTAGGGGTAGATTATTTTTTACTAAGTTTTGAGAGATTTCCTGAAGTGCAGTAATCAAACTTTCGGGTGAAATAATTGAAGAGTGTATTATTTTCAGGCGAGCGAATGTAATCGCGTTCAAAATGTCATCAAGGTTGCTCTGGAGGTACAAGTAACTTTCAGTCAGTTTTTCACATGTTTCGATAAATTTTAGTTCGGCTTGAACCAGTGCAACTCTATCATTTACTTTATGCAGTCCGATTTGAATCTTTTTCATATCCTCGTTAAACGTTACTATATTAATTTGCATATTTTGGATCGTTTCGTTAAAGGTTTTTACGACGGTAGAGGTAACGGATATTTGATTTTTCAGGAGGTTTTCTATTTGATGTTGATCTTTGTTTAATTTGTTAATACTATCTGTGAAGAATTGTCCATCTTCAGCATCTAGATTGCCGGTAATTGCTTTAAATATACTACCTGCTCCATTTAATATTCCGCGCTTGAATCGTTTGGTGTTAACAAAGATTTCTTCAAATTTTACCTTAAGGGAATTTGATACTTGGTTTAGGAGTGTTATGTGTGTTTTGACTTTGACTAGGAATTCTTTCGTTTCGCGTGTATCGGGGGTGAATATATTGACAATTGATTCTAAAATTTTGTTGTTGTTGATAAAGGCTTCTTCGAGGCTTGATAGATTTTTATGGACTAGCAGAGTCCATTTATTATTGGAAATAATTATCCTCGTTTCGTCGTGGTAATAGACTCCGACGGTGTTATTGATGGGTGTTATTTGGTACTGGGACATGGCTGCTCCGATCAGCAAGGTGAACCTGTAAGGCAATTTCGGCTTCAATATATGGTTTTAACCTGTCAAAGTTAGCTTTAGTTTTTTGTTTTGTTTTTTATTAAGGAGGGTGGCTGAGTTTTTGTGAAGTTCCAAAATCTCAAATGGCCCGTTATATTTATTACGTAACTTATCGGTGATTTGGGATTCTTTTAAATACACCTTTTGACCAATCTGATATTCGGGGGTTTCCTTTGAAACGTGGGCGTCGAACCGAACTTTCGCTTTTTGTTTTTGTGTTTCAGTTCTGGCGCGCGCGACTTTATAATAATAAGAGAGGCGATTATTTAAGTCTCTGACGTATTTCGTGACTAGTTCTTCCTGATTATATAGCGTTTCTGGTGGTCTACTGGACGTGTGTCCGAAAACTAACTCGTAGGGTGTAAATCCGTGAGTTTTATTAGTAGAGGTATTATAGCATATTATCGCGTAGGGTAATATGTTGAAGGGGTGTTCGTCAGGGTGTTCTGCCACGTGTGCTCGGATCATTTCCAACAAGGTAGCGTGGAACCTTTCTAAGGAACCATTAGATTGGGGGTGTCCGACACTAGACTGCGTTACTTTGATGTCATAGAGGAGACATAAATCTTTTAGGATGGCGTTATCGAATTCTCGGCCATAATCGCAATGAATTCGAAGGGGTGTTCCGAAGTGCTGGAAGTAAACGAGTAGAGTGTTTGCAATTGATTTTGCTGATTTATCTTTGATATGATACGCTTGAGTGAATTTTGTAAGTTCGTCGCGTATAGTAAGCGCGTAATTTTTCGTTGGGACTTCTAGGACGTCTATGTTTATACGTTCAAAAGGGGATTTAGGCGTCTCCGTAATTACGAGAGGGTTATCTAAATTTTTGCGACAGATTTTTGTTTCTTGGCAGATTTTGCAGGCTTTTATGAAATTTTCGACGTCCTTTGTCAATCCTTTCCAATTGTATTTCTCTCGAATACGACGAATAGTCTCATTTATTCCGCGGTGGAGATGAGCTTTGCCAGTATGATGCTGGTCGATAATAATTGGGATTTCGTCGTCACTGGGTGTTCTAGTAACGTTTTGACATATTTTAAGTTTCACGTCTTTTTCCGATAAAAGAAATGACAAAATTTCGAGAATAGGAAGTTCGACATTGTTTTCGATACAATACGTTTTGGAGTCGTCGAACTCTTCACGACCATTGTATAGCGAGATGAATAGATTTTGGATTACGGTTTCGAGGTCGTATGGTAGAGCCACGATAAAATAGTTTCTATGTCGCACCGACTTACTCGATAATTTATTTAATTCTAAATCTCGGAAGTCTGCGTCTTCTTCGAACAAATCTTCAAGGATTTTATAATGAAAATCTTTGAGATTGTTTTGTTGGAAAAAGGTCACTATATTTTTGTTGGTTTTGTCCAGGAGTTGCCCGTTCGAAAATTCAATTTTAGAATAGTCGATAAGTGACTTTGTTTTATACAATTTTACGAAAGTTTCGAATTCGTTCAGGACACCTTGTTCGTTTGTTTCCGTCGTGTCGCTTGTCGTGTCCTGACTATCAGGATCGGGTTCTATTGGAGTCGAGGGACTTTGAATGGGGTACGTTACTAATTTTGATTCTGCTTGAAAGTTAGAGGAATCTTGAATGTGATTTATCTTTATGCGGGAAAAAGCGTCTGCATTTTTATTAATGCGGCCGGGTTTATATTCCATTTCGTATTCGTACTCTTCAAGCTTCAGTCGCCAGCGTGCTAGGCGGCTACCGGGGTCTTTTATCGAAAAGAGCCACGTTAAAGGCCTATGGTCAGTTATTAGTTTGAACTTTCGACCAAATATGTACGGACGGAAGTGTTTCACGGCCCATACTATAGCTAAAAGTTCACGCTCTATGGTTGAGTATTTGGTTTCGGCTTTACAGAGGGTCCTTGAGGCGAAAGCTATTGGTAAGTCTTTGCCAATTGGGCCTTGTGAGAGCACGGCGCCGATGGCGAACGCGCTTGCATCAGTGGTGAGTAGAAACGTTTCGTCGAAGTTTGGGTAGATAAGTACTGGGGTCGAAGTGAGGGCTTGTTTCAATTCCTCGAAGGATTTGTGACATTCTGAGTCGAAAGCAAAAGGGACATCCTTTTGTAACAATTTGGTGAGGGGCTTGGATAGTTTCGCGAAATTACTTATAAATCTGCGATAATAACCTGCCAACCCGAGGAAGGATTTGATTTCCTTCTGGTTAGTGGGTTGCGGAAAATTTTGGATGCATTGTACCTTATCGGGGTTTGGTTTTACTCCTTCTTTAGTTAAGAGGTGACCCAGGTATGCGACTTCTTTACGAAGGAACTCGCATTTATCAGGTTGGATTTTTAAGTTAGCATTTCGAAGGCGTTTGAACACTTCTGTGAGACGAGAAATGTGTTCGTGAACTGTCGGGGAATATATGATAATATCATCCATATATACCAGACATCTCTCGTTCTGAATGCCCATAAGGATGTTGTCCATAACCCTTTGGAAGGTGGAAGGGGCGTTTTTAAGGCCAAAGGGCATACGAACGAATTCATAGTGCCCGTTGTCTACGCTAAATGCACTTTTCGGGATGTCTTTCGGGTCTATCTCGATCTGGTGGAACCCAGAGGTCAAGTCCAATGTTGTGAAGTACTGGCACTTGCCTAATTGATCCAGGAGATCTGAGATGTTGGGTAGAGGGTATTTATCTCCTACAGTTAACTCATTGAGTTTTCTGTAGTCTACAACTACACGCCATTTTGGCTTACCCGAAGCATCAAGTTTCTTAGGGACAACCCACACTGGAGATGACCAGGGGGAGTTAGAGGGACGAATAATATTTTGTTCTAACGTTTTGGATACCTGCGTTTTGACTTCTTCTTTGTGTATCTGGGGGTATCGATACGATTTTGTAAATACCGGTTTCGCGTCATTGGTATCTATCGCGTGTTTAATTTCATTGGTGAAGGTTAGTTGGTCACCTTCAAGATAAAAAATATCCGCATATTCTAAACAAAGTTGAGTGATTAGTTCATTTTCTTCCATGTTTAGGTGGTCTAGACGGAGTTGGTTTTTTATTTCATAATGTCTGTCTACGAAAGTTTGGGAGGTTTCTTCGTCTATATAATTCAGTGAGAAATTTTGGATTGGTTCTAGTTTTAAATTTGAAAAATTAACGGTTTTGGTTACCGCGTTTACGTTTAATATAGAGGTAATAAATTCACCTTTATCGTCTATCTGAACTATCGCGTTAGGAAGTCTTACCTCGTCTACTTCGGTAGCTAGCAGTATAGCTTCCGTATTGGACAAGTGACATTTAAGTTTGGTAATTTGTTCTATACGTGGTTCAACTGAAATTATATTTGATATATTACGGGTGGTCTCACGATTATCTGGATTTGGGTAATTTTGTATGTTTGGCAGACCCTGGTCCGTGACTTTGTGGATCGGGATTGTTTTGAAATTTGTTACAAGTTTTTTGTTTTTTATATCCACTATACAGTTGTAATGTTCTAAGAAATCAGACCCTAGGAGTCCATCGAATTCTATGTCAAGATCGCATACATAAATTTTAAATGGTTCATTGTTGTCAAACGGGATAAAGACGGCTTCGTTAATATTTATTTTTTGGTCAGTTATGCCTTGGATCGTAATGTTTTCCGGACATCTCCTACTATAATTTTCACAAATTTTGGGTTTGAATATGGATAGTCCTGCGCCCGTGTCGATTAATAATCTATGCGTGTTAGTAATGTCATAGATATAATACAAATTTTTGGATTTGACAGACAATAAGGGGCTTATAGGAACTGTTGTTCCGGGAAGTTGAGATTTGGGTTGAAATTGTCCAAGTTCATTTTGCCGAATTGGGTTTGCAGTACTGTCATCTCGGGGTCTCCGGTTTTGTGATAAGGCGGGTCCGACTGGGCATGTGGGCCTGATCGAAAATCCCGATTATATACAGGTGTTGTATCGAAAGTCGATTCGTCCGTGTAATAATTTTCGGAGGGACTATTAGCAGTATAATAGTCTTCGTTGCTGTTGTCGTATTCCGAAGTATTAGCTGTATAATAGTTCGGACTTGCGTAGGGGTTATTATCAGTATAATATCCCTCGTTAATATTTTCGTAAGGGTTATCGTAAGCGTAATAACTTTGATTTTGTTGCTCTAGATTTTCGGGTTCAGTATTTTGATTGAGATGAAGCGTTTTTCTATTTGAATTTGGTCTATAATAATTAGGGTTAGGTTGAATCGCAGGTGGTCTTGCATTATTGAAATTTGGGTTTGGTGCAATGACGGGTGGTCTTTGTTGCTGGAAGTTTTGTGAGCTTCCAGGATTTTGGTTATAGTAGTTAGGTCTTTGTTGTTGGAAATTTTGCGAATTTCCAGGATTTTGGTTATAGTAATTAGGCCTAGGATAGATTTGGGGAGTACCAAAATTTGGGGGTCGAGAACTTTGTTGTCTCTGACGACATTCATTAGCGACGTGTCCCGTACGTTTGCAAAATGAACAATGTCTTGCAGGTAAGGGGAAGTTTTGGTTACGCGTGGGAGTGATTGCACTATTGTTGCGATTGGTTTTTTGCGTTTCAAAGTAATTTAATTGGAGTTCTTTTCGAACTCTCGTTATTGCTTTTAGCATATTCTCAGGGTCGCTTGCCCTAACAACATGCGCAAGTTTGGGTTCTAGTCCCGTGAGTAGGGTGTTCAAAACCATGCCCTCAGTTAATTGCGTTTGGGCTTGTTTTTGTGCCGCTGTTAACCGCTGTTTATGAACAGAAGCATGCATTTTTGCTTCGTGGGTTTGCAAGCGCGCAATAAACGTGAGTGGAGATTCACCGGGAAGTTGTCGCATTCTTTGCAAGTCTTGTATTAAGGAGGTTAGGTCTCTACTATCACCGAAATGATTCTCTAAAAGAGTTTTAATTTCTTCCCAATGAGTGGGATTTCTAGAGTTCACTAGTTCAGCTGCACGGCCTTTTAATTTGTTTTTTATGTGAACAGTTAAAAGTACCACCTGATTACCAATTGCCATGCCAAAAGCAGTTCTACATGAATTTAAAAATGTATTTAAATTTATTTGATTACCGTCATATTCAGGAATAATTGAAAATATTTCGCTTAATTTATATGGTTCAATAGCGTCTGGTTGATGGTGAGGTTGAGGTTGAGGTTGAATTAGTGGTTGTGGCTCTTGTTGTTGGTTTTGTTGCTGTTGATGAGCCATATTTCTGGTAGTTACTGGCATAAACTAATTTTAATTTTGGGATACTTAGACGTATTTTACTTATAACAAAGGACAACAGAACTGTTCTTTCCACGGCAATACGCACAAGAAATGGTGCGATTATTAATTCTAATTTAATTTGCACTTAAAACGAGATGATTCAATAAGTACTTACAAGTAATAAATCTTCATTTATAGACGTAGGTCCTTTTTTGATTGAGGGATTGGAATCCGCCGCCCGTCGTCAAAGGTCTCCTTGTTCCGGCGATCCTTTCCTGAAGTTAGGCCCTTTTTGGGGTGTTCCTTGTTCTTCTGGGAGGTTTTCGTTGGTTAGGCTCTTCTTAAAGGCGTTATTACCAATCCTACCGACTGCGCCACTTTTATATCACTTAGAACTTGATTTGCTTTTTTAAAAACTTTTATTTTGGTTTTACACAATATTTTATATTATTATATTTGGTTTAGATATAAATGTTACAATAGTTAATATGCTTGGTATAAAGATTAAATGTATACTGACTGCAGATGCGTCTCTGGGTGATATTTATAACATACTGCTATCAACGTAGGCACATGCATTTCTCGGAATTATGCTATGCCAGCGTTTTACATGAGAAAGCTTTGTTTTAAAAGGAAGTTGTTATCACTTTAGATAAGGTATATCAAATTATATCACGTACCGAGATAAGGATATAAAGTTACTTGTTGGATAAGATACTTATGCATTTGAATGAATTAATACAGTTTGTTTAGCATATAACATATATATATATATATATATATATATATGAAGTGTTGGTGTACTTCCGGGTATATATATATAAAGCGACTTGAAAAATATATCTACATGTTTTTTCGTGTTTTTTTTTTATTTTGAGTGCAAATATCTCGAAAAGCACGCAATTTTAGGTCTAACTGAACATAAATTAACTTGTTCAGAATGAAATTTTCTACAAAAAACCTCCTATACATTTTTCGATTATCCCATTGGTTTTTCCGGAAAAGCTTCTTGAAGAATATATATACTTGCTTTTTCGTAACTTCTCTTTTCATTTGAACATATATATATCTCGGAAAGTACGCATTTTTAAGGCTAAATGAACATTACTAAACTTGTTCAGAATGTAATTTCCTACAAAAAAGGTTCTATATATTTGAGAGACATATACGTCAGAAAGAGAAAAAAACACGAAAAAGCAAATATATATATTTTTCAAGAAGCTTTTCCGGAAAAACCAATGGGATAATCGGAAAAATGTATAGGAGCTTTTTTGCAGGAAATCTCATTCTGAACAAGTTTACTTATGTTCATTTGGCCCTAAAATCGCGCACTTTTCGAGATATTTGCATTCAAAATAAAAAATACACGAAAAAAACATATATATTTTTCTAATCGCTTTTCCGGAAAAGCCAATGGGATGATAATCGAAAAAATGTATACAACCTTTTTTTGTAGGAAGTCGTATTCTGAACACGTTTACCTATTTTCGTTTAGCCTTAAAAACGCGTACTTTTCGAGATATACACGTCTAAATGAAAAAAAAACATGAAAAAACGTGTATATATATATATATATTGTGTATATATATATATATATATATATATATATATATATATATATATATATATATATATATATATATATATATATATATATATATATAAATATAAAAAAAAATGAGATTCAACTCCCAAACGTAGGTAATTGTTTATTTATATTTATAGTTACCATAATTTTTAGACGGCACAGTTGTTAAAAATTATTATAGGTGTTGAATAATATTTTAGAATCGATGCCGTACATTTTGCAATGATCTTGCACCCTACGGGTCTAGGGAAGAGGTTGCGCCCTGGATTTCTCACACTGTAGCGACCAACGTTGAATGATGAATCTACGAAAGCATACAAATCTAATTGTACAAACGCCGTACAGTATTAAATTACCTATTTGCCTGGAAAATTTTTCGGAAAATCAAAAATTCTTCTGACTTGCGGTCCCATTATTTTTGTACGGCAGTAGGTTCTAGGTGATTATTTTTTTATGAACTCTCAACATGAGGAATTCCGTACAGGAATATTTTGTCTGAAGAGCACATTTTCGGATGAAAAATTCAATTTACCTATGTACTCGCCTGTACCGCAAAAATTTGACGGCATAGTGCCTAAAGTTCTATTTTCGTATACCAGTATCGTACTGAATATAATTCATGCTGGGTTACTTGACCTCTTAAAAATTACGATGGGCTTGCAGTCTATAAGTTTTCACTTTTAGTTTTCCATACTCAAAAGTGAAAACGGAATATATAGACCAGTGCCAATAGTTTTTGAAAGAAAAAAAATTCTTAGCAGTATATGGGTGGTGGGAAAATTTAAGATTAATGGTATATAAATGGGGAAAAAATCGATTGGATCGCAACAGATAGCCGGAAGTGGGGTGGAGGTGCGAAAAGGTGTGTATTTAGTGGTAGAACGTGGGTTTTTTACGATTTCTGGCAAAAGTAGACCCCCTATCGAAAAAAGTTTGACATAAAAGTTGTAGATAATTGAGAGAACCTTTATTTGAACCATTTTTTTTTACATAACTTACGTTTTTCTCAAAAATTTTGAGAAAAACGCCAAAAACCAATTTTTTGTTTTTTTATTTTTATCTTCCACAAAAATAATTTAATTTTGATGAAATTCGGTGAAAATGTACATTTTATGCCTCAAAAAAGCTGCAATTTTTTTGAGGCGTAATATTCATTTTTTGATTTCTTTGCGAATTTAATTTGAAAAAAAGGCCTAATTTTCAATAAAAAAAGTTGATTAACAAAGTTTTGATTTTTGAAAATTTCAGGACGGTATTTTTTTCGTTGAAACCTCTACTTTAAGATGGTGTAAAAAAAATCACACTGTTAGTGTGGAAAAACATTGTCAAAAATGGAAAAAAAAACACTTCTTCATTGTTCATTTAAATGAAGTGTTGTAAGTGGTGCAAAACGGTAATTTCAATGTAATATGTAATAAGGTAACTTTAATTAACCGTTTAAGATTCGGACTGCTGAAAACCGAAATGTTTAAACAATAATTTTACCTAAGAAATTGCTAAAAATGACCATTTTTAGGCAATAAAAAAACTTTTTTATGCTTTATGGACACTCTCACATTAAAAATAAGTTTATTACGTATTTTATATTAAATCAATTTACAAAATAGAAATACATAATCAAAATTTATAATAATCTCATTTTTTTGGGAAGCTGCTCTACATCATCAGACTCAACACATTGTTCGGTTTCTTCAGGAACTTCGATAAGGTCTTCGACTTCGTCAAGGTCCTCAAGTTCATCAAGATCTTTATTTTCAATATTATTTTGAACATTTGTTTCGTCACACATCTCCGAATCGCTGATTTCTTCTAATGGTTGTATTTCAGAGTTAGAACAGTTTTCGGCCCCGTGACAATTCGAGCATAGAATAGAGCATTTTACTCCATGCTTTCGACAGCCGCATCTCTTACTACCACAACCAGTTTCACAGCTGCAGCAGATAGATTTCAGCAAACTTTCAGGAATTAATTCTTTTTCTGTCAATTTAGGCATTATTCCAGTTAGATGGTGTTTCCATCCCCAATCCGTAGCTGTAAGTTTGTTACCAAGCCAAGTTTGAATTTGAAAATAAGCCCGGTAGCAATGTTGTTCAGCTGCTCCCTCAGTTGGTGGTAGTTTTTCTAAATTAAATGAAGTCTTTATCGTAGCGGTTTGATACATTTCAATTCGATCAGTGACATATCATTTTTCTTACATTTATAAATAGACGCTATTAGCTTCAATCCATTTTCTGTAGACTTTGATAAATTTCGGTTAGCCAGTAATGATTTTACAATTGTTGGTGTCGATGTAAACAACGACGTGCCAGTTGTGAACGCGTGAAAAGGCAAGGACAGGTGGGTTGCAAGCGAGCTGGAAGAAAAGAACGAAACAGAAGTGCGCGCGCACTCGAGAGCACGTAGTAGAAAAACTGCCCCGCCATAATTCAATTTTTCAACTTTGAATATTTTGAAATGTGTATGTCAATAAAATTGTTTCAATGTATGTGTGCCCATAAAGCATAAAAAAGTCTCTTGCCTAAAAATGGTCATTTTTAGCAATTTCTTAGGTAAAATTATTGTTTAAACATTTCGGTTTTCAGCAGTCCGAACCTTAAATGCTTAATTAAAGTTCCCTTATTACATATTACATTGAAATTACCGTTTTGCACCACTTACAACACCTCATTTAAATGAACAATGGAGAATTGTGACATTTACGGAAAAATCGATCTTGAAAAAAGTGTTTTTTTGGTTTTTTCCATTTTTGACAATATTTTTTCACAGTAAAAGTGTGATTTTTTTTACACCATCTTAAAGTAGAGGTTTCAACGAAAAAAATACCTTCCCGAAATTTTCAAAAATCAAAACTATGTTAATCAACTTTTTTGATTGAAAATTAGGCTTTTTTCAAATTAAACTATTTTTGTGGAAGATAAAAATAAAAAAACAAAAAATTTGTTTTTAGCGTTTTTCTCAAAATTTTTGAGAAAAACGTAAGTTATGTAAAAAAATGGTTCAAATAAAAGTTGTAGATCTCTCAATTATCTACAACTTTTTTATTAAACTTTTTTCGATAGGGGGTCTACTTTTGCCAGAAATCGTAAAAAACCACGTTCTACCCCTAAAACACACCTCTTCGCACCCCCATCCCACTTCCGGTTATCTGTTGCGGTCCAATCGATTTTTCCCCATTTATATACCATTAATCCCAAATTTTCCCATCACCCATATACTGCTAAGAATTTTTCAGATTTTTGGCCTCTGGAAACCGGTTTGGCACTGGTCTAATAGCCCTTATAAGAAGACTTGTTTGTTAGGTTTCACGCCATCTGTCGCGGTTGCTTGTTAGGCGCACAGCCTCACCAAAGTCTTTCCCATTAGCTCATTGACGATATCAGCCTGTTTGGAGGGCGTCCTCTTCGCATCTTTCCATTTAGTTTTCCCTGAACTATCAATATATATTATCCATTTTCCGGTTGTGTGGCCAAAAAGTGTGAGGATTCGCGATAATAGCATGTTGAAAAGTCGCTTTTGCGCATATATTTCTTGGAGAATCGAGCTACTAGTGCGATGGGCTGTCCGCGGAATTCGTGGCAAACGTCTCCAGACCCACATCTCGAAAGCATCAATACTCCCTCTATCTACTTCCCTAACAGTCCATGCCTCAAAGGCATGGAGAAAACTAGGGCGTTGGCAAATCTGAGCTTTGTGTGTATTGTTATATTTTTGTCTCGCCAAAACACCCTACTGTTTTCTTATGGAAATTAAATTTTGACTAAATTGGCTAAATTGCTAATATGTTGTTGATTTCGGCTTTCTGATCAAAAGCTCTCATGAGTCCAACTTGATCCTACTTCTAGTTTCCGAGATACAACTCAAGAAATGCACAATGGGTCAATTTAAAAAAATTCCGAATTCATGATTTTTTTCATACATTTTATATTGTGATACTTTCTAATAGCTCTTTATAAAATTTTGCGCTAAAAGATTTGTTGTTTTAATAAAAATAGCGTAGAAAGAAAATAAAGTTTGAAAAATGTTGGCGAAGGCGCCGGAAATTTTATCTAAAAATAACAAGTGAAAAAAACATTCGGTCAAGTTGGCTGAAACTTTTTTGTATTTGAGTTGAACTGAATTTCTGTGAATTTTACTCCCCCTGATGATTTTCAGAAACCTTTGGTATTAACATACGCACTTGATTAAACCAAATATATGTAATAATACTAAGTTTGGTAAAATGATTCACCTAACAATAATAGTGAAATATATTTTCGTTAGTTGTAATTATTACGAAAAGCGAGCACATAAAAGTAGAAATCAATACCGCACAATATAAAAAGCCTTTGATGGAATCTATGTTTAGAATTAGCTTTACAAACTCTATCCATTAAGTTGTCAGTCCGATTACTTTTCGGTCAGTTTCAGATAACAACGAGAAGTTGAAGTCGGGCGTAGTCGACTACGAATACCCTTTTAATTAATAATCTAATATAACACAATTTACTTTCACGAGATGCCACTGAGATTATGTACACAGCCAATGACTTTTTATTTTAACCTCCGCACCCATAAAAATGGAGAGGTTACTAAAATTTGTCCAAAAATCTAAAATTGGGATAAGATCAGATCTTTTTACGTTTTGAGGCCCTAGAAACCCGAAAAAGTGGTCTTTAAAAAATATCTGTATATGTGTATACTCGATATCCACATTGCACAGGATAACCCTGGAACATCCTAAAATGATCCCTTATATCCGACAAATGGATTGTTCATTAGTAGCCCAAGCAATGAAGGGCTAAAATGACCAATATGTCGGAAGTAATTAGAGGCAAGCTGAATTTTTGCCAGTTGTTAGAACTCACTTGAAGGTACAGTTTCCCAAAAGTCCCCGCCTCTCCCCTTTGCGCTTCCAAATTAAACACAACTTTTTTAACTTTTGTACGAAAAATATTATTTTCACAGTTTTTATGTTCCCACTTCTCTATATCTGTCATTTGGTGACGTAAAAAGTTGATATTTTAATATTACAATATTCAAACCTTTCGCTTTCCAATGGTGTATGCAAAAATAATATTTGTTATGATATGACTGAAAAATAAATAAATATGAATCGAGAAGTTGCGATTTTTGTGTAATTTACAGCGAAAAAGTGTGGATCGAGGTAACTTTTTATTTTTCAAAATAACTGCATACTGTAACGAGTAAGCTGTAGCTAATGAAATGAGGACATTTTTTCATTTGGAGCATTTTTTTATAAAATACATAGGAAGTAAGATAAAGGCCTTGTAACATGAACATTGCTCTGGCGCTCAATCCTCAACCGTATCGTTCGCGCAGGCAATGAAATCCAAAAATGAACATATGTCGGAAGAAATCAGAGACAAGCTGAATTTATACTATTTGTTAGGAGCTAATTAGAGGAATATTTCTTCAAAAGTCCCCGCCCCTCCCCCTTGCGCTTGCTTCCCTACCCTCCCTTAAACATAAAATTGTAAGCTTTTGAGTTATAGCTCATTCATCGTTACTCTCAATTCAAATAACAGGTATAGGTATAGTTTTAATCCTCATAATATCGGCCGAGTAAGATTGGCTTGACATTTTTCTGGATTTAATACTTTATTCGTAATTCGATGAGTTATGTAATTTTTTTGCATTTTTAAGTAAGTACATTTGTTATACATTATTCGAAAAAAAACGTAGAGTGAAACTTGTTGAGCTATTCTTAAGCTTTCCAGCAATGACGGATTAAGACCATTTGGCGCCCTGGGCACTACATATTTTTTCGCCCCCTATTAGACAAATAATTACCAAATAAAAATATCAATTATTTATCCACTTTAATTAGTTTATAGAATTTATGTTGATCGAGTGTTTCGCCCCCTGTTCGAGTTTCGCCCCTGAGCAATTGCCCATTTTGCCCTGTGGTTAATCCGGCACTGCTTTCCAGAAGTATTCATATACTTAGAATTGAAGGCTCGGGTTCATCAGGTGTGAATCACGTGAACAAAAACAAAAGGAGCGGTCAACGGTTCATACCCCTACCCGGCTACCTGCTACCCACCGCCAGTGTTACCGCTGCCAGTACAATTGTACTATTTGCAGTACAATGGAAGGCTTTCCAGTACGTCAGTACTCCCCTTTCAATTTTGGTACAATTTATGTTTTTTCTGTTTAAATATATTTAAAAATTTAAAGCTCAACTGCATACGTGCTTAGCATACATATACCATATACTATTCGGAAATTCCTGGACTTCCCTCTAGTGGCCGGCAAAACAACCTCACAATAGAGAAAGTGCAGAAAGATTTACACTTGGACTATATGGAATCAATAGATATACAAACTTGAATGAAGCTCGTCACTTCAAATTTATGAGTCTGGCAAAGAAATCAAATTTGCGATCAAATTTCGATCTGGCAAAATTGCCTCCAACAACCGAGGCGTATCAACAACACATACTAAGAGTTTATTTGCAAGTCCAGAAATGGTTAGGCAATAGTTTGCCAGCTACTGAATGGGGATGGAAGCTGGAGTCTGTAAAGGAAGATGAAGGAGAGAAAAAGTTCTCCAAACAGTGACTTCTTTGAAGCCTCTTGCGCCAAATGATCTTTTGCGTTTAGTGTCATGTTCCTGCAAATCTGCTTGTGGGAATTATTGTGGATGCAGAAAACCAAGTTTGCTTTGTTCAGCTATATGCGAGCACTGCAGTGGATATTCGTGTCAAAACACACCAATCGTGGACGATGATCAAGACATAATAATTAATGATAATTAAGCATGTATATAATGTAAATAGTAATCTATAAGTAACCTAAAGATTTGTACTATTTATGAACTATTTTTTAAAGTAAAACACAAAGAAAATGTGGATAAAAAAACAAAAAGATGAAATGAACTATTGGTGGGTGGGAGGTCCGAGATGCTGCGGATGACATTAATTTCTATTACTCAAATTAGTAACAGTCTATTAAACTCCACATCTGCCGGTTGTAACATACCTGTTACAATTTTTGCCGTAGTCAAAAATCCTATTTTATTTCCGACCATATTTTGAGTATCACTCAGTAAGTTACAAAATTTTACCGTTCATTTAATAATAAGTACTATTGTAAAACACATCACAAAAACTTCTCATTTTGTATACTTAAATATTTCTACAATACAGCACTCTCTTTTTAAATATTTATTGTACTAATTAAGAAACAAGGTTACCATAGATTTCTTTATGGATCTACATTTACTCGTGGTCAAACAATAGTTTCCATTACTAATCTATTACTTTAAATATTAATAATACTACCAAAATCCAGATGGCGTAAAGCGCTTGACAGAACTGTTGTTTTTTAAACCATATTAGCTTTCCTTGTAATTGAAACTTAATTGGTATTAATTTTACTATTCTGAACTGTCAATGAAAGTTGTGCGACTCAACTGCGATATCTCCGAGACTTTGTCTAATTTTGTTGTATCGTCAATTACCTAGTGCATCAATAGATTTTGAGGTAAATTAGTTTTATTATTATTCTTTTATAACATATAGGCACCTTCTGTGCTATATATTTTTTTGTTCAATTGACCATGTGAGTATTTGTAAAATCTAATTTTGGTTTCCTTCTTTCCTATGATGGCGTTATAGTTCTGGCAGCTTAAGTAAAACTATTAAGTAAAAGTAAATAAAAATTATTAAGTAAAATTATTAACTAAAATTACTAAATTAAAATAATTAGTAAAATAGAATAAGTACTAAAATAAAATAAAATTAGTACTCAAATTTTTGATGAAGTTCCATTTGTTTAAACAGAAGAATTTATGAAATTAAAAACTTCTGGAGGGTTTAATTTGCCAAAACAAATTAAACAATGTTTATTTGGAATTCAGTCCATAAGGAGAATTTAGTTTTTCTATCAATCAAATTGTGAAGATTTAATAAAAAGAAATTCTTGGATTCATTTGGTATATTCTTCCACACGGAGCACGTGTCAGGAGGGAAACATTTCCTATTGTAAAGAAGCCAATTAAACTTCAGTTCCTAGAGATTCATTTTCGTAAAATTAAATTTACACAACTAAGCCGAACTATTTCGACAATCAAGCACAGGTTGAAATTTCTTGCCAACGTCTTCACGCTGTAAGCATCGAGACGACGACGTGGTCCACCAGGTCTAACGAGACACCTTAGGACACGGTGAGAGTTTTGTGTAGTGTTAAATTTTATTGGTGAATTATTAACATCCACCTGGTGTTACATATATTTTTTATGCAGGCCATGAGGTCCTTGATCAGCATAAATTTCGTTCTTGTTTTATTGCTGTACATTTCTATATAATTAAGATTATCATTTCATCTCTTTTTGAAATTTGGAACATTTTATTAGTTATAACTATTTTTGATCGTAACTTTGTTGAACATTTGAAATTGCTATTATTTTTTTTTTACATTTATGATTATGTAATTTGCTCACGTAAATTTTAATATCGACCTGAATACTTTTATAATAAATTTTATCACAATTATTTTTTTCAATCTTTATTTTTTTTTCTTAATCAAAAGTTTATCCTTTCTAAATTTACCTGTAGGAGTTTTCGTCCTGGTAAAAGGGGGGTCAGTAATCTCTATTAAGGCTGCAGGTGGCGCCCCAGATTAAATTCATTTTTAAGCCCTCCTTTTACCAGACACGAATTGTGTGACAAATAAAAAGTGTGTAGTGTACTTTCCCCTAAATAAAATAAGAGCCACAAAGTCGACCTAAAGGTAAGAAAACTCACGTTTATCTCTAAACAAGTAGCTAGCCGAGAGCCGGGGTTCTTCTGGTTGTCACGTCGTTCTTGGGACTTGTCCCGGGGATAACGAGGGAACCTGAAGGCTCCAAACAGGCGTTCGCTCCACCCAACAACATCGGGAGGAGCGGAAACGTAACACGGTTGCCAGTCCGGGTCACGGCGGGTCCATAGGTGGTGGATAATGGAGCGATCTTAAATTGTGAGGTTAGGAGCAATGCTCCCCCGAACCAAAACTGGCAGAAACTTAACATAACAAAAAAACCTATTTTCATCATAAATACATTTGTAAAAAGTTTATATTCTTATTAAGGCCTATAGTGTCATTAGATGTTATAATATATAATCGGTTCTACTTTCAGATGCAAACTTTCTCACTTGGAATAACTAGGTACTTGTTACACGCAAGCAAGAGGCATCGAGCGCCCCCCGCGTAAAGGCGTGGCG
This sequence comes from Rutpela maculata, assembly GCA_936432065.2. Classification (NCBI taxonomy): domain Eukaryota; kingdom Metazoa; phylum Arthropoda; class Insecta; order Coleoptera; family Cerambycidae; genus Rutpela; species Rutpela maculata. The sequence goes on along the minus strand of OW386290.2, from coordinate 99,892,981 downwards.
GATACCCACTAATCTGTTGCAGTCTGTACGTGTTCCCGATCCCCCCGTACAGTAGAAGCACGTATATCGTTTGAGAGGTTGGAAACTGCACTGCAACTTTTATTCAAAGTGTTGTGCGATATTATTCCAAATAAAAATATTGTGCCCTAAAAACCACAAAAAAAATTCAAATACAAAGCGAAAATTTTGCATATTTTAGCGAATTCTCGTAAAAGTATTACGTTTACAGAAAAATGTTATAATAGCTTTTTTAAAGAGTAGATATTAAGGAATAAAACGGTATAAAATATACGAATTTAGAATAAATAATGACGGAGATATGCACGATAAATAAAATGCTTGCAAAATGGATGTTTAAGTGGGGGTAGGGGATTAAGCGCAAGAGGGAGCGGCGGGGACTTTTGAGAAAATAATCCTCTAATTAGGTCCTAACAACTAGCAAAAATTCAGCTTGTCTCTAATTACTTCCGATAAAAAACCTTCATTGCTTGGGCTATAGGTATGCCGATACGAAGTTCAACGGTTATCCTTTGGTCCTAATAACAGCCAGTGGATAACCTATACGAATATCTAGAGGATAGCCTTTGGGGTTGTTGATGTCCTATATAAAACCTATATAAGGATAGCCAAAGGCTATTCAAAGGGCCATCCACAAGTTGACTTGTTGGGCTAATGTAGGTCCCAAATATATGATAATTCATAATTTACCTAAGGTACAAATACGAAATTTTTTGTTTAGTTTATATTTACATAACATTTTCATCGTGACAAAATGAATTTTATTAGTGGAAGAGATTACTTATAAACCCATTGTAAATATAAATACAAGTGACCAATAGCTTGGGATCCACTGGATAACCTGTATGAATATGAAAGACAAGCGTACAGTAAATAAAATACGAAAGTTATATTATAAAAACACTGTCAAAAAAGTAATATTAACTCTTTATGTGGCATAAGAATATGTAAATAGGATGGTAATATATATCGCTGTTTTTGCGATAGATACCCCTCTGCATGAAGGGCTACAAACAAAGTAATAATGCCAAAATATCTTCATTGTAAATATAAATACAAGTGACCAATAGCTTGGGATCTACGTAGTATGCTAAATTTCATCGTGAAATTTTAATATTGTTTTCCAAACATTACTTATCAGTCTAATTCCTTATTAATATAGGCATCTTTTTGGAAAAGTCTTGCCCTCAAGAAAAAAAAAACAAAGAGACGTACAAGTTTCAATTTACGATTTTGCAATGATTTACACTAAACTGAGATACAAGTTTGAGTATATTGGATACCTGTATATTTATATATTGACTAACACGTTACAAGTTGCAAATTACTTCTGTCAGCAGTGACTACTCTCAAAAAGCCAACTACCCAGGCAGCAAGGTGCCGTCATTATGACGTCGTTTTTTCGGCATTAATTACGTCAATTTCACCTTTAGCATGACGTAAAAATGACGTGAAAAAGACGGCACAATGTCACAGCCCAATGACGTCATACATATGACGCCAATATGACGTATTGGTAATCAGTGAATTTTGCGATAAGGCAAACCTCTCATTATAATACTTTTCCACAATTATTAATACAGTTTTTGACGAAAAAAAAACCTGAATGTGCAGGGATCGAACCGCGGAACTCTTGACTCGCAACGTAACATTTAACTCACTGAACCATTGAACATCTTTACTTAAATATGTTTTTCTTCAAGCGTATTAAAATGTTTAAATTATGTCACCAAAAACAGAAGTAGAAGTAGGACATTGTTTTACTAGTAACAAAATGTTAGTACCGAACGCCACCGTAGTGGACATTGTTTTACTAGTAACATAATGTTAGTTCCGAAAGCGCCGCCGTAGTCGGTATTGTTTTACTAGTAACATAATGTTAATACCGAAAGCCACCGGTGGTGCGCTATCCACTAGCTACTTGTCATATTGTGTCAACATGTAAGACTGTAGTTTGAATATTTGTACATTTATGATAAATAAATGAATTTTTGCATTTTAATACGCTTGAAGAAAAAATAGTATATATTACACGGAGTAGAACGCCTTTTTTTGTGTTTCGCCCAGTTTGCGGCTTCGGCTTCGCCTCAGCCGCAAATCCTGAGCTCAACGCAAAAAAAGAGTGCGTTCTACTCCTAGTAATATAATATACTATTAAAAGCAGTATACCTAGTTAGAAAGAGTAAAACAAAATTATTATTGCTATGTGGCAAAAATTGAACTAGTCACTAAATACTTCTATTTATTTTTATTTTATAATGATTTATTTAAATTAACATTTCAGGTTGCAAAATATATTTGGCAACTATGTCAAAACATACTGATGTTTCTATATGTACGTTTTTATTGTAATAATATATTGCTATATATTATGATTGGTCAAAGATCACTATATATACATATAGTGAATATATGAATATATATAGTGAACCAAATGACCAATTTTGACGACAGAATGACGTCATTTTAATGACGTCAAAATAGTGACCCAAAAGAAACGTGTATTTGACGTCTTCATGGTGATGTCAGAAGTACGTTTTAAATATCACGTCTCTGGTACGTCATTTATTGGGACAATGACGTCGGCGACCAAAAATCACCTTTAAAAGACGTCATAATGGCGTCACCCTGCTACCTGGGTACTGTAGTTTATCCACTACGCAAGAAATGCACATCTTGCAAATTAGGCCAGTCCTACTAAAAAAAAAATAATAATAAACAAATTCTCTATCGAAATGCTTCAGACACATTTTTACGTGACATTTTTATTCTTGGAGTTATAGGTGGAGAAAGTCAAGCATCGTATTCGTTCTGTATATCGACACTTTTCTATATTTCCACTCTTTGTACTTGCTATTACGTTTAATTTTCACTTTTGTAGTTTAAGCAAATACATTTATTATCAATTTTGACATTACAAATGTCTAGAACTATCGGTGGTTACTACCATTATGCGCTCGGTTCCACACCACCTTGCGGTAGAGCGTTTGGTGCGTTTTTTTAAAGTGGTGTCCCCAATAGGCCTAATCAACTTTTTGTTTATTTGGTTAACTTACTTCTAATTCTTTTACCCTCTACTGCCAATGCATTACACCCAGATAGCACAAGATATTCTTAGATTAATCTGACAATCTTCTTAAAAAATATCTATAGATTAATTACAACAATTATCTTTAAGTAATTCTTAGCATAATCGAATAATTTATGATTACTTTTAGAATATGATCTGATAAATAATTTTAGAATATTTGAAAATATATATATAGGACATATTTGGGCATTTATTTTAAGAATAATTTCATACATTATCTTTTGATTATTTTTTTGAAAATATTTTATTAAGAATATCACAATAATATTTTTTTAAGAGAAATATAGAACTTTCAGCTGCTTCTGTCCTTTACCATTTACATATCGCCTTTTCGCATTCTTCTGTGTTCTGTCACTTCTGTCAAAAAAGTAATCTTTGCCTTTGGGCACAGAAGACCTATACATCTTCTGTGCTTTGGGTGTAGTTCTTATGTATGGTGTATGATTATGTGTCACGCCGGTCATCTCGTGGTGACGCCGTATGTATTTAGTGATAAAAATTTGATAATTACTATGTCCAGATCATTATAATTATAATAAATAAGGTAAGTAAAAATAGCTATTTTATTCAGGCCTTGATGGTACGTTCGTTATTCATATTAACAGCCGTGCTTTGTCAAATATAATAGGCCTATTTCTGTAGTTTTTATTAAAGTGGTATGATGTACTCGTTTTATAACATATAATGGACTTATAACGAAAGAAATGTTATTTTCCTCCTGTTACTTACACATCATTACATGTCATGCCCCTATAAAGATAACGTAGGTACACCGTTTACAACTTTGTTAGGTTAAATTTTCATCTTTTGGTCAAAAAATATTTCGAAATGGAACATCGCACTGCTGGAAGAGCTCCAAAATAAAATTCTAAAGTTTATGTACCTACTAAGTAGATATGTACCTATTAAGTAAATAGGTATGATTAAAGAACAATATGAAATATCGTTTACTTGTCACTGTGACACCAGATATCTTGATCAATTTGCAAAAGGTTTATTGTTTCTTTTTTTTTCAGAGTCGAACATACGTATGTGTCCAAATAAGTTGTCTAAGTATGTCTCACGCTAATAAGAAAGCTAAAATCACAACATGGTATAGACATCTAGAAGCAGCTAAAATCAGATCGGTGCAAACAGTGAAGGAGATTGAAGTGCAAGTGAGCTTACTAAAGCCAATGAAAGATTTGAGGGTAAATAGGAAAGGAATATTTAATCAGTGTGTCTTAATATGGGCGATGCAATATACTGAGAAATTGTTTCTTTAATTTCATTTGAAGAATTTTTTTCAATTTGTTTAAAATTTTGGGATTTTTTTTTTTTGTAAACAAATTACAATATCTCTTTATTTTTTTGACTAAAGAGTAAAGGCCTCTGTTATTTAAAACTGTTTTTTATTTCGTTATTTTATCTATAGGCCACGTAAATGAACTTGTTAATAAATGTTGGTATTTTTTTAGTCTGCGTAAGCCTTCGTATGGGTCCTATCAAGTAAATTTAAGGTTTCCCACCTTCTCCAAAGCATATAAGTTATCACAGCAACTCTAATAAAAAAAAACGATTTTTTGACAATTATTCTTTTTATATTCGTGATGGAGTAAAAACAAAAACTTTGCTGTATGGCGAACAGAAAAGCATTAATCGTTGCACCGTTATCATTGCTCCATAAGCTCGAGTTGGAGAAGACGGAAATTTTGAAATTGACTTAACTAAACCCGTACACATATGTATAAATAACATTTATTTAGAGAATATTATTTAGGTATTATGCAAATCACAACTTACACACTTTTTTATTTATTATGAAAATACCTACTTTCTGTATATTGTTGCCCTAATCTGGGCACGCTAATATACTAGTTAGGTAAATACTTTAAAACACTCATTATTGGAGAACCAATCAAAACAACTACTCTTCTAGCTAATACTGACGAAGTATTGAATTACATGATAGAATTCTTAGCATTTTAAAGAAAAAAATATATTGAAAATATTTCAATCATTTATTTACATTTAGTCATCACACTTTTTTATTTAATATGAAATTATCTACTTTCTGTATATTGGTACCTTAATTGGGTCACGCTAATATACTACTTAGGAAAACACTTTAAAACACTCATTATTGGAAAACCAATCAAAACAGCTACTCTTCAAGCTAATACTGACGAAGTATTGAATTACATGATAGGATTCCTGGCATTTTAAAGAAAAAAAATATTTAAACTACTTAAATTATTTATTAAAATTCAGTCATTCACAACAATTATTGAACCTTACATTCTATTTCAACTCTAGAAAAGTTGTACAAGTTTTTTCGAACTCGTTAGTTCTCATCAGTAGAGTATAGAAACATTCATTCATTATTTACAAGCCTATTCTTGATTTATTTTTTACAATTAATTATTTTTTATTTATTTGCTTTTATCATGTTTAGAGAATATTATTTAGGTATTATGCAAATCACAACTTACACACTTTTTTATTTATTATGAAAATACCTACTTTCTGTGTATTGTTGCCCTAATCTGGGCACGCTAATATACTAGTTAGGTAAATACTTTAAAACACTCATTATTGGAGAACCAATCAAAACAACTACTCTTCTAGCTAATGCTAAGAATTCTATCATGTAATTCAATACTTCGTCAGTATTAGCTAGAAGAGTAGTTGTTTTGATTGGTTCTCCAATAATGAGTGTTTTAAAGTATTTACCTAACTAGTATATTAGCGTGCCCAGATTAGGGCAACAATATACAGAAAGTAGGTATTTTCATAATAAATAAAAAAGTGTGTAAGTTGTGATTTGCATAATACCTAAATAATATTCTCTAAACATGATAAAAGCAAATAAATAAAAAATAATTAATTGTAAAAAACATTTATTTTTATTTTTCCCTGACAATAAAACATTTGCAGAAAAAAATATACTTTGAATAATTTAATATTGTCTAAAAGTTATTTGTGGCATTTTCTGTGTTTTTTCTATTTTATTTTTGGATTTTATTATACGCCTTTCTATCTTCAAAATAGTCCAGAGATAATTCACAAAATAGTATATTATTGGAAATAATCTGTACGCCCGTGACTACATCAAAGGATGCAGTTACAGGTTATTTTTTTTGACAACTAGTATGTAGATATAAAAATATCAAAAATAAATTATTCACTGACATTTCGGAAACTAAATCCGTTTCCTTTCTTAAAGTAAAAATAAAATCTTTTCTTTGGTCAAAGAGAAGATAAGTCCTTTGAGAAAGAAAGTTTCCGAAACTTCAGTGAATAATTATTTATTATTGATATTTTTATATCTATATATTAGTTGTCAAAAAAGAACAATCTCTAACTGCATCCTTTGCCGTAAAGTCACAGGCGTAGAAGTTATTTCCAATAATAATTAATAATTTTGTAAATTGTAAATGATTTCGACTATTTTGAAGATAAGGACGTATGTGGCAATAAAACCAAAAAATAAAACAAAACAAAAACATTTAATATCATGCACATATTATTCTGCATTAATATAAAGATAACCAGGAAATACGATCCATGATTAAACATAAAAATATCCTGAGAATAATTTAATGTTATGCACATATATTTTGACATTAGTATAAAGATAACTTGAAAACATAATCTATGATTAACCATAAAAATATATTCTCAAAATATTCTAGATTCTCCAGAGAATAATGTGCGAATTATTCTGAAATTATTCTAAAGAGACATATAGTTGTACCGTTGGTTACTTCTAGGAATATTCTTAAAAGATAATAATTATTTTCGTGTTATTCTAAGAGTAATTAAATATTCTGTAGGAATATTTTAAGAATAACATAAGTTTATGTTTGTGCTATCTGGGCACTAGTTTGATTTTTTTTGAAGTTGAAGGTCCAAAAGTTTATCTTACTTCAATAAAACTGTGAGTGTTGATTTTATTATCGTCTGCATCGTCTTTGTCAGATTCAGCCTCCTCGTGTTTATCGTGTTCCAAAAAACCTTATCTTCAGTTTCTTCAGCTTGATCTAACTCGTCTGGATATATTTCGACATTTCTACATGATTGTCCTTGACATCCAGAACAAATAACGGAACACCTTAGTCCAGCTTTTCTACAAGTACATGCGGCTTTGCAGCCTTTTGTACGCTTGCAAATTGTTTTCAATAGTTTTTGTGAAGCAGCTTCGTTTTTGGTAGTAATAGGGAAAAAAAACCAATTTTGAGGACTTCTCATATTTCTGTACCACTGCTGAATTTGATAGTACGTTCTAACAGAGTGTTGGCGTGCAGCAGACTTAGTAAGAGGTAACAATGCAAGGTTACATGTACTTTTTGCCGCTGATTTAATGAAGCATTTGTACCTGAATTCATTCAAATAATGCTGATCGGATTCTGCTCCGTAAAGGGCTAAGACAACTTTTTGGCCTGCTATATCTAAATCATCAGGGTGAGAATTGGGGTTTTTAAAACATTCCACGTTTTTTTGTAATTCTGGAGATTTTTGTAACAATTTAACGAATTTTGCTCTTTGCCTTGCCTAAAAAATGCGGAAGTTATGTTACATCCACTGAATGCATGGAGGAATAATAATGTTATCCGCAGCTTTTTTGGGGTATTTAAAAGAGTTCGATGAATAAGTTCGTTCGTCCGTTCCCCTTTGCTTGGTTTCATAAAATATATGTTAAAACTAGTGGAAGCATTATACTCTTCGCCGATTTACTGAGCTTTTTATATAATTGTTACACATTCTATAGGATACTCTTCGCATTTTTCTTGTAAATAATGTTAGTTTTTGGACATTCTAAATTTTGTGATACCAACTTTGTTGTGAAAAAAAAAATATATGAAAAAAAAAATCACGATGTGAGGGATCGAACCCGGGACCCTAGGATTGCGAGACGAAACTCTTGCCGCTACCTCATCATTTCTTATTACTAAAATTGTTAATGAGTCTAATATATACCATTAGAAAATTTATTGTGATTATTAGGAAACACACATTAGTAAAATGTATTAAAAAAAAAATTGTGATAGGAAATAACATTTTGCAAGGTTTCTATTTATTACAAACCATAAAAAAATGTAAAAAATATTTTTTTAAATTTTAAGTTACTAATAACTTTTTTATTTACCCTCTTCGTTTTTGCGAAGAGTATAATAACGTGCGGATAATCCTGTCATAAGGAAAAATAAAAATGTTTCAATTTTTCAATGAAAATTCTTGTCCTATGAAATTTGAAAGTATCGATGACACTATGCGGTAGAAATAGTGAATTTAAATAGTATATGAAGAATGACTTTTCTTAGAAATATAATAAGTTTTCAAGTTATTAATTAATCAATATTTTAAAAATATAATTTTAAGGTGGCCGTAGAAAACCATAAATTAAAATGTCATTAAA